>VZRN01004509.1:322118-363736 GCA_013397935.1 Dasyornis broadbenti | reverse complement strand
TTGTGGTGGGGGTGGTGAATGTATTGAGCTACAATTACACCTCATAGGAAAATTAATAGCAGGTACCAAAATATACTTGAAATGACTGAAGAAAGAGTTGTTTCACACAGCAGCATAATCTTGGGATCCAGCCTGAAAATGGAGTATGTTCTGACAATCAGCTTCAATAAATCTCTCAATCGTGTATGGGCCATGGAGAACACAAGCAGAGGTTGATCACAGAGAAACAAAATGCATGAGCACAAGATGACACCAGTGACCCACAAGAGCATAAACACACCTTACAAAATTACTGATCACTAAAGTAATGCAATTTTGAGAATAGAAGACAAAAGAGGACAAAGGGCATGCAGCCAGTGTAGATAAAATATCCCCTGTATAGTGAAAATGAAAAGAAGATAATAAAAGGAATAAAAGATAGTCACAGCCCCCACCAGAGAAAGGAAGAGCAAAGAAGAAAACTCCAGCATTGTCTTCCCCAGTTGAGGACATGGCAGCTATCAAAGCCATTGTGCATCTGCAACACGACTCTCCTACTTTGAACAGATAAAAAATGCTGCTTTTTGATTTGCCATTTCTCTCATTCTGCCACTGCAGACTCAGCAGTTGTACGCACAGCATTATCTCTTACTATGTAATTGGGTTAAGTAGATTAAAATTTCAGAAAGCACTGAGTATGTATTTTGATATTCCACCTCTAACTACATGACTGGATGAATTTTAGCAGTATGCAGTTGATGGATTTATTCATCATCCACTAGACAGGAGATGGATGGGGCTAATGACAAATTCCAGCAGTACTGAAAGACGATGTGTAATGGTTCAGGAATGCCCTTGGATTTGCCACAAAATCTTTCTCTTGTTCTAAAACTGAGATGGGGGTGTAAGTTTTGGATTTGCCATCAGAACTAGAGTTTAGTTGATACACAAACCAGAAAGTGTCCAGTTCCCTCCAGCACTAAATTGGTTCGTCTTGGTCAAAAAAAGCAGAAGGAGAAGGGAATCTATTACACTATGATAAGGTAAAGCTATCCTGCACTTCCAATTACAGCAGAACAATGTGCAATAAAATAGCAAACTTGGTTCAAAACCGCCTTTTGTCTTTCAGTCTTAGATGGATTTCTGAATATACTCAGTATGGGTAGCAGTACTGGACATGCAAAATATGCTTTCCCACTGCATGTTTCAAATGATAATTCCCATAAGGGGGAACTGGTGAGTAGCAAATACATTTCTTAATGGTTAATGAATATGAAAGAAAGCCATAGGGGGCCTGAACGTTAGTCTTTTTCTGAACAGTTGCTAAACAGCAGGTGTTTGCTGTCAGTGCTAGACTGGATAACTTCACTCAAACTAAATCACAGCATCACAGAATGTTCAAATTTGGAAGGGGCCTGTGGTGGTCATCTGGTCCAACTTCCGTGCTCAAACTAGAGTCAGTTGTCCAGGATCATATCTGGATGGCTTTAGAATATCTCCAGGGATAAAGAATTCACAGCCTCCCTGGGTGACCTGTGCAGGCACATGGTCACCCTGACAGTAAAAAGAAAGTGTTTCCCGATGTTCAGAGGGAACACCTGTGTTTCAGTCTATGCTCACTGTCCCTGGTCCTGTCACTGGACACCATCTATTCACAGTTAAATTGTAAATTATTTGTGAATGAATGAATTTCTTCTGTTACAGAAGTCATCTGTAGCATGCTGAAGCTTATTGTTCTCATTTGCAGCACCTGAGCAATACTGACAGAACACAGATTTCTCCTTCCACCTCTGATACACCCAGGCAGAGTGAAAGCTCAATGAAGCTGAATCTCAGAAAACAACATATAAATTAACAGGGACAAAAGGCATGACATAATTTAGAAAATACAGCTTACTCAGAGTGACAGTTCATGTTTTACTTTTTAAAAGGCAGAAATTATCAAAGCTATTATTAGTGGCAGAAGTGCTGCTCTTGATTGCATAGTTGTGCCCTGGAACTATCCAATAATCATCTGGGATCTCTCTGAGGCAGATTTTGTACAAATTGTTCCAGCATCAAACATTTCACAGTCAAAACACTGTGAGAGCCACAGAGTACATCAGGTCTGGAGGGTGTTTACTGAATTGGGTTAAGAATCACCATGGATTACCTGAGCTAATTATACAACATAGATACTAGAAGGAGCAGGGAACCAAGGAAATCATGTTAGACAGACTGGGCATAGTTCTTCTGCCTTATAAGCCCTTCCTACAGACAACAGCAACCACCTACTTACACGGAGCCACATATTCATTTAAAGAAACTCTACAGCTCCTCCATAGAGAAACCCTGATGTGGTGGGAATTGGCCAGGGATCAAGTCAAAAGCCCATTTCCTTTAGGAGATGGTATAGTACAGAACCAGCCCACTGCTTTGTCTAGGTGTTAGCATGATAGTTTGCCCTTGGATGAGTTCAGATCTCCACAGAGTGGCAATTTTTTCATATATGGCACTGTGTGGAGATGTCTCAACTTATAAGGGACTTTTCTGATATTAGACAAGAGCTTTTCTAGCATGAAGCATAGGAAAATCATAATATAACCAGATCCACACTGGAGGTTGTACTGCTGTTACTGGAAATACAACTCAGTGTTGTAAAGCCTGACTATCTGAGAGTCAGTTCTCTCGGAAAGTTATAGCACATATCTTATGAAGAGAAACACTTAAAAACTCCACAGCTCCAAACTGTAAGTATATTTCTCCTCAGAAACTTCACAGAAATATGTGTATAGAGGAGTTGACTGGTGAACATTTGGCTAGAAAGATGTGAGCTGTGGCTATGCTTTGACCCTTGTTTTTGGGCTCTCACTGGTAACCATCTGCAAGTCTATCTGCAGCATAATTATGCCTGTTTGACAGTGTACATAAATTAGTGCTGGCTCCTCTGGTTTTGTAACAAGGCAAGCAGCCATCTGACTTTTTAATTAAGGATTTCACTGAGATTGATAATAAAGTTCCAATATGCTTCTATTTTTAAATGGAAGTGCATCAGCAGTATAAAATTTTCAAAGGGAAAATATCCACGGAGATTTATTGGTCACCTATGAAGTATGGCTGAAGTGAAGCGTGACGCCAGCTATAGAAGAAATCCAATCTATCTGCTTTTCCTGCACCGAACTCCATTCTGCAGTGGCAATCCTCTAAGGGAATCAAGTCCCTTTTTTTCACTCATTTTTTTAAATTTCCATGAACCTAAGACTCTGCACTGTACTTCTGAATATTTAAAGATGTTGATATCCTGCACCATTTTCAGAACTTCCTTGTATGTGCTTATGCTCAGTATCTATTTACAGCTTCAGCTATTTAAATGCTTGAAAGTGTCACCCTTCCTTATGGCTGTAGTAAAAGCTATATTCGTCTCACTAAAATTATTTTTCAATATGCCAAAGAAAAATACGTGTCTTTTTAAATTCATGCTTATGGTTTAGCTCAATCTGGGAATTCATGTATGAAACTAAGTCACCATCAAACATTCTTAAAACTTTTCCACATGTGCATCCAGTACAGGTCTGGAGTATCTTAGATAAATCAATTAATCTTTTTCAGTTTCTTCCCTACAAAACTTGAGTTTCAGTCTGAACATTCTCAAAGTGGTAGTGAAGTATCAAAGGCTCCTGTGACATGTTAATATGCACCTATAGCTGTGAAGTTGTTGCCAGATTACTTGGTGCTAACTGTGCTATGGGGATTTCTGTAGGGCTGAAGGTAATTTCTCACACTTTATCAGCTGTGTTGAGATACATAATTACATGTCTGTGATCTGTAAAGCAAATTCTTCCTCTTTATCAGTGTTTGACAGTGGATGCTTAACAACCTGGTTAATCAAAACCAGATTATACTGCCAGAATTAATGAGGCATTGAAAGGGTTTAATGACTGAGGGAAGCTTTTTAATGCCTGTTTCAAAGAGATTACTTAGTCTAGTATTTGCTTATAAGCAGTAGAGAAATGTGTGGCATGGAAGTCACAGTTTTTCAGACAAGTGAATTTCTCTGGGTCAGCTCAAACCTGGTATCTCATCACCAAAAATCTCAAATCTAGTTCATGTTCTTTTGGTAGACAAAAAAGCTCTTTCTTCTTTCCTGTTGTATTAATTCAGGGTTCAGTGCAGAAGATTCAAGGACAGCTGGCAAAAATGACCATTTAAATCAACTCGGTTGTGACGTAGGAGAGATTTTATTATTGGATATATCTGAATCACAGGACTAAAGCAAATTACTACATGTGGTTAGAGACAGAGAAGTCTGCCTATTAAATGAGCTGTGAAATTAGTCTCAGCAACTGATAGCTCTTGAAATATCAGATCTTTAATTTGTCATGGGGATCTTGAATCAGGGGAAAAAAATGCATAACTTTGTCAGACAGACTTAGTTCCAGGTTTCTCTCTTTGATTGTAATGGCTTCATATGACATTCTTTGACCTGGATCTTTTCTCAAACTGGGAAAGAGGATCAAAAGTATTGTTCAACCTGTCCAAAGAAGTGACACCTGTGTGTGAATGCAAGTTTGAATGCTCTCCCTGTTTCTTGTACTGCACAATGTTCTCACTACTTTTATACTTCCTTGCCAATTCTGGGGCATGACACAGTTGGTCTTTTCAGATGGCTCTAGAATCTGTTCCCTGACATTGCAAACAAGGGAACAACAAATAGAGATAAGCAGGAAACCTGCTTCAAAAACTACTATCCAGTCCCGAACTAATCCAACTCTACCAGTCCATTTCCAGGCAAGTGTTCCTTTTGAATATGGCGCTAGTTTTCATCTTTCATGCTGATTTTGGAGTTCTTGGTTAAAATTTATAGGAACTCTCACCATTTGCTTTTGCCAAAGGAATTTGAGTAAACAACTTGATGTGCAAACTAACTCTTGAATTCTGCATCTAGCATGGTTTATTGTCAGGACGAGTCATTTAAGGAAAAATGCCTTTGCAATAAGAAATTCCCAGCACTCAGATCCACAAGTGCTTTACTGCAGGACATCACGCATCATACTCTGCAGTTTCCCAGGAAGGTCTGAGCTATACTGTTTTATCGAGTCTCTACTCACTTCCTGAGGAGCCCTGAAAGCTTCCTAACTTTAATGGATGCTGAAATTATTGATGAACTAAGAGTGAAAACTGGGAAAAGATATGCTCATCCTTATGGGTGATCATATGAAGAATTTTGGGTGAAGTGATATACCTCAGTCACTCAATCCAGCAGTGGCAGAGCTGAGGATATAATTCAGAAGCCTCATCACTTGAGGGCAGGAGGCACAAATACACCAATAAATTTCTTATGCTGTTGCCCACAGCAGTAGGTGTAATGAAGACCAGATGAAGCCAGATAAGAAGCCCATTTAGCCCAAGATGTGCCTCAATTCAAGCAGGACATTTTGAGGCCAGCAAATACAGTGAATAGCAACGTACGCACCACTCTGGACGGCTGTGTGTGACTGCCCTATCACACCTGCTAACCCTAGGGGGGCACAGGTGCACTTGCACTCTAACCTAGTCCAGCCCCTTCCCCTCATTCTGGCAGAGGCAAAATTCGATTTTGCATACCCTGCTGGGAAGACTTGACGCTGTTCTGTATAAGAAATTTTGAAAAGAGTGATCCTTCCCTGATAACAATCTCAGACAGTCAGCAGCTGTAGCAAAGCCTGACCTAGGGGCTAACATGCAATTATCTTTGATGGAACACTCCTCTGTGAATCTGTGTTGCTGTTATTTCACACTAACTATGCTTATAAACCTCCATTCTATATCCTGTGGCTACAAGCTTTGTGCTTTAATTATGCATCCTGTAAATACTGGCCTTAGTTTATTTTAAACCTATCAACATATCCTTGAGGATTCCTAGTTCCTTTGATTCATCCTGTTGTTTTTCTCAGAACTTTTTCTACTTCTGTTACATCCAGGACTGAGTGGGGCAAAATCTAAGTGTTTGCTCTGTGGTTTTACACAGCACCACGTTATCTCTCTCTTTCCTACAGATTCCTAATGGTCTCTTATCTTTTGAATACTGTCAAGCACTGAGCCCAAGTATTTATAAAACTGCCTACAGGGAGCTCAAATTTTATTTCCTGACTTTCAAAAGCTAGTCAAGAACCTGCCACTATATACAGGCAGATCAAGCTGGTTTAGGTAGAGGTATTTTCCACTTTGTATTTAGAGCTATTGAGTTATTGTTTCCTTCAGTCACTCAATGCCTTGGGATTTTCAGACATTTTTGTGCTCTTCTCAGGCACTTTGAGATACAATTCCTGCAAACCACTTTATCACCTCAACATTTATTTTAGCAAATACTATCATGTCATTGTTCATCTCTTTTTCTGGACTGTTGGAGAAGGTGTTGAGCAGCTCATCTTTGAGCCCAGGTCTCTGTAGGGATCAACAGATAATCCTCCATTGTGAAAACTCTTTATTTTTATTCTGTTTCCTGTTTTTAAGAAATTCTTTATCCTTGAGCTGACCTTCCTTTTTATGCCATGACAGCTTAGTTCCTTTTCCTAATCTTTCAACCTTGTCAAAAGCTTTTTGAAAAAAGGAATGCCTTATATCAACTAGAACATCCTTTTCCATATGCTCAGTAAAAGTATTTCTATTTGAGTTGAAATATTGACAGTAAAATGACTGGCCATTTCAATTGCTTCCATATTTAATGTCTAATCTGAGATGCCTTTGGAGGGCAGTGATTTTTCACTTTTTCAGTAAGTGATCAGACCCTTCCTTTAGTCATTTCCATGAAAAAGTTTAAACTTGAACTCATCAGTTCCTGCTTGAAAACTTGGTTTGGCACTGTGAAAATATATGAACAGAAAGAAGAATACAGCAATGTTTCTGATTTATGCTGGACAGAGACTGGTCACGAAACGCAAAAGCAAGAATTTCAAGCACAGTTCTTCAAAAAACACAAAATACTTTCCTACTTCCCATCCAGCATTTATCAAGTCAGATGAGCAAAATGCACAAGATTTTTCTCCCATGAAGGCATATGGGATGAAAAGAGGCACTACCACTTGCAGATAAAGCAGAGTAGAGAGTGTTTTCCCTTCTTCTGGACTGGAGCTGAGAAGAAAGCAGAACATGCTGAGATGCTGAAGGCACTAAGTGCAAAAAACCCTTCAAGCACTTTTGTCCATGTCACTCCCTGAGAGTAAATTGTTGGGACTTCCTCACTTCCACAGCAATCTGGCTGTACAATGCTTTTCAAAATTGTCTTTTTCAATTGGAAGGTCCCTCCAGCATGAAAAGTTCTCCAACAGTACAGGTACACATTTGTACTTTTACCTTTAGGAACCCATATTCAAATTCTTTTAACATTCTATTAAAAGGTAATGAACTCTTATTCTACACTGAAGCTGGAAAGAGCTGAATGTTCTTGTTCCCCTTAGACTTGAAAGAACTTAGAATTTGCATGTCAATAGTCTTTAGTAAATCCACTTTGTACATCATTTGCATGCCTTTGACTGCATGACAATTAACAAGTTAGTATCTGCACATAATATGTCTTTCTGGGAAATGGTAAGAGGTCAGTGAGAAGCTTTACCATATTCAATATATTCATTGGTATTTCAGGGTGAAGCAATTACAGTGTCTCCACTACATTTATTACTGCATTCTGTTAGGGGATTCAGACCTTGGCAGTTTAACCTTGATTATTCTGATAGTGTGATATAGAAATATGGCAGACAATAAAAATTTCAAAAGTTATTTAGACTTTAGTCAAGAAACTCATTGTGAATTCCATTGTAAAGAATTTTGGAGTGAAGCATGACTTGGGAAACCAAAAATAGCATTTTAAATGGCAAATATATCAATGAACCTGAGAGCATCAGTCAGGAGAAGGAGTTGTGGTCTGAATACAGGAGTGGAAAACAGCTCCTAATTCTTGAACTAAACCCTTATGAACCTGAGTTGTTTTTATTGGTCTCCTCCTTTGTTCTGGCATTGCAGTACCAGACAGGCTGTGCAGTGAAGAATTCAACTGCACTCCATGCACAGCTGTTGAATCCTTGGAAACAAGGCCTCAGATGAATTTTTGCATGACCTATGCATATAAATACACTGATGCGCCACTAAGGTTGTATGTGTCAAACCCTGCACAAGTGGGACAAGAAGAATATAACAGGAGAGAGTAAACAGAAATGAACAGAACAGAACAGAATAGATTGTTTCAGCTGGAAGGGGCCTGCAACAAGCATCTAATCCAACTGCCTGATAAATTCAGGGCTCACAAAAATTTAAAGGATGTTGTTGTTAAGGACATTGTCCAAATGCCTCTTAAACAGTGACAGGCTTGAGGCATTGATGACCTCTCTAGGAAGCCAATTCAAGTCTTTGACCGTCCTCTCAGTAAAGAAATGCTTCTTCCCAATGTCCTTTCTGAACTTCACAATACAGCTTTGAACCCTTCCCATGCATCCTGTCACTGGATCCCAGGGAGAAGAGCTTATCACTCTGTCTCCCTTTCCCCTCCTCAGGAAGCTGTTAGAGAGCAAAGAGGTCACCCCTCAGCTTTCTCTTCTCCAAACTAGACAAGCCCAGAGCCCTCAGCCTCTCCTCACAGGATGTGCCTTGCAGCCCTTTCACCAGCTTTCTTGATGTCCTGTGGGCGCAAAAGAAGAGAATCTTCATTCCTTTTCACAAATTTGCTTAAATTGAGGACAGCAGCTCTAATCTGTGACAGTTCAGATAAACAAAGTCTATCCTGAGGAAGAGTATTCAACCCTTCTAGGAGCCTGATGGAGCCCTGCATCTCAGCCCATATTTGCTGCCCTATCTTAAGAGTTGTGGAATCCAACAGAGGCAATGCCAGCTGGTGCTCCTCCTCCAGTTCCCATGTCCATGCCATCCATGACTTGGGGACAAATGCATTCTCCTCCATCATGCTTTGAAAAAGCCACACCCCAATGACTGGTGTTGCTGTGGGTATCAGCTGTGTCAGCTCTGTGCCTTCATCCTTGCATTGCCCATCAAAGTGAATAATTTAACCCTTCATGTGGCCTAGGAAAAAGACTGTTCACTTTTTTTTCTCCTACTTTCTCTTTCTTTCTCTTTCTCCTGTCATGTCTACCCAATCAGTAGTGCTGCTGGAAGTCCTGGTTCTTTCATCACCACCCTGCAGGCATCCTTCAGGCCTGTGCAGAGCTCCAATGTCACACAGAAAGGCACCCATGCAGAGCTGACAGCAGTATGGAGGCTCAACCTTCAGCCTTAGTGCTGCTCCAGCCTTATTCCTGGTGTTGCATTCAGATTCAAACAATGGCCTTGCGAAAAGTTTAGTCCTTGTTGCCTCTATTTGTGTTGCATTATTTTTTATTTTAACTTGACATATCCCCTGCAGCTTCCCAAGGTCGCTTATGCCTGCTTCTTTCTCACCAAGGACTTCTATAATCCTCACAGGTTTGGTGGAGTTACCTGGCCATGGTCCTCACTCCCACTGCTTCCTGTTTTGAAGTGGGAACATGTGAGTTGCAAGGCAACAAAATTGCTCCTGGTGGTGATAATACAGAGATTTTTAGTCTCCATACTATGTCAGTCTGACAAACTCACATTTTCCACACTCTTTAGACATGCGGAGGATGGAGATACACAGAAAGGTTGAAGGTAAGTAGGAGGAGGGGACATGTGGAGAGCTGGGTGTGCTGGCAACCTGCAGCTGATTTATGCTGGATTTCATAGGTAGGACACTGTTTAGATCAAACATCCATGGCTTTCCACAAGCTTCCCACTGCAATATCTGTAGCCTCACACTCCATGACAACTGCCAGCCTTCTGGTTTGGAGTGTTAATACAGGAGAGGTAAAGAAATTCTGCAGTACCCCAGGCACTTTTTTGAAGATTTTGGCTGGTAGTAGTGGATAGAATCTGACAGTGGCTGCCTCATCTTGAGCTCCTCAGGCAGTGGGAGTTCACTGGTGAGTGACACCAGAAGGCTGAAGGCAGGCAATCCACAGCATGTGGGTACATCCTTAGCATCCCTTCCCTTTGACAAGATAGGAGGAGCTGCACGAATTTTTTGTAAAATTAGCTCATAGAAAACAAACCTTTGCTTATTAAAGGCGTGACACATCAATTGTTTGCACACGCATCTAATTAGCACAGGATTTGAAAAAGTCTTTGGAGGGAGCCAGAGGGCAGGGGAGGTATCACATTCTGCTTGTTTGTCACTTTTCCATTGTCAAAACCATGCCACTTATGTTAAATGCCTTATTAATCAGAGCCTGACTTTCTGACATGCAAAACTACATCCCTTTGAAACTGAGCTGTCCAGATTATGTAAGACCCAAAACACATTTCTTCCAGCCTTGCAGTGGATTAGTCTCTGTTACCAGCTCAGTGAACACTGACAACTCTTTTGTTTGATAGCTCTACATATTACGTTGCTGAGCAAACTGAGATCCCTTTTATTTTTTTCCCTCGGGGTATATTGCCAGGTGCAGTCAAGCAGCAAAACATTCCAGTTAGGTATTTTATGAAAAAATTTGAATTTGGTTATGTCTTCCATGTATTCAGGCCAAGTCACCCTTTTTAGTTTAAAATACTAAGCAGTCTTTAAGTTGGACATGTGCAAACACTCCATGTAATTGGGGACTTATTTAATTGGCCAGTAGAATAGGTTGCCAAGAGAAGCTGTGGATGCCCTATCCCCGGAAGTGTTTAAGGACACTTGTGGATGGGGACCTGAGCAACTTGATCTAGTGGATTGCATCCCTGCCGTGGCAGAGGACTTGGAACTGGATGATCCTTAAAGGTCTTTCTAACCCAAGCCATTCTATGACTGTGATTTTTCAAGTGTTTTTTCCTACCTCAGCCAAATTTTTCTTATGTGAAACTTAATCAGCTCTTTGCATAAACTGCAGCACATCCTAAGAACTCTCCTGCAGAACTGCCATGCACAGAGCAGTCTCCTGCCTATGCATGACCTACACAAACTTGCTTCACCAGTTTGTCGCTCGTTTGTCCAATGCCACAGTATCTTCTAACAATGCACTGTATGATATATGCATTGCCACAACTGGCAGTCATCACAGAATCATAGAATATCCTGAGTTGGAAGGGACCCACAAGGATTACCGAGTCCTACTCCTGACAGTCTTACAAAAGTAAAATAACTTCCAATTTTTTTTTTTCTGTTGGGAAACTGTAAAGGGAGTTCACTGCCATTGAGAGCAGCTATTTCAAGTCCCACTGGCAGTTGCTTTTGCACAGGAGCCAGGGGAGGAATGTATGGAAGAGCCAGAGAGGAAGTGTGGAAAAAAGCCTTTTATAATGCCAATCACCTTTGAGAAGACAGACCCACAGAGCTGAAGGTGGTCCAGGAAACAGAGGCAAAGATGTACTGTGGAAAATTCATCGAAAAGACCCAGACATGTTTGCAGAAGCTATTCATAGCACTGTTGCAGTCAGAGGGGCCCTTTGCATATAGGACATACCCAGTGAATACATCACTGGTATCATACCTTCCAGCAGCTTCCATCTGTGGGTCAGACATTCATTTACCCTCAGTCTGTCTAGGAGTGAGGCTGATTTACCTCACCCCTGTCTGCATGCTTGTTCTAGTGCAGTGTAGGGAGTATCACCATGACTGTGAGGTTTTGTATCCAGCTCAGAAGATGGTGACAAGTAAAACAGCAAGAATCAGCCAGTCTGAAAGAGCTGAGGGCAGTGTAATTATGGCTGGTACCACAGAGAGCAGGCACAGTTTTTGGGTGATGTGAAAAGCAGTGATATCAGTAAAAATTTTCAATGCCTCCGATGATCTTCCAGCTCATTGAAAATATTGTGCTAGCTACAGATGTCTGGTTAACACCAAATTGCTGAGCAAATAAAAAGCCACAAAATATAAAGAGAAATGAATGGGATATTAAGCACTCCAGAGACAAGGAATACCAAAAGACATGGTTGCCCTCAGAAAACCAGCTCTTCTCTAGTGCACACACCTGGCAGCCCTTATTCAGTCTATCTCATCTTTATATATATATAGAGAGAATGAATTTATGTGTAATTAAAAGATAGGGCTGAATTTGCACTGAAATGAACCACGTAATTGTAGGAATTCCTGATTTTGTATGTGCCTAGAATATCTTCTTTGAATAATATTTGTGTTCATTTTATTTTTTTTTAACATTTATTTAATTCTGAAAAATGATTTAAACTCCAGAGATGCATTGAAAGAAGTCACAAGTAATTATATGTTCCTGCTTAATATTCAGAAGAAACAGAAAAGAAGCTGTTAAACTATCCATGGTCTGTGCCAGATCTGCAAATGTCTTCTCTGAAAGCTAATTACATCTTGGCATATGGAGTCTTGGCAAAAGTGTTGCAATAAAAATAGAGAACAAGAAAAGAACTAATTCTCTGCATTTAAAAAAAAATAATTCATAGAGCAAAACTCTTTGGTCTCCTGCTGCTTGCAAGCTGTTAATATAGAGCAGAAAGGAACGTTTCCTAATTTAGTATGGACTTTCTGCTAAGAGCTGCCAATTCTTCAGATGCTGGTGGAGAGCTAGAGTAGCAGAGCTGTCCAGAATATCAGAGTTATAATTGTTTTTCTCAGTCTCTGCTGCCTATCAGCAGAGACACTGGCAAGTAATCCAATTAAAACAAGCATCTCTCATTTGGAGACTTGAACCCTAACAAGGAAATCCAGGCTCCAATGAAGAAATGGGAGTTTGCCCTTAGCTTCAGTGAAACCAAGATTGAAAAAACTGGCCTTGATTTTAGAAATTATTGCTGAGCAGGAAGGACATTTGAAGTGCATCTGTAAAACTAAACTATTAATTAAGTTCCACTGACTTTAATACGGGACATTACGTTGCGAGTGTAGCTGTCAGTTCAGAACGATTCATCCCATTTACCTTTAGATTTCTACCACATAGATGTCTGTCTCTCTCCTGGTCACTCATACCTTTAAAGTCATGGAGAGAAATAAGCAACTAAAGGTGTGAATGATCTATTTTTGGTGCTTATGACAAAGGGCCTACTGCTCCTGTTTAACTGGAAGACGACTCCCAGGCTTGACAGTGTTGATTCTCCACAGTTTCTGGAAATTATTCCTGGTGCATTTTCTGCCTGGGATCAACTAACATGCTCTCACACAGTCCGCAGACTCAGCTGAGGAGCTAACAGGAGCTGGGGTCATTCCCCGTGGGACTAAGGATGTTCTGTTCTGTTTCACAGGGAAAAGGATTTGTTCATTCTGGAGCAGGAGGCTGCCATTAGTGTCAGATAATGGGGGTGTAGGCATAACCTAAGGGACTTGGTCCAGTGTACAGGCTAGTTCTGGAACTGTCTGCATTCATGACTTTTGTGCATCTGAGTAGATGAAATGGGTTTTTTTGTTCCTCATATAAAAATTATTCCACGACACAAACTTTTTATGAAAGCAAGGGAAAACATGGCAATCAAATAGCATCATGTATTGTAAAGCAAGATTAACAAGAAAGTACTGTCAGCAGCAGCAGAACTGAATTCTCTTGCAATATAGATGCAGCCTGGCCTGCCAGGAAGAAATCTAGAAAGCCTAGAAAACAAGTTCAATACGTTGGAGCTACTGTGCAACCCTTGGTGTGCATTACTTAGAGCAAATGGAAACTCAGTCTTGCTCAATTAATGCCTGTATTAGAAATCCCAGTGTTTATCTTAATACACCTCGCTTTTATACACAAGCAATATAATAAGTATTTTGACATTCGTAGAGAGGGAAAGAGAGTTAAAGCTAAACAAATACTGACTTGTCACATGATGACAGCATATTCCTGGACATTTCTCAGATGTCTTACACTTCGTGCCTTTTAGTGCTCAAATACTTTTCTTCCAAAGGTTATTAAATGAAATCTAATCTTGAAACACTTGTGATTTTGGGTATGTGTTTGTGAAATTCAATTTGACACAGAATAGAGATAATACTAGTTTACCTAAGGCCATGGGGAAAATCAGCTTCAGTAAGGCCAATCTCAGATCAGTTTAGAAATGTGTGATTTTTCTAGAGTCTAAGTAGATAAGCTATAAAAATATAAGGAGAACATTTTAACCATCCAAACAAAACTTTAATGGGAGATCAGAATCAGCCAAGAGATTGTAACCCAAGCACCACTGAAACAAAAAATGACAGGACTTCAAATCACCAGGACTATTTAAGAATGTTAATTAGATTGCAAGTTAATATTTAACAACCACATCATTTTCACTAGGACTTAGTTGGGAAAGATACTCCTGCATCTTTAAACTATTTTAATTTATGTATAATGAAAGTATATAAGGCAAGTACGTTACTACTCATTTTAAAACAAAACAAGACACACATTTTAGTAAACTATTATTGACTGGTGGTTAGAATCAGAATCAAAGAATCAGAACCATGGAATCATAGAAAGTCCTGAGCTGGAAAGGACCCACAAAGATCATTCAATCCAACTCCTGGCCCCGCACAGGACACCTCAAAAATCCCACCGTGTGCCCACGAGTGTTGTCCAAATATTTCCTGAGCTCTGTCAGGCTTGGTGCTGTGACCACTTCCCTGGGTAGCCTGTTCCAGTGCCTGACCATCTACTGGGTGAAGAACCTTTTCCTAATATCCAACCTAAACCTCCGCCAACACAGCTTCCCTTGGGTCAGGGCCATTCCCAGGCCATTCCCTTGGGTTCTATCACTGGTCACGGGAGAGGAGAGATTAGAGAACACACAAATCTCCATTGATACTTGCTACCTTTCCTATTTTAGGTTTTGATCTGTAACACAGAATTACTGCATGAAGTTCTGGATGCAGTTAGCCTAAAATGAAGAGGTAGAGTCATACCTGTTATACTTGAAATTAAGGAGGTGTGTACTTTATTTAGCTTAACATCTTCTGCATTAATAAGGATGTCATGATATGTAGGAACACTGCCGTGGGGAAAACACCAAGAAACCAGTCCCTTGTATAGAATACACACACACACACACACACACACACACACACAAATTATTCAAATTTAATATAATTTTTCAAGTTCATATTATTTCTGTAGCTTCACCTTGTATTTCATTACCAAGGACATCCATAGCAAACAATCAAAACATTCTCATTTATGCTAATGTTTTCTTTTTATTGTGCTTTTCATTCAGCAAACAGAGTTGTACTAATCTTCCTCAGCAACAGGAACACTTCGGTCTATTAATAGAACTACTTGTTCCATGTTCAGCTATCAAATGATGTTAAGCATATTTCTTATTCTAAAAATAAACAGTAATAAAAAGGAATAGAGGGGAAAACTTAATTTAAAAAGCCTCCAGATTTGCACTAACACAGTGAATGAAAATGATGAGATTTATGAAGATTTCATAAGTAACTAGTGGTTTGTACCATGTTTGCAAATTGTAGATAATAGGACACAGATCAAAGTCAGAGAAGGAAGTGCCTGTGCTAGACTCACAAGTCTAAGAATAAGGCTTTAATCACAGCTGGCTTGGGCTCTGAAAACCACACTCCAGTTAGAGCCCCAGACCCAGTCTCCATATGGGAGCCCACAGGCATTGCTGGAACACTCCTGGCAGTCCGTAAGCAGCTCCTCAAAGAGCTGACAGGCAGCCATGGGCCCTCTTATCCAGTGGGTAAAGGTATACAGAGACCCAGGACTATAAACTGAAGCCACATTGTCAGGAATGAAAATATGAAGCTAATGTTTAACTAAGAGGGCAATTAACCAACTTCATGATAAATCAAATAAAGTCTTCATCATTACAGGTCTTTAAACCATGGCTGAATGCTCTCCACTATAAAAATTTTAGGTCAACTCTAAGTTATAGCCCTTGCTGTGCCTTATGATACGATATTAACAACAGAATGATTGACCCCTTCCCTCTGTACAATTTGAGTTACTTGCTTCATCTTTTGAGGGAGGTGATTTAATAAGGTCCCCAATAATCTGAATCTCATCCTTTGCCCTGCTTCCTACTAATGATTCTTCTTGAAGACCACCATGAACTTCCCTGACTGGCAGTCCAGAAAAGCCCCACTGCTCTTTGAAGTGTGTTATGGATGTCCCTTCCATGGGCAGAGCAGGAGAGGAAATCATTTCCATTTAAATAAGGCTAATTTGGTCTTGGGATGGAGGTCAGGTCAGTCATGCTACAATTCTCTGAGAGTCATCGAGCTCTCCTACTGGAGCCGTCTTGGATCATTTTATCTAAAGAACAAGAGAGAGATCTCGTGTGAAAAGGAAATTGAATCAATACCGAGGGTCATGATCACAGGCCAGGACTCTGTCACTTGTGAGGTAAAATTTAGATTGTCAGCAGCTGTCAGTGAAGTCAGAGATGTCACATCTTGCTGAGAGTGAAATTAGTGTTGTTGCGCAGGGTGTTCGGAAATAGCACACTATGTAAATGCAATTAAACCAGTATCACTGATGACTCTGAGAGATTATGCCAGCAAAATAAGCCTTGGCAAAGCTGTGACTGGCTCTGAGATCCCTCTTCCACTTCTCTTGTGGAACAGCTACTCCCTCGGGAATGAGGTGTGAACAGCCATGCCCTCGGGTATGAGGTGTGAACAGCCATGAAGACAGCCTATGGCCTTTTATCTCTGGTGTGGCTTTTAAGCTGCATCCCAGTGTGGTTCTGCTGTCAAGACCTTCCCAACACTGCTGTAGGATCCCCAGAGCCATAGGAATTAGAGCCCTGAGGACATATAGAGAGAGTTTCAGTTCCTCAAGATCAGAGCAGCTACTCCCAGACTTTTCTTAGATGTCTGCCTAATGTGCCTTTAAAAGCAGCATTTATTGCCATGTTGTTTTCATGCTGTAGACTAAAGCAGCACCATTTGTTCTGCCCTCACTGAGCAGAAAATATTGTTTATCTCTTCCACAGCCACCTTGCCTATATACCATGACTCCTAAAAGGCTCACCCACACTTTCCCACAACTTCCCAGCTGATCCTTTCTAGGAAACACTGCTCTTCTTTGGATGTCATGATCTAGCTACTCCCTTTCTAAAAGCTTCTGTTAGAACTAAACCTGAATTAAATTTGAATTTGAGATATTATTTTTCCTTAGCGCTGTGCAAATGTTTGTGGAAGGTAATCCCACTCCAGCAGCTAAATTCAGCTATGTGCACCCACCTGCAATTTTCTTCTGCCAAGCGTTTTTCACAAAGGGTAGCAGGAGGATGAGTAAAAGGTTTGTTCTGTTAAAGAAGAAGAAACCAAGGAGTGGAGTGGTTTAGTGTCATCGCTAGTATTCAGTCACTATGTGGGAAACAGATTTCCTAAACCACTGTATTAAGGAAGATTCTGTAGAGGTCCCAACTGCTTGACAGCCAGTACTGAGAGAAGAGCAGCATGTGAAGGCAGTGATATTTTAATAGCCAGCCTTGCCAAAGATAAAGATCCAGACTGAAAAGAGCTGTGCTACTTTGGAAATGTGCTTTTAGAAATGCAGAAAGGATATAAGATAAAGTGTTTCAGTTTGGATATTCTACTTTTGTTACAGTCGGTTTGGAAAATGCAGTGCCAGGAATTGCAAGTTTTGATGAGATACAGAGAAAACTGGAGAACACTGAGGCATTTGGAGCCTTGTGAATCCCAGTAATGACAGCTGATGGGCTAAAAGAGGCACAAAGCACAGAGCATCTGCTGGGCAAAGCCTTCTTAGAAACTTAAAATAAGAGCAGGAAATACAGTGTGACGTGGTGATAGTGCAAGAGCACGTAGGTGGGGAGAAAGAAATCAGGTGAAACACTGAATAGGAGAAAGACACAGGGAAAGCAAAAATGGTGAGGGAGGCATAAGGAAACCATAGACAATGAATTAGACATGAGCCTGAAAAGCAGTATGGAAAGCAGAGCTTTTAAAGAAGTCAGTCTAATTCTGAGCTGGAGACCCAGGTTTCTCCCACTCCAGATTTCATGGAAAGCAGTTGTGAAGTAACAGCTCCTGACTTTACTACCTGTAAACTTTACTCTCTGTAATGTGCTCCTCCTTCCATTTACCCATTTCTGGGCTTGGGAGTCTATTTCAACCATCAAATATAAGTTTGTGCCCCTCTGTTTGAAGCTACTGACATATTGATTTTACTTTTGTTTCAAGATTCTTTAGGGATTTTTATTCTAGTCTGTTCAAGTATAAGGACAAAGGCCTTTCTGAATGTTCTGGTAGCATGCAAGCCAAATTCTTATGAAGCTTACATAAGTCATGTTCACAAATTTTAGATGAAGTCTGAAGGACTTTTATGTTCACAAGCCATGTTCAAAAGACTCTCAGAAAGTTTCTGGTCTTTGGTGCCAGCCCTAACAGAGTTCTTGTGGGTGTACTGAAAGGAATATGTGTAATTGTGGACTGAGACTGGTCTAGTTTGACTTTTTCAGCATGCAACACACTGAGAAAGGATAACGTTGCTACTTCTTGCTCATTGATTATGCTCTTGTATTGCTTTAAGTCTCAAATTGAACGGCATCCAGTTAGACTTCTGAAATTTTTCTGAAAGTTAGAGACAAGTAATAACATAATGCTGGGAAGATTTTGGCAGGAAGAAGTGAGTTTTGAAGGACAAAGCAATCACAGTGGGACTAGATTGAAATTGCTGACTTAAAGGCAAACAATGCGAAATAACACGACAAATCCTAAATTAGCCTGTTCGGTCCTTATCCCTGCAGAAAAACCTCCAGTGATGTCCCAGGCAGCTGTTCTAACAATGGATATTTTAAAACATTTTGAAAATTAGTTTTCTTTGATTTCAGTGATGTCAGGCACCTGAACTGTTTTTAAGAAGTTTAAAAAAACATGATTTAAGAAAATGTGTCAGTATTTGGTTCCATATTAGTTTACCTGGGAGATGCTTATTTACAATCAGCCTTTAGCTTGAGGAGCTGTCCCAGATGGATGTAAAAGGATACAGTCCAGAAGCATCACCTTACTGCAGTCTGTTTCGAAGGGATGAGAAGAATGCGTCAGATCTATTTTGATCCAAGGCTGAGAAGTAAAAACAATAGAACCCAGTGATATGACAAGTCAAAACCTAAGCCTGGCAACAGGATTTGTCCAGATTGAGGTGTTCACTGTACCAGTGTGTTTGAGAGTTATTCTGCATAGTATGGAAGATCAAGTATAAATAAGCTTATATACATAAATAAGCATATGAATATATAAATATCTATGTATTTTAAGTCACCAACACATCTGCTGACAAAATTTCCCAAATACCTTGTTGCAGCATTAGTTATTTCTTCTGCAGGCTGCCTAAAACAACTTCTCTGAACGATGTCTGTTCCTGTCAGTCGCTATGACCCTTTTTAGCAGCAGCTGCACTATTTTTCTCCATCATAGTAGTTCCAATATGACTTGTTATCACTCATTGTGCCTTGCAGATACAGGGTGAAAACATGGACCCTGTGCTAAAGAGTAAAAATGTAATCAGACCTGTTTCCCTTTTAAGGCCTGGAGCTGACTAATAATTGCCAAATCTAGAAGATGCTACTAATAAAAGCTCTGCTACTGACTGTGTTGTCGGGTGGGGCAGCCAGGGAAACTGCAAGAGAGGCAAAAAAAGAAAGAGGCAAGGGAATCCAAGTCAGATGCCAAAGGAGGATAAAGCAGGATGATGTGCTGCAAAGGATATTCCCAGCTATAGCAAGTGCTGTATGTGAGAGGTAATGAAGATTTTTTCAGAGTTTACTCACTACAGGAATGCTTTATTCTGCCTTTGATCTCTGTGTGAATTTCTGCCTGATATCAGTGGGAAATCCCCTTGCTGTCTTTATCAGCCTGAGGACATCAAAAAAGACTTTGACAATCACTTACTTCCCAGTGTCAGTCACTATCCAAATGAGCACTGCTCTAGTTAGAAATTGCACTCTTTCTGTCCACCCACTGTTTCCCCTTTATTGATACATCAGCTTAATTACAGCAAATGTTACCAGACCAGCCTTGAAGGTTCCAATTTTTCCTTTTTTTTTCCACCCAGAAAACCATAGGCAGCAGTGTTGCTGTTTGCCTCTGCCCCACTGCTAATATTCTTTATTCCCCAATGCCCGGAACCTGTAGGGAGCAGAAGAAATTGAATTCCTGACTTCCCTGTATTTATGTTGATAATGAAAGAAGCTCATAAACACATTCATCCTGGGACATATATACCTACCTATTTTTCTGAGAAATGGGCACTTCACATTTTGTCTGGGTAACTCAGCAGTGAATACAAACACAGTTGTGGTCAAACCTCCAGACTGCTTGCAGCCTTTCTCTGGGAGTTACAGGGAGGAAGGGAAAGCTATTGACAACATTCACTAATGGAAGAGGCTGTGTATTACTCCCTGTCTGGGAAGGGGACCCTGTGGAAGCAGAAGATGCTGAGACAGAAGAGGAGCACTGCAGAGCTAACAGTATGTATATACACTGCGTGTAGTACATACCATGCAGCCGGTGGCTTTTTGCCAAGGTTTTTTCCTCACAAAGTGAGAAAAAAAAAAAAAAATCTTAGATATTTTCTACTCTCACATCAGTGTGCTGCATCAACCATGAGAGTGGGAGGGCATTGGGACACAGGCTAAACCCCCCCAAACCCAATTCTCCTCCATACAGGGCAAATGCTTGCCTGAATCCTTCTTTCAGCCCACGAACATTGCCTTGCTGCATCACTGTGGCCCAGATCTAAATATCTCAGCTGGAGTTTGGTAAGCCAGTGCCTACTGTGCTCACAAAGGGCTCTGGGTTTATGCCCTGGAGGCTCATCCTAACAGCACAGGGAAAGTTGTGGCTGTGAATACAAAAAGCAGGTAATCCTATTTTCTACAAAGAATACAAAGATGAAAAATTCAATTGAGACATTCTCAAATCTTTTTCCTTCTATCTCTAGAAACCCCAAGAAATTCTGCTAAGAAATGCATTTGTCAAAAATGTACTTGAGAAATAGATCACTGCTTTAGCATGCGTGTGACTGGAGTGGGGGAGTACTGTCCTTCTCTGGAAACCTGGAGCTGGTGTTGTACCCAACATGGCCCTGCAGGCTTCTGTGAACAGCCTTTGCCAACAGCATCTAGGAGTAGTTCCTTCGGAAAACTGCTGGAACACACACCTGTGATAACCTAACCAGCCACTGAGTGTCCTCTTTGCTCCACAAACCCAGATGGAAACGTACTTGTATGATAGAAACGAGAAGGGATGGTTGACTCCTAAGGAGAGCTCAGACACAACAACTATTAGGAGCTAGACAAAAA
Organism: Dasyornis broadbenti; assembly: GCA_013397935.1. Lineage (NCBI taxonomy): Eukaryota > Metazoa > Chordata > Aves > Passeriformes > Dasyornithidae > Dasyornis > Dasyornis broadbenti. The sequence goes on along the minus strand of VZRN01004509.1, from coordinate 342,544 downwards.
CCCTGTGGTAGACTGGAGAACTTTAGTTACTAACCTGCTTGAATGACACAGCATTCAGCCTCTTTGAACTGCAGTTTCTCTCTGATGTAAGTATTTGAGCTTAAACATTGTTTCTAGAGAATGAAAAGAATAAATTTCTTTTTGTTTTCTCCAGCTGTTTAAAACCAGGGATGGATTTGACACAGTGACTCATAGGCTGAGCTAGGGTGCACTAAAGCAATGCTTTTATATCTTTCTCTTCATACTAATGGATTGGCTCTCACAACACAGTAGTTTTTCTTTCTTTCCCCATCAATTAATTGCAGTATATAGTTCTGAAACAGCCTCTGTCTCTCTTGCATTGCAGCAGATGGCCTGACTCTTGTATTGTCCAGTGAACATTGACCAAGGTTTTCTGTCCAGGAATCAAATGCTACATCATTTGAACCAAGACTCTCTACTCAATGACCATAACTTTCATTATGGATTCAGGCTTCTTCTCAGCTCTTGCTGCTCTGGCTTTTGGAGGGCTCCAGGTCTGTTCCCTGCCGAGACCTCAGATACTTCCAACCTCCATGTCTCTCCCAGATGCTCCGCTTATGGTCCTACATGGGCATGGGCATGCACAAAGCCATTTCCAGCTTTTCTGAGATGTTTGAAGTAATTTTCATCTGCTGTTAATGTGCTGACTACAAACACCTTTGCCTTTCGTCAGCCACAGGACTCTCAGCATCTTGGTTCTCAGTTCCGAGTCCCCCTCCTTTACCATCTCAAGATGACTCCAGACAGCACCTCCTCTTTGTTACTGTATCAAGAGGCACAGCTGAGCACCACTGCAGTAATCAAAATGCATTTATTGGTTTCTTGCTACTATTTATAAGCTGTTAGGAAGTTTAAGTTTGAATCCCTGCTGGGGCCGATCAGGAAATCATTAGGCTGAAGAAGAAAATTAAATTCTAGATAATATTGTTCTTCCTAAACTGTACCATAAAGATGTGGAAAAAAAAAAAAAAAAAATTATTGCGAAAGGAAGGTCTTGGATGCCAGAGAAATTCTCCCCCAAGAATTCCTGATGGAAAGAGAAACATGTCAGTGTCTGTGGGTATATTTGCCACTTTGATTCGACCTGTGTATCTTCTGTGCTGTTTTCTACAGAGTTACTCTGTTGAGACACCAAATGAACAGTATTCAGTTTCCCCCAGCAATATATCCTTGTCTAATTAAAACTGTAAACTCAGAACATCCTCCTGCTCCTCTGCAAGAGGGCAAATCTTTCTCAAGTCTGAACAGCAGCACCTGAAGATACCTGAAATTGTGGTTTTCATTTTGGCCAACTGGCAACAGACTAAACACAAGAGCCTATCCCAGTGTCACATATACTCTCCCAGTCTCATAGGTGGAGCTCTGACCTTAAACTCAAAGGCTGGCTCTAATTCCTGGTCAGATATTGACCTCTCTTTTCTTGCCCACCACTCCATTAAAACTGATGAACAATCTCATATTTAAGAATTAAGTAGCACTATTGTGTGTGCTAAAGATTTGAGCACATCAGATCTGTAGTACAAGCCCTCGGGTCTTAGCTGCGATGGAGGCAGTGACCTTGAGTGTTACTCCAGAGAATTTGCTTCATTGAAGAACCAAGCAAAGCTCTCCTGTCACTCCTTGTTTTATGTATCTACAGAATGTATGTTATATAGTGATGGACTTTCAACCAAAGAATATTTGTGAATGGTTTTTTGTATCCAGGCGCTGGGCATGTTGGGCTGAAGGTACTTCACAAAATCACATAGCAGCTGATGTTGGAAGGCACATCTGCAGCTCATCTAGTCTAACACCCTGCTCAAAACAGGGTCACCTACAGCAGGTTGCCAAGGGCAATGTCCTGTCAAATTTTTAATATCTCCAAGGATGGAGACTACACATCCTTAGATCCTCTCTGGGGAACACATTCCATTTCAACCACCCTCCCAATACAAAGGCATTTTTGCATTTTAAATGTACTTTTCTGTATTTCAATTTGTGCCTATTGCCTCATTTATTGTCACTGAACACCAGTGAGAAGAATCTGGCTCTGTCACCCTTGCTCCCCCAAACTTATCTATACACATAGATAAGATCACCCTGACATTTTTCTTGGATTAATAGTCTGAGCTCTCTCAGCCTATCTTTGTACAACAGATGCTCCAGCACCCTTATCATTTTCACAGCCTTTCAATGAATTTCAATGAACTTCAAGCCCTTCAATGGACTTACTCCAGTGTGTCCATATCTCTTTTGTACTGGGAAACCCAGCCCTGGACACAGCCTGCAGATGTGTCTCACCAGTGGTGAGCAACCTGCTGGCAATACTCCATCTATCGCAGGCCAGGAGGCTGCTAGTCCTCTTTGCTGCCATGACAAATTTCAGTGTCATGGTCTACTTGGTGTCCACAAAGGACCTCATGATCTGATTGTGTTTTCCAGCTGGTTGGCACCTAGCCTGTCCTGGTGCATGGGGTTGCTCCTTGGCAGATGTAAGGCTTTCTCTTTCCATGCATTGAAATTTTTCCATACTGTTGAGGTCCTTCTGAATGGCAGCATGATCCTTTTTTGTATCAATCCCTTCTTCCAGTTTTGTGTCACTTTAAAACCTTGAGGCTACACAGTCAAATCATCTCTATCAGTTGAGCAGGTGTTAAACAATACTTGTACCAAGATCAGCTCCATGTTAACCCCTAGTGACTGACCTCTAGCCAGGCTGCTGCAGAACTTTGTGCCTGGCAGGGGGTTGTTTGTAACCTGCTGTGTTGCCCCTTCAGAAGATACCCGAGTGATTCAAGCCCCCCCTGTAGACCAGAGTCTGTGAACATGAGGCTTCTTCCAGTTGTCTAAAGAGGCCTCACCTACTGCTTTTTTAGCCCCAGTGGCCTGTAGCCATATCAGCCATGTTTGTCTGACCACTGCTCCTGACCCATAACCTCTCAGCTGGCTCATCATCCATCCCTAGGCAGAGATCCATGCCTTTCTGCTGCTCTTACACCCAGGGCAACTTGTTTGACTTTCCAGCCTGTCCTTCTTGAAAATCCTTTATCCTTCCACCGTAGCACTCCAGCCAGCTTTACTATCCTGCCACAACTCGGTGATCCCAATGAGACTGTTTGACAAGTTTTCTGCTACAAATAGGCTATATATATATATTTTTTTTTTTTGCATTAAAGATAAATGGTCAGGGTTAGCAGCCTTTAAATGCATATCTCCCTTTTCATATCAAACCTTAATGAATAACCCTCACCAAAAAATCAACTTAAAAGATGAACTGTATTGATGAAATAGAGCAATATGGGAAAGATTAAGAGACAGCAGCTCAGAAAACTAATACTCTCCAATAAAATATTAATAGAGTGGGAAGGATTATGATTTAGTGAAATTTAGACCTCATGAAAGCCAGTGGGATCTCAAAATCCCCTTCAGAGAAGAATAAAGAGTGTAGTAGGCAACAGAGGCAAAGGAAGATTGCTGGCACATGAGGAGACAGTCCTCATCTTAGGGCTTGGGAAACAAAATGTGTGTCCCCTATAGTGTTCACCTGCATATGTAAGGGTTTGCCTTGCTAGGACAGCTGCTTTTGTGCCAGGACTGACTTGTAAAAGCTGTGCCAGATGGAGATATCTGGTTGTTACTATTTTTTCATGCTCTTGGTCAGTGCAGCCAATTGATGAAATTTGTGCCTAGTTGAGGTTGTTTCCTTGGTGTGGTCCTCACCTATAGGCCTTACCTCAATGATTTCTTTTGCAAATATAGAGATGCTAGAAAGGAACTAACATGCCCTGATGCTTTGCAATTTTTTTTCATGTTTTTTGTCTTCCTGCTTTGTAGCCATGCATCTGTTCTTATTCAAATTATAATGCACTTCCTTCCCCTTTCTTCTTCTTTTCATATTTTCACATTTTACCTATTCAGCTTGATGATTTTTTTTAACAGTGATAATTATTGGATGTTTGTATTAATCATATTTGTGTCAGTTTGTACCCAGGAACTCAAAAAGAATGAGTCCTTTTAGAATGCAGACAAAACAGTTCCTTTGATAAAAATCATCAACAGAAGAGATCCCCCAGACAGACAGAGTATATAATGTATGAGACAATGCACTGCCCACACATGGTGTGTTAAAATTCTCTCTGCTTTCATTTCTCTGCAAAAATGTGCCCCAAGTCCAGACATGCAGTTCAGAGATGATCAGCCAGGAAGAGAAGGGGACACCTTGAAGAGTTAAGGATACAAACAAAGTGCTGAAAATGCGGGAGCAGCAAGGAAAGAGTGAAGCTGAAGTGAAAGGAAGGAGAATGAAGTGAATCATTGTGAGAGGAAAACTCATGCCAAATGTCATGGTCTGAATGGAAGCTGTGGGCAAGGTTTATCAGGGAGACCCTCCTGTTGAGTCACAAGAAGCAGAAAGGACCCCATTGCTTTCTAAATTCCTCTGAAAGGAGTCTGAGTGTGGCTGGATCCACTTCTAGTCCCCGACTTGGTCAATGACTTGTGTCTAAAGGATTATAGAGGGATAATTGAACCTCCACATGACTTTGTCCCACAGGATTAAGGATATTAAGCCAAATATATGAATAAAATAAATGATTTATTTAAATTGACAATGATAATGATAATGATAACACTAAAAGACTTTAATCAGTATTATTTACTACATAGTATAAATAGTTATAACTATTAATATTGTGCATTATTTATTAAATTAACAATTTCAACACTATCTTAATAATTATTAAGTAGAGATTGGTGTTACTCATCCATATCAATGACTTTGGGCAATTGTCTTTTGCTCAGCCTGGAGGAGTGACCTTGAGGGGCATCCCCACTCCAGGGAGGAATCTCCATACTCTTCTAGAATGTGTATGTTAGAAGTTCCTGCCATTAAAATGTCAAACTGGGCTTTTATAGTACAAAGTGACTGACTTGTCAGCCAGATGTTTCTGGGTGAGCTGTGTAGGCCACATCCTCACAAGTGCCAGTTTCAGCTAGAAAACATTGTCTTCACATCCTCTGAACGTCTCATGTAGGGATTGATGAGTCAGGCTGATCTCAGCACTTTCCAACATTAAAAGCAATGTGACCCCACTTCTGCATCCACCAATAACTTTTGCAAATTGGGCAAAGCTTAAGCTGATTTACCCACGCTTAGGCAGAACATCCTGCTACACTAGAGCTTTCCAAGAAAACAGACACCTTTCACTTTGGATGCTCTTGGAAGTCCTCTAATCAGGGGGGCCTCCCCAGGCCTTCATGGCAAGGATTCAAGGTGTAGGTATTATCTGGGATGAGGAAGCATGTAATGTTCTCCTGAACTGGGAATTCTTGGAAGAATTCATTGTCACTGGTCCAACAGCTACAGGACAGAACAACCCAGTGTGGAGTTAAACACCACTTGCCTTTGCTCCCAAGCTGCTTCCCCTGGAGCAATTTTTTCATTACCTCTGTTTACTAGGAAAGACTTAAGGAATAAGTACAAGAATCCTGTCTTCTTGATAAGCCTTAAAATTGGTACAGAGCTTGCAGAGCTGATATTAATAAAGGATTGCAACAGTTCAGCTATTAATACATTTTCTCTGGCAGAGCTTAGCAGAATATGATGAATTCTGGGTAGACTATGTTATGCTAATTAACATAAATATAGGAAAGCCCTTTTCCCTTCTGAATATCAGAATACTCCAAATGAATACTGCAGTTAACATATGCACACAGGAACACAAGATTATATGTATCACTGACAACATCATCTTATTAGCTATGAACATATGCTTTGTACAAGGAGAGGCTCTGATTGTTAAAGGAAGGGCAGGATACTGGCAGATGAGGTGAAGAAAAGAAGCAGGCAGTTGAGCTCTTTGGATGCAGCTCATAGAGACAACCTTGGAGACTTCTTAAGACTGAAAACTGCCTGTTTCTATACAAACATACTTCTGTAGAACAGCTCTTCAGAGCCTTTTTGGAAAAGAAAAATTACCCAACCCCCTCCTCCTAATATCAGTTAATAAATGCGAACTGTTTTTTTCCCTTTTAATAAAATCTATAATGTAAAGAGAAAGTGGAAAAAACCCAAGCCCTCAAAAATATCTTTATAGCCCTCAATAGTCCAAGTATTCCGTTTTGTGGAAATGAACTCCCTTGTCTGAAATGCTTCCTTATATCCTTCCCAAACATAACGACTGCATAAGAATAAATGGCTGGGGGTGGGGAAGTGTTGTTCCCTTTTCTTTTAAGTACTGTTTTGAAATAAGAAATGGAGAGACTTCCGATGCCTTTGTGCTCAGTTGACAGAATTGGATGCGGGTATGAAATAATGCTTTTAGAAAGATAACCAGGGTTGTGTCACAGTGGGAGCTACAGTGGGATAATGAAGCACAATCCTTCTAATTACAAGACAGAAACAAAACAAAATGCTAATGTTTCTCAAATCACATGAAGTGCACAGACACAGTAGATGTTGCTGAAGTGGAGGTCTTTATATCTTTCCCCTTTCTTTTAACAACCTTTTAATCCAACAAGTTCCCTGCTATTGTGGTTGCTCACATACAGCAAAGTCTGGCTCATGTCTATTGATGGCACTGATAGATTGATTTAACCCCCTGAACCAAAAGTAGGGATTTAATGAGCTGCAGGAGCTTTGGATTTGAAGGCAGGTGGGACAGAAGGTTGAGTCAAGGACATCTAGCAAAAGGCAAAGGATCTCTACCACACACTGCTGAAAAGAGCTCCTTTTGGCACCACAGTGAGTTTACTATAGGTTCCAGTCAAACTTTTCCAGGCATTTCATGGAAAAGTCCATGAGGAATGGTGGGATTATAAGGTGGCCTTTAGGATCCTGGTCTAGTGGAAGGTGTCCTTCTCCACAGCAGGGAGATTGGAACTGGATGATCTTTAAGGTCCCTTCCAACCGGAATCATTCTATGATTCTATATTTTTTTATTTTCTATAACTTGAGGTTGAATTGTATTTTCTCTGTGAATGCTTATGAGCAATTTTATATATGAGAGGAGCAAGAGGAAGTAGAAAGAAATGGACAGCAGAAGTTCCTTTCATTTTTCATTCATAATCTGCTAAAAGAGTCTGTTTTCTTCATCTCAAGTCTGAAAAATTACACCAGACGCCATATTTGAAGGACACTGAAAAAATAAGGATATGAGCAGTCTGACCTAGAATAGAAGTCAAAGCAAAGTTCCCCACTGTCTCTCTAGAGTTTTACACATTTGAGCTTTTTTTTCTTTTTTTTTTAGGAATAAAAATTTGTATTTGACCTGTATTGTGGTGCTACATCATTAAAAATTAAGATGATACACAACATCTTCTATTATTCAGTATTACTCTGAAGATGCATCAAATGGAGTATGTTTTTTGAGCATGGGATGGTCTGTCTGCTGTTACTTGTGCTGCAGTAAATTCTCTGGCGGATACATTATACAACTCAGAATCAGTTTGAAATAACACAGTCCCACTTGGTTCCTGGTAATCACACTGGAGATGCACTTTGCACCACCCTATGTACAGAACGTCTTGTATTATTCAGATACATCTTTTTAGTCTCTGTTTTTTTTCAAGTGCACAAAACACAGGAGTAGATCATGAAAAGTTCAGGTTTTGGTGAGAGAGCATTTGTTCTAGCCTAGGTATAGGTTCTAGTCTATGTGTTTGCTCATAGTAAAAGGAATATCTATATCTATATAATCTATATCTATATCTATATCTATATCTATATCTATATCTATATCTATATCTATATCTATATCTATATCCATATCTATATCTATATCTATATCTGTATCTATCAAGACCATAGGCCTGACTGCACCACATTTACTTTTTCTTTTCCAAGCTGGAGGAAGGAAAGGCAAAACAGAACAGAACGCAGCCTCCACACATAAAATCCTACAAGTTTTTGTTTGGTCTTTTTCATTAAATCATAGATACATTTATTTACAAAATGCCTCTATCACCTATTCTTGATCCAAACTGACTTTTACATTTGATGTCATGTAAGTGTGATAAAGGTAAAAATATTCTCTAAAATGATGTGGGGGTTAAAGATGTGCTCGTTAGCAGAAGTGTAATAATTTGCTTTGGCTATTGACACAGATGCTTCAGAGAACAAGTATGTCCTTCTCCTTCTGTCCCAGCAACAATTTATTGAAGATCTATGTTTAGAACCATAGATAGTAAATGTCTTGGAGAGGGTTGCAGAAGTTCAGCTGCTCCAATCATAGTCTGTATAATTTTTATTGCCAGGATCTAAGAGTAAGACCTGCAGTGCATGGCTGCCATTCTTTGAGCTTCAGGGTGGACTCCTGCAGTCCAAAAATTAAATGATCTAAGCTGCCTAACAGTTCTTTGGATTTAATTGCTCAGAAGCACATGGGGATTTTTTACATACGAGGTCTTGAATACTGTACTTCTTTTCCTTTACATGTGTTCTCTGTCAACCAGGTAAAGTTAAGATTTCTTCTATCTCACTGGTGCACTGTAAACATTAGTTAAGTGAAGAGCTGGAAGTATTTAATTATGGTGATAATATGAGGCCATTATATCCCATTGATTGTAGGTAACTGGCTCTAGGGAATGCACTGTATAAACATCTGAAGTGCTTTCCAGATACTAATTATTGCCACATCATCTCCATTTGAAGGTAGGGAAATTAAGGCATGGATCACTGAGCACTGGGTCTTTCAAACACCACAAATCCCAGTCTAGACACTGAAATTCTCACTGCAATTTTCCAACTAATTGCAAAGTTTTGCTCTTTCCAAGCTTGCTGGAAATCTGTTGGGGAAATGCAGAGGTATTCAGAAGATCTGAATGAGGCCTTTTGGTTTGGCCAAGTCATCCTTGCCTTCAGCTTTCCATCAGCTCTGTTAGTGCAGAGCTTCTGCTGGTTAATATAGCTCATGCCTGGGTGATCTAAGGGCAAATTTTGGAAACTGGGGGCCCAAAGGCTTTCTCCTTGTTGTGCTGTGAGCTGCTGGGGTGAGACCTGGAAATTCCCAATTCAGTTTCCCACATCTCCTACTCTTCCCAGTGGGACATTTTCCTGTGTCCAGTAGCACCAAGTCACAGTTTTGGTGCAGCACAGCCCTGTCACAGACAGAAATTCTGAAAGGCAGCTGAGGGAGTGGGGAGCAATGTGGGCTTCCCTCCAACATCCACAAATTGCAACTTTGTGTTAATGCATTTAAATTAATGCCTTTGTAGCTTCCTGGTGAGGACAAAAATATCTTGTGGTGCAGGCACTTTCCCTTTTAGTGATGCCTCCAAAGAACAAGGTCTTGACAGCCTGAAAGAATTAATTCTCTTTTTGAGCAGAAAGGTCAGCTACAGGTGAAGGAGCTGCACTGAGAATACCTTTAAACTGCTCTGTCTCTGGCCTCCATGAGGAATTGCTGAGAGCTCTTTCTCCAAGCCTGGATATATTTAGACTTTCTTTCATAGATCATTCTTCTAAGGGCAGACTGATTGGGCCAAGATAGGAGGGGATCAGTTGTAGTTCAGCCTGGAAGTAGATAGCGATCTGGCAAAATGGATCCTCATCTGCATCTCTTTCTCTGAGCTCTTTTTTTATTCACTTACTGGCTTCTGTGCGGAACTCTGAGAAATTCACAAGGGTCACCAGGACTCTAAGGAACAAGAAAATATCCAGGAAGATATTTAAATATATTCAAACCTCTTAAATTGGTGGGATTCAGACTTCAAAAGGCTGCTAAACTGAAAGCTGTAACATGCTCTTCTTCAAGAAACAGTGAAGTTTTGGGATGAGCTCTGGACCTTGCACTGCCCAAAACCTCTGCCATGCAAGGGACAATAATTTCTAAGACCTCACATTATGGCATTAAGAGAAAGTAAAAACATTTTCTTTGAACCTGTTTTTCACCCCCATGAAATTGCAAAAGTGGGTTTGCAGTATTGTTCTGAAACTACAGAAGTGTGCCTGAACACTGCTCCAGGAAAGGAGGATCCCACTAGGATCAAACATCAGGAATGGTTAAGTCCCCATGGCAGAAAAGAGTCACCATCAGATGCTCCCAGACTCTTAAATTGTCTTATACGTTCTGCAAACAGAAAAATGATGTCTTTTTACCTTAATAGACCAACAGCCAGCTTCGGTAACCAAAACCTATGGCTGCAGCAGAACTAAAAGTAATTTCTCTGTAGCCAATCTAAATTGCTTGTGCATTAGGGAGGAAGACATAGCACCCTGAACTTCCTCTGCTTGAGCAACACCCCTCAGCCATCATCAGTCTTTGCTGGGTGGAGTTCTGGGTGTCTGAGTTTGTTACAATGGTACAACTACACACACTACAAACATAGGGAGAAAGCTGCTGCATTGGAAAGGAACAAAAACTGGTTTCTGGTTGCTGTCAGGTTGCTGGATGCAGAGAAATGACACAAAAACAGTCATTGCAAATTCAACTCCATTAAAGAACCTCATGCAACTTCAACAGTACTGCAAGCAACCTCAGGGCTGACAAAGGACAGTGGGAGCAATCTGTTTCTGACTTTTCAAAATGCTGCATTTTGGCTTTGGCCAAATTTCTAATTTTATTACTAGTGGTTTGAGCCTCTAAAAGAGAGCTTTGAACTGGTAAAACACACACTTCAAACCAATCTTCAAAAGAAAGTTTTTGACTCTGTGTAACCTTATTCAAAATGGGTAAGAACCCCTCACTCAATTTTACCTTTGTTATCATTTTCCTATTAACATTTTGAGTTTGACAAAAAAAAATTTCCCCTCAGCTCAGCTAAAAGTCCCATCACGAATTCAAGAGTGTGAAAACATTCATATCACAATGTTTTTGTTCTCACAGCTTGCTAGAAACATCTACCAAAGACTTCAACATCCTAGTGTACCTAGATATCACAAATGATCTTCTGCCTAACAAAGAAGATCAAGATATAATTAAGCCTGAGTGCTCTTCAGTTTGATTTCAGTATCCAAGAAAGTGGTCACAGAATCATAGAATTATAGAATGGTTTGTGTTGGAAAGGGCCTTAAAGATCATCTTCTTCCAACCCACTGCCATAGGCAGAGACACCTTCCACTAGACCAGGTTGCTCCAGGCCCCATCCAACCTCCAGCCACAGTCACAGCCCAGCATTTACTGCTATGAAAATGGGATGGGACAGCAAGATGAACATACAGCCATACAAGGAAGAAATATTTTATCTTTTCATCAAAAAGTGAGAGAAGATAACTATGTTTATCTTGGGAGCCCAGGAGGTTATGACACCCTCTTTAAAAAGGTGAAACATTACAACACTGAGTGTGAGTTCAGGCTGCCTGAAGATTCAGACAAACCTGTGCCCTTGCTACTGAATCTCAGTTAAAAATGTACCAAATCTTCCCAGTTTACAGGGTCACAGATCAGCAAACAGCCATTTGACTGTCTGGGAACAGCCTGTTCGGTCCCAGCCGCTCCCTGCTGCTGCCCTGGCTGCCCTCAGTGTCCACCCCAAGGAGAAAGTACTGCCCTGGTTTAAACCTCCCTGAAGCTCTGAGCATGAGGAACTGCTCAGATGCTAAAACCTTGAATAATTGTTTGTTCAGCCTTTTAACAACTTCTTGCCAAACCTTTTCATGTTGTTATTTTTATTTTGTTAAACTGAAATAGAGTCAGCTTTCAAATTATTTTAAATGAGAAAAAAAACTTGTTTTTCAAGCAAAAAACTTGTCCTAAAACCTTTTTCCCAAGAAAGAATAATAATAAAAAGAAATAGCTTACCTTAGCACATATTAATAAAAAAGAATCTGTTCATCCATTCAGAAGAAAACTCTGAGAGTCTTTAACTTATTGCTGAAGAATTTCCATGGGTTTATGTTCCTATCAAAGTTTTCAGGTATCACACCACTATTCCCCTCTCTAGGATGAGCCCGTTCCTCAGTTAGCCCTGAACTAAATTACCGATGAAACACATGACAGCAACTTTGGGCACCGAGAGGAACCATCTGGTGGAGATGGAACTAACAGATGTGCTTTCACTGTCGGTGCCTCAGCCCACACACTTCAGAAGTGCACTGCCATCCACCTCCTTGCTCACCTGCTCATTAATAACATAGCATGCCTGCTCATGCAGTGCTGAGGGATCCCATTCATCATGCCAGGCCCTGCATAGTACCAGGCATTGTAGTCCCAAAGCACTAAAACCCTAACGCTCCAGTGAACTGTGGGCACTGGCCTCAGAAGAAAATGAGGCACAGGACCAAATCCTCAGGAACTGAGACAAACAACTGCTCCCTGAATGGTACATGGAGTAATATTGATCACAGCCACACAGGGAATAGGTAAGAGTAGGAAAAGCAAGCAAGATCTTTTAAGTGCTACACCTACGCATTAATTTCCAATTCAACTCTCCTCCTGAACAGATGAGAGCAAATCCTACTCCTTCCCACTCTGTCTTCTAGACACACTGTCTCTACTCACAGTTTCTTTGGATTTTCCATTATGAAATCAAGCTAAACAATATTATGATTTCAGGAGCACACCCAGGATGCTCAGGCATCCTGGACTCACCCAGACCCACATTAGCAATGGTCCAGCAAGGCTGACTTGATAGGTAGGCAGAGGGTTATTCCAAATCAGAGCCTTATGACTGCGTTCAGATCTTTGGAGTAACAGGAAAGATAAAGACAGAAGAAAAACCCAGCTGTGACAGTGCAGTGTCCCACACTATTCAAAGTTGAGGTGTGGACATTTGTTCTCCAGAAAAATGAAAAAAAATATTTAATTTGGCAGATTAACAGTGCATCCCTTGCTCACCAAGCTGTAGGAATTATGTGATACCTGGGAACTGTGACACGGTTACAGCCACACCATAGTGTCTTGCCTGACGTTGATTTTGGTACTGTGCAGGCTCTTCGAAGTTCATCTTTGTGCAATAAAATGCAGTTTTCTACAACAAATTATGAACCCTTCCCCTTCTGAACACAGCACGCAGCACACAGAAGGTGCAAATTATGAAATAGAAAGACAGCATTTGAGAACAACAGAAGCTGAAGATTTGAGAGCATCTTTTGAAGGGAATTTGTGTATTAGGGTGGGTCTGTTCAGCCGCAAACCAAGAGGAAAAAAACTTGCGGGTTCCTGGTATTGTGCAGCTCTGTTGCTTTCAGCATGAAGAGACTGCATGGGCAGCAGAACTGTGCCTGGTGTGGCAGGGAAAATGTCCATCTTGAGACAAGTCACCTAAAAACTGGAATATGTGTGGTGTGGACTTAGGAGGATTTGTTGATCCTTCAGAGCTGCAGTGTTCAGACAGTCCTGGAGGAGCTGCTTGTCAGAGACTGCTTGCGATGGGAGAGGGAAGTGTCATCTTGGAGATGAGTGGGCAAGGAAAAGGAGGCTGGAAATAGATTTTCAGTTTTATATTTGTGAAGACAGAAGTTGTCCTAAGACAGGGCAATTTCTTCCTCTGTTTGGGAAAGTGATAAGTGGCTTCCTTGGAATGACTGGACTGAAATCTTGCAGCTGCCAAAGGCAGTGTAGAGAAACTTTGCCCTTAGGATCATTGCCAGTCCATGGGATTTTCTCCTCTCAAGGGCTGAATGAGGAATAGGGATTGGATACTTATACAAACCAAAGTTGGGTTCCACATGTGAAGGACTGATAGCTGTAAACCATAGTGTTATTCAGGGCTAAATTCCTTGAAATTAAAATATATGCCAGGTACTTCAATCAATCCTTTGTGTAGCTGGGTGTTCAGAAGCAAGAAAGGGAGTAATGTTTAACTGGGGAGTCTCCAGCCTTGGAGATACTCAAAAGCCATCTGGACATGGTCCTGAGCAAATGGCTGTTGGTGGCCCTGCTGGAGGAGGGGGGTTGGACCAGAGGACTTCCAGCATCCTTTCCAATCTCAATCAGTCCTTGATACTGTGATTTTGGGAATATCTGAAGATTGCTTCCAATCCATCAGAGAAAGCTCCAACTGAAGTTATTAGGACTCTCCTGGATTCTGCTGAGTGTTGTAAAGCAGATTGTACCACTAGGGTTGCCAGACAACATCACTATTTCAGTGTGTGTGATGCTTCACAAAACCAGTCCTACCCAGAGCTGGTGGTGAAGTTGTACCAGTTATTCAATCATCCTCATATTTCACCATCAGTGATGGAGCCCAAGTCATGGAGAAACACAATTCTGGCACACAAGACACTCAAAGCAAAGGCCTTTTCTGTCGTGCTCCACTAAAAGGGACTTGACTCAGGAATTTGCAGAGGATCTGTTTATAGCAATTTAAAACTGATATTCAGAGGTTCCTGCCATATGTAGCTACCATTCCTTCCTCTTTTCTATTTCAAATTGTGCCACATGGCCATTCATATTCTGCAGAAAATTAGAAGCATTGGATACATATTTCTAGAAAATACCTAAAAGAGGTACTGTTTTTCTAAGTCTGGCTGCTTCCTTGTATGAAAATAGTCAGCATAAAGGAAGCCAGTGTGTAAGTACCCTGCAAGACACATGGTTGCAAGCACAACTTCTGCAGGTATGAAGGCAAAGCAGGAATTTGATGGGAGCCCTTTGTAAAAGCAGTCACAGGCCGCACCGCCTAGTAACTCTGTAGTGACTGATGTTGACTCTACAGCACCATCAGATTTCCACTAATGACATTCCAACTGATTATTTTGTTGCTGAGGGAAAATATCTAATTGAGAGACCCATTTTGATAGGAAGAGGCTATATTATATTAGGCACAAGATGGAACCTTAAAAATTACCTGAAATGCAATGGGCAAATCATTAGAGTCAGTAATGATTTCAATACATATTCCTCAGAGTTGCCATATGTACTGAAAGGAGTACAAATATCTGGATTTGGGGTTGATTGTGTGATGTCCCAACACCTGGAAGGGAGACTCTCATCTTACTTTCATTCACTTATGGAATGAAATGGAGGGGAAGTGAGAAATTCCAAGAGGCTCAGAAAAAGTCATAAAACATGAGACTAGGGGAGAGAAGGTGAAAAACCTGTGAAGACCCATCTTTATCTGCTTGCTTTCCTTCCCTGAAGAATTTTTCAGACAGCTCTTGGACTTTTAATGCTTTAGTGCTGCCTTGCCTTGTGTGCTAAAGGGCCATGCTTGAAAATGAATAACGATAAGGCAATTTCAACCATGTGAAAGTGTTAAGATTAGTGGGTTGAGAAAAAAAAAGTTTTGGATGGGTAGTTTTTTCAAGAAAGTCGAGGACTGAGATGGTCAGAGCTCAGCACAGCTGGAAACCCAAGATTTGAAGGTAGTGATGCAATGTAAGAACCTTGCTGACTGAAATCCCTCTTCCTGTCTCAAAAACAAGGACTGTGCAAAATGATGGGACAAGGTCATGGATGCACACATACATTCTGGCTATGACATGGATTCAGTAAAGGGAGTATGAGTGAATTATGGATGCTCTTTTGATTGGTTTTCAACGATCTTTTAATGGCATTAAGACAGTGTGAAGTTACAATGTATTGATTTTCTTTTGCCCATGCAGTAATTTGCAGTGGTGATTTATCTTCCACTTTATGTTTTCCATGAAGCTGGCAGGCAGCAAGGCCAGTGGCAGCTAGTAGTTGGTCTCCCATTCCTATGGATGCTCTTGTGCTCTGAGGATGTGAGTGCCAGGGAACTCAATGCTTAGGGAGAGCAAAGTTGGCATGGGGGATTTCTGTGGCCTCATTTCCACATTGGCATGCAGGGGTATTGTCTGCTAGGCCAAACCTGCTGCAGTTGCAAACCAGGGAACACTTGCCCTGCTAGCTCTTGGACCAGGGGAAGTGTCCTGGCAAGTCTTTCCCTCAAGTGAGTACTGTGAAGGTATTTTACAGTTGGTGTTTTATTTTGCTGGTTGTTCTTTTTCCTTTTAATAAATGTTACCCACTTTGGGACCAGCAGCACCAGCCCTATAGTTATTTTGACTGTGAACATACAGCTAATATATGCTCTGGCTTCCACTGCACAGAAAACAGCTTGGGGCAGCTGCTACTTTTCAGCAGGTTCATCTGCAGTCTGAGAAGGAGAAGCTGCCTATCATAACTATCTTTTATTTGTCTGCACAGCTTTGAGATTTTATGGACATTATCACTCTTTCACCAGCAGATTTAGGATCAGACACTGGTTTCAGTCTCCCCAACACGACTCTTGTGTGCCTGACCTGGTTTCAAGAAGTTCGTGCAATGCTCCAGATGCCAGTGTACTTCTTCATCAGCTGGACCACCTGCAGACCACAGGCCATAACTTCAAGTTAAACTAAGCCATAGCTTTTAAAAATACAAATCAAAAATACAAATCAAACCTGCAACTCTGACTTAAGACCAAGTCTGAGGGTGTTTCATGCTTGACTAGTCTGTTCTGTCTTGCTCCAACCAGTTTTTCTGACTTTTTGGGCTACACTTTGTGTTGGCTTAAGCCACAGTTTAGATTCCGTCAGTGATAATCCCTAGGAAACAAACCCTTAAAGAAGAGTTTGACATGTAGCTGTGGGGAAGAAGGAGGGTGTGGATGCATAAAGAGGGGAGAGGAAATGTTGCTGAACACAGAAGTCACAGTACAAGACTCAGGCTAAGTGTGTGAACAAGGCAGTTGTGTCAGCACAATCTGTGTCTGGGTTAGCAATCCCCTAAATCAGCCCCCAAAGGGCTTCAGGTCTCTTTTAAAGCCAGGCTGCTCCTGCTGCCTGAATTATCTGTGGTATGAGTGTTGTACTTGAAGTGTATCATTTGGCATTCAGCTGTACGGGCTTCTAGACCATGCTCAGTCACACTGGTAGATTTTGTGGGCATACAAGCCGTAAGTTTTAACAAAATGATTAAAAGCAATCATGAGGTAGGTTTGTGTGTAAATGGAGTCCACCTTAAAGCCTTTGGAGCTTCAGAGGAAAGAGTATGAAGGTGCATGATGGAGCTTATACCAAAGGTTGAGTGGAGGTTGGTGTTAGAGACCAGCTAAAAATGGGATTAGGTCTTGTCATCCTAAATAAGAAACTAGAAGCCTTGCAGTACTGCAAAAATTGTGCTTGATAAGATAGAAGAGCCAGAATACGGACAAAAGAAAAGCACAATAGAAGTCAACATCAGTGCTTACATTGAAACTGAGATCCCACTTACTTCCACGTTTATAAAGCTTCACCCTCCATGCGCTGGGTCTTGCTGCATATACAAGACTCCTGACTCAAGAGGTCCTCAAGCTTCAAATCTTTCAGCCCAGGAAATGATCCCTGTGGTTCTGCTCTTCAGCATCTTTCTCAAAGCACACCCTACTGGAGCAGGACATGACATTTTAATGACAGTTTCACTCACACTATAGAGAGCGTTGTTTTCTGTTCATGGTTCCTAGATAGCCTGACCATTTTTTCAAGTAGCAAATGCCTGTTCCTCTGTCACTGAAGCTTGTGAGCAGTTGTTTGTCCATTTTGCTCCTTAAGCCTTTTGCACAGTAACTGATTTTCTAATTGCACTTTCCTTCTAGATGTTCCAGCCACATGTTTATGTGGCTCTACCAGAACACACTCTCCGTGTTTATATGAGGTTTGCCAAGCACTCCTGTGCTTTGTCATTCACAAGAATACAGATGACCTATAAAAAAGTCAAGATAAAGCCATATTATCTTGACCAACAGATATAATCCTGTTTTCCTCTGATTTTAGGCTATAACCTCTTTGACAGAACCAGTTTTCTGTTTGATGAAGCCCAGTGTAACCTACTGGGAGATGCTTATCAGTGGTGCCTCTGCTTGTTCCCATCAGAGCCTGTCACAGCCTCCTGGCTGCCAGCTCCAGTTCAGCAGAAACACTTGCTTTTGATTACAGAGATCTCCAGCGTTAGCCAAGGAGGTGGATATCAAACCTGAGCACGTTGGGTGCTGCCAGCAGCACTTCATAAATAATAGTAATGCAGTGTAATTGCTCATTAAGCCAAATCACAGCCTGGAGCCCTCCATCTGGCCAAACTCCCTCCCACATCAGTGGGAGCTTTGCCAGCAGGTGTGCCATAGGATTGGGGTCCCAAACAGTGGTACCACCAATGAGGAACTGTAGCATCACTACTGGGGGCTGATTCAGATCCCCTTGAAGCTGTTGTGTGTCTTTGGATTGATTTAGATGACTTTAGCCAACCTCCCTTGCTTTACACTGCTTAGCCAGTTCAGCTACATCTGCGCAGCAGTTATCCCAGATGGAATATGGAGGAGGAGAATTCCTGACAGTGAGCTGTGGGATTTTAATTTTAGAGAGGTGATGGAAACTCTTTCCTGTTGGGTCTCAAGTGGTGCTTTGTATGGGCGTGATCTGAGGCTTGAAAATGTCTCAGAAGCCTGCAACTGAAAAACCCCAACATGTAATTGATATCAAAAAGTGTTGTGTCCCTGGTGTAAGTGCTATAAAAGCCAAACAAGCTGGTGTGCCTGCCTATCAATCACCTATTGCTGTTTGACACTGGTGCAACCCTTTGCAAGTGAAAATAATTTACTGCCTCTCCCCATGAAAATTATTTACCATCCCCATTTTGGTTTGAACATTTACTGTTGTGGTTCAAAGCTGTGATGAATTGGTTAGCTATATATTTTCTTTCCTCTCCCCTTCTCCTCCCACCTCTTCCTAATATAACACTGGGATGAAGGTTAAGGCATAGGGTGTTATCTGAAGCAAGTGCTCCATTCTCAGTGCCCCATACATCCTCGCTAATGCTTATAGCTCCCCTGTGGCATTGGGAAGTGTAATCGCTATTGCACTGAGGTAGAACAGGAGCTGGAGAGAGATAAATGGCCTAGTTATCAAAACTTCCTAGCCTCCCACAGCCCTCCTTGGGAATACAGCTATAAATGACATTCAAATGATGCTGATAGATGTTTGCTGAGCAGGCAGCAGAACGTGTGCGGCCCCGGTGCTATGCCTGGGCCAGCCCCTTCTTGCTGATAATGTCAGGAGATCTCAGCCATCCTGACACTGGCTCCTGACACAGAAGGCACATGCATGAGATACCACCCTGTCTGTTCTCATCTGCTTGCAGACAAATCCCTGGGGGTTGCAAAGGTTCCAAATCAGATGGTGTCTGAGACACATTAATGCTGGAGCTTGCAGAGCAGAAAGAAGAAGTATTTTTTCTTCTTTGGCACAGAATCCGCTCAATTTAGACCCTCAGAGGGTGAAATATGAGAGGGAAAACAGCCTTTCTTCCACCAGCTCTGCAATGACAGAAGTGTCATTTTTGAGTGACCTGGGATAGTTTGGTCCAAAGTAGTATGGCCTGTGGTGGGTCCAAAAATCACCTCCAGCAGCTCCCTTTGCATCTGTTGTCCTTCCTGGTGTGTGAAACAGGGGAAGGACTGCTCAGATCATAAATCCCTCAGGAACGGAACAGGAGCAGATAGAGTAGGTGGCAAATCTGCTTCTCTTGTGAGTCTGGAACAGCTCTTGGGTATTCTGGCATCTCTTCAGGAGATACCAGGAAAACTCCCCCATCTGGAGGAGGAGAACCTCCCATGAAAACAACCAGCAATCTGTAAGGCTTTGTTTTTATTTTATTTTATTTTATTTTATTTTATTTTATTTTATTTTATTTTATTTTATTTTATTTTATTTTATTTTATTTTATTTTATTTTAATATTTAATTTATAATTTATTTTATTTTATTGCATTTTATTTTTAGGCCCTTTTTATCTTCCCAAGGTGTAGCTCTGTGAAAGCTTAACCCTGAAGGCAGGTTTTTACTCAAGAGCAGCGCTCAGAGGGGTTGTTTCTAGTGCGTTGTGGCACAAATCCGAGGGCACCAAAGGTGTAGGGCACACAAAAGCTTGTCTCTTCCCGTCTCCCTTGCAGTGAAGAAACTGAAAGGAAAAGGGTCCAGGGCTGTTGATCACATCCCGTCAGGTTTTATGTCCGAAGGTTGGACCAGGATGCTGGTTCACATGGCAAAGCGGAGGGAGGGCAGTTCATGTGTCCCACGGGTCGGAGCGGACCCCTCGGCTCTGCAGCTGGGCTCGGGAGCGGCGCCGCTGCCTGCAGGAGCCACCCGGGAGGGGACAGAAGCGGCATCTCCCCCGGGAGCCCAGCGCAAAAAGGCGCTCCCTAGCACGGCTGGGGCTGGGGCCGTGCTCCCCCAGCCCCGGTCCGCGGGCGGAGGCTCCGGCTCGGCTCGGAGCGATCCGCAGCGGCAGCCAGCACCTCCAGCCGCCCACCCGCCGCCTCTCCCGGCATCCTTCATCCCCATCCTCCGCTCCTTCCTGCTTCGGCGGTGGAAGCAGCCCCCCGCCGGGGGCCGGGGATGCCCTCCCCTCCTCTCCCGCCCCTCCAGCCGCAACGGGGGAGGGGGGCTGTGATGCTGCAGGAGGATCCCCGGCAGTCGAGCGGGGTCTCCCCTTCTGCCGGCTGCCGGGATCTCCCCGCTCGGCGCCGGCGGCCCCAGCGGCGGCTGCTGGGGGGTGGCAATCGGGGGGTGGG
>VZRN01004509.1:109380-321531 GCA_013397935.1 Dasyornis broadbenti | reverse complement strand
GGGCGGCGGGAAGGAGGAGGGCGGCAAGCGGAGCCCGCCGGGACTGGGGCTGCTGGCGAAGACCCCCCTGAGCCGCCCGGTGAAGCGGAACCACGCCAGGTACCGCCGCATCCAAACTTTGATCTACGACGCCCTGGAACGACCCCGCGGCTGGGCGCTGCTCTATCACGCCTTCGTGTGAGTACGCGGAGCGGGGCTCCCGAGGGCGCGTCCGGGGCGGCGGGGACTGCCCCAGGGGGGCTGCGCCCGGGGCCACCGTTTTGCTTTATCATTCTCGGCGTAAGGCGCTCCGGAGGCTCGCTCCGGCTCCAGGTGTGTGTGGAGCAAGGGGCTGATAACGGGGGATACTGCTGACGGGCTTTATTTCTCTTATGTCGTCGGGTTTTTCAAAAGGAGCAGCTGCTTTTAACTCCGTGTTTCTGTCCTGCCCATATCTCCACTTTGCCTTGGAGTGGCATTCCCGAGCCTCTGTGTCTGAGGCACTGGAAAAGGGATGCCAGAAAGACGAAGCTCTGAGCAGTTTTAAGGCTCGAAGTGCTTCAGGGGAACACGGCCAGTTCAGCTCAGCCTGGAGCGTGATGTTCAACTCGCTGTTATAAACCGCGAGTGAACCGATTCCTTCCGTAGTTGAAAGTGTCCAGTGAAAACCATCGGGTTTCGGTCCGATAAGCATCACCCCGCAGTGCATGAAACCCGAGCATTGCAGCGCTGTGAACCAGAAAGTTACACTGACCGCAAGGGAACTGAGAGGAAATAAACTCGTTTTTATCGCCCAAAGGTGACAAGTCGAGAGAATGACAACTGGTTTGCATTCCTAAAAATTCTGTTGCCTTAAGTTTTCATAAGGAATATAGAGAACATAATTCTGTGAACAGCATAGAATGCAGTTTGCAAAGTCCTGTTAAAATAAATGTGTGCTTTAGTGTTTTGAATGTGTTTGAAAACCCAGGGGTTTATCAGTGATCACAGGGGTACTCTTTTTCTTTGGTGCTATAAGGTGTGCAGAACTCTGTGTGACAGAGGATTTAAGCAGTGATTTCTGAAATTGGTTTATTTGCCAAAGACAAACAAAGCTCTCCAGGCTGCATGGGTTGGGAGCCTGGAGCTGGATCTCAGGAAGTCCTGATCGCTGGCATATTCCTTGCACCTGAAAATAAACAACTTGAATGTAGGGCTGAGATTTTACCTTCAGGCACATTTTTATTGATGTTCCCAATGATTTAGCCCTGAGCAAGAATTAAAAGGCAACATTCACTACTGTAGTGCTGCTTGTGTGTCTCTCATTTGTTGTTGCTTCCCTCTTTTCAGTGTTTATTCATAAAGTGCATATTGGGATGAGGGTCTTGTTTTCCAGTTTAATTTCTGTTAAAATGTGGACACTGGATGCCGTGACACTTCTCCAGTTCTTTCACCTCTCTTTGCCACAGGAAAACTCATGCTAACAGGCAGGGAGTGACAGCACATGAAGTGTGTTATGCTGGGAAGGCTCTTTGGTCTGGAGCTTGCTGTTCAGTTGTGTTCAGTGTTGCATAATGCTGCTTCTGGCTGGGCAGAGTCATGTCTGGACAGAGGGGCACCCCTTTCATCCTGCCTTGGCCAACCCACACACATCAGTGAGGCTTTAGCACACAGCAGAGCATTGTGAGCAGTTTGCACCCCTCTGTGGCAGCTGGGTCAAATCTGTGCCCAGGCTCATGTCTGGATAGAAGCAGAGAGAGGCTTCTGGAGAGGCTCAGGTGAGCTGACAATTATTTGCAATGGTATAGGAATTTCCAAGTTACAGCATTCATTTTAGATAGCTCTCTGGATGTGTGGTTGACCTTAAGATACTTATGCAATATGGATCACAGAATGGGGAAAAAAATCATCGTATTCATAATGTTTGATCCTTCTTAGGAGTGGACCTGACACTGTCTGGTCAATTTCTCTTTGATGACTACTCAGTCCTGCAAAACTGACGTGTGAGTGTGACTCACAGAAATCAGTAACAGTCTTGTGAAAACCATCAGTGCCAAATTCAACATTAACGAAAATGAAACAAAACACTTCCTTATCCTTATCCTTAAAGGAAGTAAAATGCACAAGTCTGTCAGTCCAGCACAGACACTCCATCCCTTCACAGGACATGCAGGGGATCTTGCTGTCCAAGTTGGCCCCACTGTGTTTCTGTTCAGTCTCAGCTCCCTCTGAACTCAGTTGAAGCTGTGGGGTCTTACCTCACTGTAGAATCCAACCCTACAAAAGGAATCTGCTGAGTGATAGAAGAGTGTGCTGAGATCTTGCTGACAGGCTTCAGAGCTTCTTCCTGCTGCTGGAGAAGGAAGACCTGCTCGAGAGCAGGAGCTGTGGGGAAGCAGCATCTAAGTTGATACCCAAAGTATTTTTGCTTTCAAATGAATTGTCTTTTAACATGTTTTCCTGCTTTAAAGGAGTCTCTCTCATTTGAAGGTGCTGCTGTGACACAATGTAGTTCCATTCCAGCACTCTCCCAGTGCATCTGTTCACTCTAGAACAGTTTACACTTTTCCTTGGGAAAGTAAGAGATTGCCAGCCTTCCCGTAAAATCTACAAATTTGATCCTGTTTTAATTTTCAAGTAAAGTCCCATTTATCTTATCTTAATGGCATGTTACACTTTGTCTCATCGTCTGGGTAACTTTGCAGTTAAGTGCCATGTACCCAAAATTAACCAATTAGATGGTTGCTCTCATATACGAATAATCAGAGAATAAACAGCTGAGGGCCAAAAAGGGATTGCAGCATGGCTGGATGTGATGAACTCCTCATAGATCCAAGCATTCAGAGGTGTTTAATGAAGAGATGATGCAAAGCACTCCAATGCTGTGTATATCCCAGGATCTGGGAGGCAGGAAGCTGCTGATGGAAGAGGGTTGCAACTTTTCAAGACGCGCTGAGGGTGCTGAGTGCAGGGCAGGAAGGGGCTTTCACAAGGTCTTTGCAAAAGCTTTGAATGCCACAACTTTTGTAAGGGTGGTACAGATGGGATCTTGTTAAATCATACAGTGATGCACATACGGCTGCAAAGGGGTCATGATCCTGTGTGTATCTCACTGCTGTAATGTGCACATAAATAAGGTTTGAGCTTGTAAACGCTCGCTTTAGTTGGCGTTGGATGTACTGAAATGATTCAGTCTATTGGAGTAACTCAAGGAGAATTCGTAAATGGGATCAGGCCCTGCCAAGCCCTAGGGACAGAGATGGGAGAAAGGGAGTAATTCCTGATGGCGATTTTAGCATTTGGCTTTAACTGGCAGTGGTTAACAGAGAGTGGCATGAGATGCTTTCCTTGTATTCTTCCTTCTTTGCTCTGCACAAGTGAATTTGTCCAAGCCTATCCTTGGGGATTTGGTCTCTAAAGAAGCTGACTGTGTTTCCTTCACAATTGGAAAACATTTATTCTCTGGAAGCTCTACTAAACAAGAGATTTAGCAATCACCCATGATGCTCCCCTTTGATGGGTCACCAGGGTTCATGGGCTTCTTGGCAATATAACAATGTCTTAGTGGTCCTACTTAATAAGAAAAAGCTTTTCCCGTGAAAAATTTTATGTCTGTAAGGTTAAACTGCTGAACATTTTCAGTATAAAATAAAATAAAATAAAACAAAATAAAATAATCTGATTTAACCTTTGAGGTATTTCATTTGGAAATGTCTCTTGGAGGTTGCAGGTCAGGCTACAATCTAACCCTTTTCTTTTCTGGGCTCATGTCACTGTAGGTAGAGTTGATGTTCCCATGACGTTCTGTATTTCCCTTTGTGTTAGGCAGTGCAATATATTGTAGGAAACCCCTGCGATTGTGCCTCGTGGGATGTGTGCTGTGGCCAGGGAGACAGACTCAAGACCTGTCCGCCTCCACAAACCATCCAAATGCTTTATTTATGCACAGAAGCATTAATGAATAGAAATGAAAACTGAAAACAAGTAAGATTTTTATTTTTCCATTGTATTTTTAGTTGTAAGCACAAAACATTTGGTGGATAAAGAACAGAGTCCAGAAAGGTGACATAATACAAATAGTTTGGAATTGCAATTTGTGGAAAATTTTTCACAAAGAAAAGCGAGGCTGAAGGAGAGGTAACTAGGAGATATTCTCATTTTCATACCATCTTTTGAGACAACTGCAGCCTTTACTTTCATGGAAAAATAAGACTAGGGAAAGGTTTGGGATTAGGTACCTCTTTTTGGGGAAGTGTGCAGTGTCACCTGCACTCTGCTGGTGTAGATCACCATGATGTACCTGCTGATGAGAGGGGGAAGCCATGGGGAACATTAGAGAACCCTTCGGTATTTGCCAAGCAATCTTCTTTTAGTACTGCTTAATACCTGGAATAAAAAGAGGAGGCAGAGTCATGCGATCCATCAAATCTGCAGTATTTCTGGGAAGCACCAGCGAGCACCTCTTGCATGACTGATTGTAGGTGGGTTGTTTGCAGAAAAGACTGTCATGGGACTTGGGGAACAGGTTGAAAGTCTGGAGGCTTTCCATTATTTTCCTCTTCACCCTTCAGGAGATGCTCCATAAGATGTGCTCACCCCCCATCCTCTGTGAGCCATCTGGGATGAGATGGGAGAAGGTTTGGGGTAAAAAGAAGGACAAATATCAATCCTTTCTTGGCTTGTTTGGCAGGGACTTGTATTTAAGTGAGTCCCTAGAGCAGCAGAGTGAGCCTGGTCCATTAGCAAGTGCCCTTTGCTTATGCGTGTGCCAATATGAGTTCTGTTTTAATTATTTATGCTAATTCATCATAATGCATGGATAAATATTCTGCAGTATACTTTGTAAAAAATAATGAAGTCTTAGTCATTGGAGACCTTACCACACACCTCTGCTCTTGCAGCTCCATCGAGGCTTGTGGAGCCACCCTGGGATCGCGTGTGGTTTGGAGGGATGCGACTGTAGCTCAGCTGCTGGGATCAGCTGACAGAAAAAAGCTGGGATTTGCTGGGGGAAGGAGAAGGGGCAGCACAGCCTGGGGAAGCCACTGTCTGGGTAACGTGAGTGGCTTGTGATCCCCAGCCGTAGCTCTGGATTCCCTTCAGCAGCTTGCATGTGCCCAGTGCTTGCTTAAGCATCCAAACCAACTCTGAAATTATAGTCCAGGCCCTTTGGTGGGAACAGGTGTGTTTTCATGTGTTTTCACCTGCAGCCTCAAATCTCCGTGCTTGGACATCAGTGCTGAGAGCAAGACCCACTCCACAGTGAGTACCCACAGCTTGGGTTGTTTGCCCTGCATTCCACGTTGCCGTGACTACACTGCCAGCTTTGGTGTTTTGGTGCTGCTCATGCCTACTCAATGGCTTGTGGGAGCTGCAGGCACATGGCTGCATGGTGCACAGGGTGTGCCTCAGTGTCCCCCAAAACCCTGGGGCTGCAGGTCCCTGAGAACCCTTCTGCGAGTTCAGTCCCCAGCTCAGAGCAGCCTCCTCTGGATGGGCATCAGGATCCACGGTGGACAGCGATGCCCGAGGGAGGGCAGGACATGTGGGTGGGCAGCAGCACTGCCAGTGCCAGCAAACTCTCAGCAGTTTGTCTTTCAGTGCTGCCAGCTCAGCCAAAGAATAGGCCCTCAAATAGAAGTCATACTTCCTGGTGTAAGATCTGTAAAACTGAACAGGCCCAAATTTAACCAGTTTGATGAGCAATGGTAGGGCAAAGTCCCTACAGCAGCCAGAAAATCGTTTTTCTTTCTCTTTTGAGAGACTTGGTGTGAGGAGCAGCAGCATCTCAGTGTCACCCCAGCAGTTCTGGAGATACTGTCACTGGTAAAGCCCAGGACCAGACCTATCTCATTATCTCCAGCCTGGACTCTGGTCAGAGGTATCACTCTTTATAAAAGCCATCTCAGTCCCTTCACATGCCTCTGTTTGCTCCTTGCAGCAAACAGTGGATCATGATGGGGCACAGCAGGGTCTGGGCACTTCTGGAACAGCTGCTGGGTGAAGAGGACACCTGAGTTTTACTTCTTGTTTTAATCTGAGGGGGAGATTAGGGAAATAGTACAAAAACTACCAGGGAGAGACTTTCTAGAGCGGTTTTGCTCATTTTGCTGTAAAATGTAGGAATACTCAAAACAATTTTAATGGGAAAAAATAGTAACTAAGGACTATGCATCTAAACAGCTGGATTAAAAAAATAATACATGCATATAACACCAATCATAAATCACTGTGTGCTTGAGTGCAAGTGAACATGAAGGTGCCCCAGCCATTCCTACTTCTCCCAAAGATCACCTCAGAACATACTGACCCAGCATATTTCAGTTCTTTTTTTTGGTACTCCCTATCTTCAAATATAATTTGATTGAATAATTTTTATTTCTAGGTTATCCACCATGCAAACCTGTGCACATATGTAGAATGTAATTCTGTATCTCTTGACTGTCGAAAAGTCCTTTGTGGCATTGAAACGCATGTGGAAGGTCAGACAATAGCATGCATATTCAAGGACAGTGTCTGAACTTGAGGAATTTGATTTAATAGGTGGAAGAAACTTTCAGATCAAAATTGATCAAGTGAGCATTAAAATGATTTATATGTTGTTTATAAACAATCAAGACTGGTGACCTTAGACATAGCCAGGTGGTTGGGTCCATGATGAGCCTTGCGTGGTATAAATAAATGATAATGTTTATTCTTGTATTTAATAATGTTTTATTCCCTTCTTGTATTTAATAATGCCATACTCTCTTGTGCATGGAACTTTACAGAAGGAATGGAGCCATGCAGCTGTTATTGCTTCTGGCAGATACTGTATTAAATGGGATAACTTAAATATTAATAGCTTTGCAAGGAATATGGTCCACAAGAGCTGTTGAGTATAAGCTGCCTTCTGTCTTAGGATGGTAGCAGAGAAACTTATCATTTTCTGTAGAGAGAGGGACATGCCCCGGGATATTTAGGTTTTGGTGACCTACTTGGAAAAAGGCACTTTGGGAGAACTTCCAGGCTGGAAATCTGTAAATTGCCTTCCCCAGTCTTAAGAGAGCAAATTGCATAAAAGTGTGTTTAACTTGGAGCAAGTGAAAGGTCCCACTGATATCAGGAGGAACCTATCCAAGGTGACACTGAGGTAATCTAAAGCAGAAAACTGTAACTGGGTTTTGGTGGAAAGCAGCACGAGGTATCATCATCTTCCTCTGCACAACCAGCTCATTGTTCTACTCAGGCCTGGCAGGATCCTTCTAAGCTCAAATTCACTACAGGATCCATCACTCTTCTTCATCCTTTCCATTGCTTGATAGACACCTCTGGTTGTAGTCACCAGGATATCACCTTGTCCTCCTTAGTGGTACAAAACATGCTGAAGTGAAGGTTTGATATCTCTAACTCTGCTAAATCTCAGTCTCAAGAGATGCTGAGACCCTGACCTGAGAAGCATTTCATGTCTCTTGAGGTGGCATTTGCTCTCACTCCTCTCTCCCATGTGATTAATCTTGCCAAAGACTTTCCCACTTTACTTTTTCTCAGTTGCTGGTGCATGGTGGTAGAGCTGTACAGGTCCGTTGTATGGCAGCTGCAGAGAAGGAATCCTCATCCTCTCTGGGTTGGCTGTTGTCTTTTACTTCCTTTGACTTTACACACTTGATTTCATTTTATGGATACTTGGATCTCACTTGTGCCCCCTGTTTTCATAGCTGTGGCTGAGAGTTGTATGAATGTACTTTGCATTTCTTTGGCAACCTGTGTTAGTTGATTGTTGTGTTGACTCTCCAGTGGGGTTTTTTTTTGAATCTCAGGTGCTTTTTATATTTCTTCTATCCTCATCAGTGTTTTGATCACCTTCTAGATTAGTACCTCACAATTTTGCTAACATTCAATTTAGTTCTTTTTCTAGCTCATTAAGGAAACACTTAGTAAGGACAGAACTAACAAACACCATTCAGCATTTCACTAAATAAAAACTTCCCTGCTTCCTGGTTAATACAATACCATTTTTTAGGGCTTTATTTATAGCTCTGAATCCAGTTTTTAATGTCCCTGTCATCTGAATTAATACTAACCAAAAGATTTTATGAGATATTGCACCTGTGGAAAACTGCAAATATTTCCTCATCTCTTTTTGTTCAAACCTGAGTTTCAGGCTATGTTTATCTATTTAGTTCTGTGATGTGCATTTAATTGTTATCTTTCCATCTCAGATTTTTCATGCTTTTGACATGGTGTGCATCTCATACAACAAAATAATCAATTGTTCCTGGTGCCATCCACCACTAGAGTAGAGATAAAGCAATGCAAAAAGCTTAAATATTCCAATCCCATTGAACTCCTAGTTCTTCTGTGTTTTATAGGAGCCATTAGAGTTGGGCTATACCTAACTTTAGGTCAATGACAGAGATGTTAATCCTAAACCAGGAGACTCTTTACAGGATGCTCCCCACTGACTGTAAATTCAGAGCATAAAATTTTCTGCTTTCAGTGGGGATGGAGGAGAAGCAAGTGCAGCTGTTGAGGGACTGATAGTGAAAACCCCAAAGCACCCAGTGAAGACCTGCCCACCCGTTCCCAGCAGTGCAGCATCAGCTCTGCTTATCTTTGTTCCCCTCATGCCTCTCCACGCAGGCTTAGAGTGTTTATGAGGAGGGATTACACCCTGAGGAGGGAATGTCAAGAGCAGCTGATTGAAATTGCAGGGGAATTAGTTTAGGAAGGTAATTACACGAACTGGAATTTGCTCTTCTACCTTTGCTAACACTGCTGCTCCTGTGAGATGTGCTGGGAGAATTTCAATGCACACAGCTGAGGCTCCCTGCTCACACCTCAGATGCCGTCTGTGCCCTGGCACCAGATGCACGGGGCCACGGATCAGGACCAGCCTTGCTCTGCAGCTCTGACAGCAGCTGTCCTCATGTCCAGAGTACTCATTAACCACGTCTAGGCTAATTGTCAAAGCTGTGGCAGGGATGTTCCCAAGCAGTGACACACACTGACACACAGCACTGCTGGCTGGTGGTTTTGTTCTGAGGGGACTGAGTGACTGAGCGCAGATCAAGTGCTGCCACAGACCTGGGACCACTCCCGGTAGGAGCCTGAGTGAGGTCAGTGATGTGGACACTGGTCATGTCAGCTGGCCTCATGGACAGAGACCCGGCATGAGAATCTATGGGTGACTAGAATAGACATAATTCTTATATGTGAAAACTTACCAGTCTGAGGTTATCCTCCTGGGTCTATAAAAAGACACTTTTTAAGATAGAATCTTAGAATAATTTGAGTTGGACTTTAAAGGTTTAGTCCAACCCCGCTGCTGTAAGCAGGTACACCTTCAGTTTCAACAGGTTGTTCAGAGCCTCCTCCAATGTGGCCTTGAATATTTCTGGGGATGGGGCATCCACTACCTCTCTGGGTAACCTGTGCCAGGGTTTTATCACCCACATGTTAAAAATAATCTTCCTTATATTTAATCTAAATTGATGCTCTTAGTGTAAAACCAATAGCACTGGGGTAAGACCTTTTACTTAGACAAAGACCCAAGAAATCCTACCCCACTGAAATAATACAGGTTTCACCCCATGTGTGTGTTCAATAACATATTTTACATTCTGCATCTTTTCTCCTTCCTGTTCATGGGACTTTGCCATGGCTTTTGCCTTTACTGTTTCAACGCTGCTTGTGCTGATCAAACTCCCATGGAGGTTTCAACACTTCACCCCCACATCTTGGCATATTAACAAAAAATATATTTTTGTGATACAAATCCAGGAGGAAGAACCTACTGATCATTCATTACTAAACTTCTTGTGTAAAATGTGAAGAAGATATTTCTAGTTGTGTTGCTGCTGATATTTGGCTATTTCTCCTGATTGTGTCTCACTCATTATTGTAGATGTTGCTACATTACCTTGTCAGGTCCTGGGTACAGAGGTGGGATCTGGCAAATGCAGGCTCATGACAGTTCCTGCTTTCAGCATATGCTGCTATCACACAGTACAGTGTGAAATACACTACTCTCTTCAGTGTTAAATTACTTCCACAAACTGCATTTCCTTGCTCTTCCTCAGGGCTTGAGTGTCAGTCTTTCCACAGTGGGATTCATCCATCTAGCACATTATCTGAGGTAGCTGTCTGGAATTCTTTTATAGCTGCTGAAGAAAAAATGGAAATGGAACTTTCTGGAGTCCAATTAATCTCATTCTAAGGACAATTTTAAAATGGGTGAGATTAGTCACTTCTTGCAGTGCCTGAAACTTTTTGCTGACTACCAAGGAGATCTCATGGAACTAACTCAAATTTAAGTATTTGTACCAAAATCACCTGAGGGGTGGGAAACTTTCTATCTGACCTGAGAGGCAAGGATCAAAGCCACATCAGGACATGAAATGTAAATATGTTCATGTACATTCTGTGTGTGCAGTAGGTATTTAGCTTCTCTTTATAGGCAGGGGAGATTTAGTCAACACAATCAATAGATTTTAGGGTGGAATTCGTCCAACCAGATGTGAGGGTCTGCTTTACAGGGACATAAATCACAGCTTCAGCTCCACTGATCAACTCTCCATTGTCTATAGCAGGAGCTGATCTCTGGTAAATGTCTGCAGTAAAAGCCACATTCAGACAGATGAGTTGTACCTCTAAAGGCAAGAGGAACATGATTCTTATTGTTACATAGGCTTTAATTGATATTAGGCTCAATTCTAATTCTCTTTCCTCAAGAGCTTTATATTTGTGAGTGCTTAGTATCCCAGGCCATGACAAGCCTGCAGTCATCCCTGACATTATGCCAAAGAAAATAAAATTTCAGTAGGTTTAAGATTTTTCTCTAGTTGGGATTCTTGAGTTTAGCTTTCCACCTTCCTTTTGTTCTCTGTTTTGCGTTGGGCTCTATCTCCCTGAGCCCTGCCATAAATTTGCTTTTGATTTATGATCATAATTGCAGTTGATCTTGAGGTCACATTCAAACCCAGACATAACTACCTGTTGTACTGGACTTCAAACCTAAGGCTGTGATTGACTCTGTTTTCCCTTTGCCTTCTTGTGGCCATTTGGGATTTACCCAGGCACAGGAGCTACTGTGCTGGGCGTTTGCCAGCATCAGTCCTGCATCTTCCTATTCCTGAATTTCTGTCCATTTGCATTGCTCTTCTTGACTCCATCACTAAAAATTACCTCCCGAAATCAATGAATAGAAAACACTGTTTTCTAGGTGTCTTTTAGGGATCAGAAACACTTTGAGGGTGGCTTGAACACTGTCCTTTTAAAGAGTGTAACAAGAGTAGATGGTCAATTTGAATGACCTGGTGTGAATGAAGGTGACCATGAGGGTCATTCATGGGCCCAGACAGTTTTTTAAGTGCTACAGTTTTCTGTATAAAATTGGAGACTTTGCAGAGGTGTAAGCACCACTCAGTATTTTCAAGGGCATGCTCACTTTCATACACCAGCTGAAGCAGGATACTAGCATAATTGAACCTAATGTTGAAAATCATCGGAAAACTGTATGAAATCTGGATGCGTGCAAATGCCCTGACATAAAGAAGTCTGTTTGGGTGGTGGTGTATTCCTTTAACAGCTGCTAGTCTCTGTTTTGCTTGTTTTTTGCAGAAGTACTGAGCCAGCAACCTCTTTTAGTCATGTCAGTGCAAATGTAGAGTAAATCTATTACAGTCAGAAGAACAATTGGATTTGGCTGCCGCACCACAAGCTTGTTCTGGACCCAATACAAAATCTTCTTATTTTTATGGATATTCTGCTGGTACCAGAGGCCAGGATCAAGGTCCTGCACCTCTGGTGAGGTGCTTGCTGCCATAACACACTTGTCTTCCTGGTAGGGTAAGACAGCTTGAGGAGTGAGGTAGATAGGAGAGATGGAGATCCTCAGGCAAAATAACAAGGGAGCATCAACCTCTCCCAGAGCTGCCAGTGTTCACACCGTGGGGGTCATGGCCTGTTTCCTTCAAGGTGGGAGCTGGTTTATTCAGACATGCAGGCTTTCCTTCTCTCTCAGCTGCTCAAAGATGAGAAAGGGTTTCTTCCTCCCTCATAAATGTAGTTAATTAGGTAAAAAATACAGTGCAGATAAGCTGGGGAAGTTGCAAGTGCAGGACTGTCATTCTGCACATTTGTTGGTATAGATCGTGTCTGATGTTGGGGCTGTTCGAGGGAGTTGACAACTGCAACCATAAAACCATTTAGTGTGGGAGGTTTTAGAGGTCTCCAGTTCAGTCCACAGAGCAAGGTTAACTTCAAACTTAAATCAGGTTGCTTGGGACTGTATCCAGTTGAATTTTGTGCATCACCCAAGATTTGAACTCTATTATATTGAGGGGAGCAATAAATTTGGTTGCTTTTCACAGAATTTGTTTAATGCGTTTCTCATAATGTGCAGACTTCTAGGCCTGGAGTCATGGAGAGTTTTCTTCCTTCTCACTTCACTCAATCCTGAGTGTGGACCGACAGAAGTGAGGTGTGACATCTAGACAGAGATGCTTGGGCAGGTCAGCCCACTGCAGAGGAAACAATGTTCATATTTAGCTACAAAGGAAGTTGTGTGTCTGTAGGCTAACTCAAACCAGTGTTGTCTGTGTTCGGTGTTTGGAGTACTGACCCTGGGAAATGTTAGGTATAGTTTTCAGTAATCAGTAGAGTTCATTGAAGACAGGAAACCTTTCCCAATGACTTTTTTTTTTTTTTTTTTTTAAGAGACGTTGTTGTAATTTGCTATTTCCACCAGTTTTTCATCATTCAGAAGAATCATTCAGTCTCAACTCTACAACTCCTTCTCACTTTCCCATCTCTTTCTCCCTGTCCCTTACTCAATCCCATCTTCCTTCTTTCCCTTGGTGGCATTCATCACCTCACTACTGAAGAACAGCACCAATCACTGGATTGTCCAGCTCTGCTTTATGTGAGATCCCTCAGCCTTTCCTACTTTATGTGACTGGGACAGCAGAGTTCAGTCTGACTTAAAATCCCTTGATGTAAGTGCTGATGGCAGGTTGATGGAGCTGACATGACAAGTTGTCTCTTAGTCATACATAGCTCTATTTAATTTTGTTGGTCTTTTTTACCCTTTTTTGTAACTTACTGGATTTTGACATTGAGTTCATCTATGTCAGGATGAAAACTGTGCCTCTAATACCCTCAGAGTAGGAACTCATCAAGAATTACTTTGTCCATATAGAGCAAAGTAGTTTAGGTGCAAGAATTATCTCTGAATCACCTTGTGTTCCAACGTCATTAGTGTTTCTTTTTTGGTTGCAAAGCTCCCTGATTCCAGGGAATATGTCATCCAGGGGTAAGGTCCTTCCACTGGGCCACCTCTGACTTTGGGCAAGGCTTTTTTAGTCCCTACACAAACAAATCCTTGTAGGAGAAGCTCCTAGGTCTGTCAAGATTCAGGCCCACACACTTGTGAGTCACAGTTCCTGATCACTCTTTGCCCAGGGGTGGTGATGGTGTTAGGGAAAGAGTGATTTATTGATGACCTATGGAGGCAACAGCTTCCTTGTGGTGACTCAGCTGTTCTCTCAAGAAAGAGGGAATGAGAAGTGGAGGTGGAGAACCATTTCTCTTCCCAGAAAGGATACAAACAGCACTAATATCTGTCCCTGGTTTCAGTGGTAGGAGGAAGTGTTCAGGAGCACAGCATAATCCATGATCTGTAGGTTACTTCATGCACAGCCTGAATCACATCTGCAGCGGTTGCTCCCAGTCAGGATGATAATCCCATGTCCTGGTTTGCCGCTCCATTTGCTGCCAGTGTTGATAACCAAGAAATTAAAGATGGGAGCTCTTGGTGTGACAAGAAGTGGACAGCAACTTTCTCCAACAATTGAGCACGTAGTCAAGGCTGAATTCCTGAGTCACACATTCCCCAGCAAATGGGATGAGAAAGAACATTGCTCCCAGAGATCAAAGAAGGACATAATCACCTCCAAAGCAACATTTTGTTGGACATTGCAGGGAAAATCTGCTATTATAGAGTCATATCCTATAGTTTTCTGGAAACAGTAACTCTAAAGAAAACATCATTAGGATGAGTGAAGAAAAGAGATTTTGAGCAGATGGAAATCTGTCTTCATTGGCAATGCTTGTTTTCACTTACTCTACCATGAGTTAATTTCCCAGCAACTTGAAGTAGATAATGTGTTTATTAGCATTAATCTGAGATCTCCATCAGTGTTTGTTCCAGACTATGAAGATGGAGTTTCTGTTTTACTAGAGG
Organism: Dasyornis broadbenti; assembly: GCA_013397935.1. Taxonomy (NCBI): domain Eukaryota; kingdom Metazoa; phylum Chordata; class Aves; order Passeriformes; family Dasyornithidae; genus Dasyornis; species Dasyornis broadbenti. The sequence continues at coordinate 307,349 of VZRN01004509.1, read as the reverse complement.
GCTTTTTAATTGCATAAATGATGATATAGCATGATTGGAAGATGATGCAAGATAGATTCAGGCTATACATAAGGTCTAATAGGGGATCAGATATCTGCTGGAAGAATTAGCACAAAAAATTATCAATTTTCCACTTGTCATTTTTAAACTAAACTTGGAGAATTTTCTAGAAGACCGCTGTAGGCTGTAGCTTAGCTGCAAAATATGGGCTAAATCAATAATTCTGTATATTCTTGGCTGGTGATTAAGCAAGAATTCAAGTTATAACCAGGAATATGTTGGGTTTGGGGGTTGTGTTTTGTTGGTTGTGGTTTTTTCTTTTTTATTTGTTTGGTTGGTTGTGTTTTTTTTAATTTAGCAACACATGAGCAAATGAGCAGTGAAATAACTCAGGAAAAGGAGATTTACTTGTATCTTAACAGTATTATTAACATCATAATGTAACATAACAGAAGTAGTAGCAGTTACAGTAATTGTGCTGGGATGCTTAAGACTAAATGTAGATGTCTTCCCTGTAAATGTCTAAATGTGTCATTTCAATCTCCTCAGATGCTGGTATAAACCACTGCTACAGGAGCACTGCTGATCTTGAGCTCATCCTGAAGTAAATGAGACAGTGATTTATCACACCCTGACTGCCAGCGATTGTGCCAAATAAATAGATATTCTTTGACTGCAACAGGAGCTTCAATACATGGCTTAGATGTAAAAATCTACGGTACAAACACTGAGGTGAATCTTATCCTAATCACATTGTTGCAGGTCTTGGGGGGATAATAGCTTTGTGAAGTACTCTGGACACGAGGATAGAACAGAGCCATCCTTTTTGGACTTGAGATGACTGCGGCGAATACTAAAATCTCATACAGTCTAAAGTCTGAAACACCCTTCTCAAAGCATGTAAACACATGAACCAAGATCACCAAATCTCTGCAGTGCTGAAATCTGATTTAGTTCTGTACCTAAATCTTCTTGTGATGCCTTTTAGGCTCACCTTGTGGTGATGCTGATGTCCCTCAGGCTCCAAATGAATTGAGAAGGTAAATCTCATTTAACAGGTTTGCAGGACTGGGCTCAGAAATTGTTGGTGGTCTTTCTGGTCAACGTAGTCCCCACACTGATGGCCAAATAATGACTGCAAGAATGTGATGTTTTGGTTTTGTTTCTTTCTTATTGGAAAGGACTCCAAAGTCAACGTTATCCTATTCAGAGCACAAATACCTAGCTGTATCTCCTCAGTAATTTAAAAAAGCATTTGCAATATGGTCATTTCTTCAGCTGTCAGCTGTCTTGAAGAGTGGGATGTAATTTTTAGGTGTCCATGCACTTTCTTTGCCACTGATCCTGTAAGGAGAACAGATGGACCTGTCTGATGTCTGCCTTGTCCAGAGGGAAAAAAAAGTGATTTTCAGCCCACTTGGTTTAAAAAAAAAAAAAAAAAAAAAAAAAAAAAAGCAAGCAGAGGAAAATAAGCAATAAAGCCCATGTTTTTTAGAGTGATATAAGACAGCAATAGCTCAGGGAAGAAACCAGCAGCTGTGAAAGCAGTTCCAGTGATGGTGACAAAACAGCAGCTGAGCTGCAGAAGGAGGCAAGGGAGATGATGGAAATAAACTTGCAAAAGGGAGAGGAAAGAGGAATAACCTCGTTGTGAGACATAAAAGAAAGGAGGGGTGGAATTAAGATTACTCCTGTAGGTGAACGTTAGAAGTGCTTAATGATGGTGCTGCCTGTATGGAGGAAGCGACTTAATTGCCCTCCTGGTGCTTTGGTGGCTGTTTCAAGCAAGTTGCTATTTTCCTCTAATTGCGAAGTGTCTACAGTGTGAAACCTGATGTTGCTCTTGGTCTACAGGGAGACCCTGTGTGCTCTGGGTGTGCTGAGAACAAGCCCAAGACCTGATCAGTAGTGAGGAATCTTGGCCAGGGAGTGGTGGAAACCAACTGTTTGTTGCTTGAACTATTCCTGCTCTGCAGAGAGCTGGGGGACTGTGATTTCTGAAGTGCATCCATTGTCTTTGTACATGTCATGGTTGTCATCTTCTCTTGGCAGCACAGAGCTGTGAGATACAAGCTGACACCCGAGGAGCAGAAGATTGAAGCTTTGTTTGTTATTCCAGTGCAGAGCAGAGCCCTCAGAGGTGAAATCCTAGGATAGTGTGCTTTGTGGCAACTTGGGGCTGTCCTGGAACGCTGAACCTCCCTCTCTCCCCTACATGCTCTTGGGTCAGCTGGAAAATCTGAAGAAAGCCTAAAGAATAAAGACCAAAGAAGCAGCATCTTCCAGGCATTTTAAATGTAAGAGAAAAGAGGAATAGCTTAGAACCAGAGTAATTAAGGTCAGAAAAGACCTTCAAGATCATCAAGTCCAGCCTTTGACTGAATTCCACCATGCCCAGTAAACCATATCATGAAGTGCCACACGTGTTTTGAACCTTTTCAGGAATGGTGACTTCCACCACTTCATTCTCAAACCTAAACTTCATACTCAAACCTGAGAGTTCACAGGACTGGGAGAAGCACATAATGAGGTGATGATTTCAGCTGTTCTCTGTTCTCATGGCCTGACAGCACTTCTCTTCAATAAGTTTCAGTTTCTTTACTTCTGCATCTCATAAAATGCTCTACCCTGCAACATGGTATCAAGGTGCAAGACCTTTTGTAATTCCCTGCTTTTGGTTTTATATAATTTACAGAATGTTCCCTGCAGGTTGGTTTTGGTGGGGTTTTTTTGGCTTTTTGTCTGTTTGTTTTATTATTTGTTTGTTTGTTGGGGTTTTTTGTTGGTTTTATTTGCTTGTTTGTTTTTGGTTTTTTTGGTTTTGGTTTTTTATTTTATTTTTTTTTGTTTGGTTTTGTTTGGTTTGGGTTGGATTGAGTTGGGTTAGTTTGGTCTTTTTTTTTTTTTTAAGATTAGGCAGAGGAAAGTCACTGGGGTCTCTCAGAGTCAGCAAATCTAGCATAAAATCAGGGTTTTAGTTGGGGATTAGTCTTCATATCTTCATGTCATGGCATCCTTTTTAAGCCCCCAAATAATTTTTAGTGGTGATAAGGACTTTATTAGCTGTGTGCAGTCATGTGATAAGCCAAAATGAATAGGAGGGGAAAATGTGATGGCAAAGGTTATGTCTGACATATCTATGAATGTGTGCTTGAAATAGTGTAGTACCACACAGTCACTGCAGACCCTATTTCTGTTTGGATGTAGGAAGTGCTTTTTTTACTAACCCAGAAATTATTTTTAATGTATTTATATACACTATAGAAGCACCTTCAGGGACAAGCAGAGATGAAAGCCCTTTAGGCTGTGCATCCTTGTATCTTCCAGAGTATCCCAGACTTCTTCCAGCACTTCTAGGTCCCACCACAGTGCTTCCATAAAACCTCCAGCCTTCTCCTGAGAAGCTGATGACGCATGGACACACCTGACCTCCTCAGAGAAAGGCAGTCCATCCTGCTCAGCCATCCCTTGGGCTGTGCACTGCCCAGGCAGAGCAAAGAGGGTCCTTGTCCCAGGCTGGGTCCAAATTCATGCATAACAAGACACAGAAAATGACTGTGATTACCAGATGGGGCAAGTATAATTTAACAAGAAAGCAGTTGTGCTTACTGTAATAATCAGTAGTCTCAGCGCTCCAGTATTGTTAGCGTTGTGCATGTATGGCACAGAGAGAAACCTCCTGCAAGGAAAGACTGGAAGGAGCATAGTGCTGAATTTTCTGATTCCCACAGACTGCTCCTTCTTTGTTCAAGGGACAGCGAGTGAAAAGGAAAGTGTGAAAAAAGTAGGTCAGTAAATAGGAGAAGATGGTATCACTGGTGGAAAAGACAGTGGTGTCACTCCAGAACCAGCAGTGGTTCAATATTAATAAATGCTCTTTGATAAAAGGGGATTAAGCCCTTCATGGTTGTTTTGGGAAGACATTGGAAATTAAAGGTTAGGTTCAACTTGAGAGACTGTCCCCTCTAACTGGTCTTTAAACAATGTTTGAAAGCCATCTGCAAGGCTGACATCCTCACTGGCAGTGTCTTCACTTATGCCAGAGATTAAATGACTCAGGGCACCTCTGCTTTGTCACTGTTCCTGAGAGGGAACTCTAAGCCCGGGTGGGGCTCAATGGGAGTGCAGGCTGTGGACGCACAAACTGTTGTTAATCTGCCATTTTCACTCCCAGGCAGAGAAGACAAACCAACTAAAGGCTGTCACATTTCAGGGCTAATCCAGCTTCTCTTATATCAACTCACCAGGAATGGAGGAGCTACTGACTTTGGGACTTGGGGACTGCTGGAAAGTGGAGTAAAAATTTGATGGCATTAATTCAAGAACATGTATTCTATGGCTGGTGTGTCACACATGGTCAGTCCATCAGCTGCACTCATATGCAGCCTGCTGTTCATACACAGCCTGTGATGGGTGGAATATTTGTGTCCAATACTCCTCTTTGCTGGGGCTGGTTGGGTTGTCTTTCTGGAAGTCCCATCCATTTTATTCTCAAACCATGATTTTCACCCACATCTGTCTCAGATTCATATACAAGCTCCTGGTAAATTAGGTTGATTTATTTGATTCACTTAACCTGAACTCTGTGGTTCTCTCTTATTTTCCTTGGTCTATTGACACTGGAGGATTTGAAAATACAGCCTGTGTTCATCCTCTGTCCCCACCTTTGGTGTGTCTCATCTCTGCCCTTCCTGCAGTGGCCCATCTCTGATGGAAATGCAGATGATTTAGGGAGGCAATCAAGAATAAGGAATCGTGTCACACTGAGTTTTTCTTCATTTTCTGGGCCACCATGAGCTGTTGAGCAATAGCATTTGATGGCAGCTGCTGCTGCATTTTGGAGATATATGGGCTAAATCTGTTGCGCAAACCTCGAGGTGAGCTGTGATCCTTCTGCTGGCACACACTCAGCTCATGTATGTAGTTTTTGATGTTGATTTATGCAGACAGGCTGAGGTTGGCTTTGTTTCTGACAACTCTGGAAAGCAAAGCCTGTTTTCATGTGTCTGGATCCCCTGTGTGGTGCTGCTGTAAGCAGGGAATGGGGGCAGAATTGATACAGGTTCTGGAGGCTACTGGCCTGTCTAGCTCTCACAGTCTGCATCTTCTCAACAAGTGGGTTTTTTTGCAAGGTGTCTGGTTTAACTGGGGAGGAAAGTGAGGAGAGATGGGCTGGAAGGGCTGGACATGGAAATGAGGTTTTGTCCCTCCATGCTCAAAACTTGTTACAGTGAGATGACACTGATAACTGCAACTTGGAGGGTCAGTGACTGAACTTTGCTAATTTTTCAGTTATTAGGGAAGGTGGACCAAGCAAGGAAAATGGAAGGCCTGTTCATGGGAAGTAGGATTTTAAATAAAATGTTTTTGTTGCAGCAGCAGCAAGAACATTGTTACAGCTTGTGATCCACTGCAAATGCAGATAACAAACTGGTCTTTGCTCAAAGACCTTACAATTTTAGTGTAATAGGGGAATTTACAGGTGGATCCAGAAGAAAAGGGGTGAAACAAGAAGTATTGACAGTACTCACAGTTTGCCCTCAATATAAACTGTTAATAATGTTGTATATACCACAGGAACAGATTGAAGAAAAGCTATTAGAAGTCAGTGAGGCAGCTTCCTGCACCTTTGCCTCTTCCAGCTGATGCCAGAGCAGCTAATAGATTTGGGGTGAGCACAATAAAGACCTGACACACAATCAATAAGGGCTGGCACAGATCTGTGAGAAACTGCTATTCCCAGCAGAAGGCAAGCGAAAGCACAGGAGGAACCATGACTCAGGGCTACCTTGCTCTGTCAAGGTGGTCTTGTAGTGCCCGGGCTGTGCTCTGGCACCAGGGCTGAAGCCCAGCCCTCAGTAGTAAAGTTTTCCAAAGGACAAGGTGCTGTGGCCTGAAAACGTGGTGGATGCTCCCAGTGGAGCTCCTCTGTTCTGTGCCAACTCCTCAGTCTCAGCTGGGAAATGCCAGGAGACAGAAGCTGGATGAAACTTGCTGGGTCCAAAGAGCTTCCTTCAGTAGCAAACAAATGGCCACTTTCTGCTGGAAGGTGTTGCTTGTATCTCAGGAAAAAAAAACCCTATGAGCCCCTGTAGCTCTCCATTCAGCTGCAGAAGGATTTTCCAGAAGGATTCTTGTCTCGTCTGTTAATACATTGGAGGTTATCCCTGACAACAGGAATGGAAAGAAAAATGAGTGAGCAGCCCCGAATATCACGCTGGAGGCTCTCAGAGAAACAGTGTGATTTCCATGTATCGTAATCTGATCTGGAGCTTGTCTGAATATTCTGGTGAAGATGAAGTGAACTGAAAGATAAACTGGCTGCAGAGAGGCCTGTAGTGCATAAATGCCGAAAATACATTTCTGGCAAAGCCGTAAGACATTCTGCCTATCTTTATAATTCAGTTTCATGTCCTTTGGCTCTGTAGCCTGATATTCCAGGGAAGAGCAGAGGTGGGAAATCAGAATTATAAGCGTGGAACTAATTTTAGAAATGCCGCTATGGCACACCACTGCTCACTGATTTATTTAAATCTCTGGCTAGAAAATTGCTGGTTGTGGAGGAATGAGCTTATTCTGGAGACAACAATTGAAAAACATTAAAAATGAGATGAATAAAATGTCTTTTGGATTTCCATGATTTCTTGTAGTAGTCAGCTTTTAAAAGACCCAAACAGCTCCCATCAGAAAAAGCCAAAAAATTTCCAAGGTACACACAGCTTTTAGGCTACAATTAGGCGCTGGAGAACTGAAGACGTACCAGAAGAAGCTGCTCAGTGTCTACATAAGACTTTAACTTGGAAGTGTAACCATTTTAAATGTCACCATTGATTTCACAGATGACTCTATTGATGTTGAACGATGTGGTCGGATAATACACATACTATAAACAAGAAAAGTCTGCATTTTTTCCTCCATTTTGGTGTGCTAAGACAACGTCATTAAAGCAGCCATTATCTTCTACTACTCAAAACATGCTGTAGGTAGAAGTTTCCAGGATTATAGTACAATGCTGATATCTCTCAACAGGCAATAACTATCAAACTTGTCTCCTGGTATCTAATGCACTTGTACAGGCACTGGCACTGATAGAAACAGGGACACTCCTGTAAACTCACAGACCTGCAAGGTACAGACTCAGCCCTTCAGAGCTCAAAGGGAGAAGTGTTTCCAAGCTGTAGCTGTTCATATTTCTGCATTACAATCACCCTCCAGGTGCCTCTCTGGCTCTGCAGGAGCAGGAGATGGGATGGCTGAGCCAAAGCACGATCCTGGTACCTCTCAGAGATGCCACATCCTTGGAGCCTGCCACTGTGGCTCCTGTGCCTGCAGCCCTAGCTGCCCACCCTGGGCCTCCAGTGGACCCAGGGAAGAGCCTCTGCTGTGTGACAGAACAGTGAATTTAATGGCATTTTTGCCATGGCAGGAAGAGCTGAATGGGTGGTTACAGGAGTGGTTAGGGTTTGTTACCTGTTTCCACCTTAGGTAATCCAAGTCTCCAGTGCAAAGAATATTTCACCCAGAATTTTTATTTTCTGGTTAAAGTTGTCAGTGTTTTTTCAAACAGAACATTTTATATTAATTGCTTTTTTTCTAGATACAAGGGGCTTTTGGACATGAGGGATTTTGCTTGGGAGGAAGCTTTCCTTGTTGTTTTAGACAGCACAAATGCTTTGATATATCAGCACTTAAATTCATTGTAAGGTAGTATATTGTTAGCAAAAGAGATTGATATTCCAAATTTTCTGGACTACCTGGGAAGCAGTAGTGAGTAAAATACGTGGTTCTAGAGAGGGAGAGGAGAGCCTGTAATGGTGCTCACATCTTTCACTGTTGTGAGCTGAGTGAAACCCAAGGCAGGTGGATGCTGGAAACAATCAAGTGTAATTGGTCTGTTGGCATTTTAATAAAACCTTTAAAGCAATAAAAATGCTTTTATGAAAAACAGGTTTGGGCATCTTTTCTAAGGGGGTCTTAACTCTGAGTGCTGGTTTAAATGTTAATTATGGTTTTGTGAAGCATCTCTTCACAGCAGGTAATTAGCAGCAGAGAGGAGGCCTGGTGTGGTCAGCCCTGTGCCCGTGAGATGGCATCCCTTTGGAGCACATGGTTCCACTGTGAGTTCACCTTGTTCATGTCTGTGCTCTCAATGAAATTTGGACAGCTCAGGCAAGATTTGTAGACCCCTCCTGCAGACTCCTTGGGGTATCTACGGTGTGTAGAGATGTGAGGAATATGTGGGTTTGCTGTGTCATGTGAGTGAGGGCTATTTATAACCAGGGAAGCTGAAAAGGTAGGTATTGAAAATAAGCAGATTATGTAAAGATCAGTCAAATATTCATTTTCCTTCAGGTTATAAAACAGCCTTTGTTAAAATAGAAAATCTTTAAGATACATTTTTTTCTGGTATTGCCTGTATCAGCATTTGGAGAAAGTACAGGGATCCTTCTACGAAAATTAGTTTCATAGCTGTTGTTGTTAACACCTGTTTAGGAGTTAAGAGTTGCAAAACTCTTTACAAAGAAATCTTTCTTTTTTATCTGCTCCTAATTAGGAAAAAAGAAAAACCAACAAAAAAAAAATCCTTTAGACCTATATTGTCTCTATTTTATTACCATTAAGCAAAAACACTATAAAAGAAATTCAGACATATTTGTTTATTGAATTTTGAATTACAGGTGGCCTGGCTGTCTCTTAAAAAATATCTCTTAGCAGTGCTGACTCCCAGTTTGAGTACAGATCCCAAGATAATTGCAGAGCTTCTTGCAATCTTAACCACGAGAGGCCTTTTGTGATAATTATAGCAGCTTTTTACATATATGTTAATCTTCTTTATTTATTCCTTTGCCTTTGGAAGGTTTATGTTACCAGGCAGTCACAGAGATGTATGTGTATGCATAAGCTTTCCAAAATACTGGGAAGTGAATACTTCCAGCTCTCTCAAATTTGCTTTTTTAAAAGAAAACTTTGATAATATAGAAATCGTAATCTTCTCATTTCTTCTGGGGGCTCAGTTCTGATTTTGCCTGTGAAAGTCTCCTGCTATTGTATCTTTCCAGAAATGCAGTTTTTTGAAACATAAAAGGTTCATAGTCTAAAAAAAAAATTAAGGATGTGGGTGAGATTAAGAGGGCAAAAGAAGAAATAGCTGTTCCTGTAAAGTGGAAGTGAGGAGTCTGCTTAGTAGATATTGTGTGAGACAATATCCCATTTATTTGTGTTATTACAAGTGCACCTGGTAAATGGGGACTGCAGTGGGCTGCTCATTGCACAGCCATGAGGTGAAATTGGTCCTTCCCTCATGTTCTCAGGCATCTGTGCCTCAACATCAGGAGACACGTTATAACTCTCAGATTCCCTTGGCAAACTAATGACAGAAGTATTTGGAGGAAGGAGATTTTAATTTGTTTCTCTGAAAAGAAGCAAGCACCTATAGAGGAATCCAGGACAGGAAGTAAATCGTTGCACGGACTGAGTTTTCTGTTCTCTTCTATCTGAGGCAGGAACATAATGTGGTCTTTTTCTTAAGTGAATAAAGTCTTTGTGAAGGCTAATTAGAGCCTGTCCATACTGGGCTCAGAAGAGGACTGCAGTGCACTACTGGACTGGCACTAGTTTTGAATGATGAGCTCAGGTGTCAGTAGCAGCTGAGAATGGAGCTCCACAGGTGCCACGAAGGAGGCTTAGAAGGAAGCAAAAAACCTGGAATATTCAGCAAATTAACCCAAACTGAGGCCCATGCTTCTGTAGCCAGGCAGTTCCCAAGAGCGAACAGTGCACAGAGCCTGGGCACATCTGCACATCACTGCCGGGTACACAGATCCTGCTGCTTTGCTCCCACGGCTGCTATTTGAAGACTGTTCAAGGCTTTTGCTATTTTAGTGGCTCAAAACCTTTCAAATCTATATCTATATTTATGCACAGCCTGTGTATATTCATTTCTATCTTTTGCCAGTGCTGGTTTTTAGTTCAAACAGGTCTTCTGCTACCCCCATTCCTCACTTTCCCAGCATAATTAAAGGGAATAGTCAACTTCTATCTGAACAGCTTACGGAATAGAAAACGGTTGTGGATCAAAGAGGAAAAATACCCTAAAAACAACCTTGTGATCTTTTTTTGGGATTTCTTCACAATTTTGCTACTTTGTTTTATAATATTTTGTAATATTTATAAACATGAGAGACCTTGATACTGTATATACTTCATGTAAAAGTTTCTTGAAAATATTTAAACTTGGATTCTTTTTGTACCCTTATGATTTATTATAGGAAAAATAATATAGACAAGAAGAGTGCCTAAAAATATCTGTATTGCTTTTTTCTTACTTTATGTTTTAGAATATTGGAAATGTCAAAGCTAATCTTTGTTATTATGGAGGAGGCTCTGGCATGTGTTGGAGCCCAGCTGCTGGAAGCTCCTGAGATTTTAGTCTAGCTCTGTTCCCTGAGTGCTGGGAAGCAGAGCCAGCGGCACTAGAGAGTCCCTTGGTGGCCAGTGCCTCACTGAAACCTCGCCTACATCTGCAGCAAAGCTCACAGGTCTTGGCTCAGCTGCTTTACAAGAACAGGCTGCAACGCTGATCGCCTGAGGTGCTGTCAGTGACCTTCCGTCTCTGATTAGGAGTTCCCTTTCAGCTCCTTCTGAATTCCCATAATTTCCCTTTTGAATTTCTCCAAACTGTTTAAAGATGCTCCAGGTATAATTCTGGTGATGTTTTGCTCTTTGCTTAATCAATTTCTTTCAACATCTCCTCTTTAGGTACGTCTGTCCTTGATTTCCACTTTTCCATATTCCTCAGAACAGATTAGTATTTCCTCTAAGTGATAACCTTGCTGGCACAATTTTTTTTTTTTTATTTTGATTTAACTTCGTGTCTGAAGGATTCAATGCATGGGATCGTTCAGTAAAGCTAAGCCCCAACATTAGGAAGGGATCAGTCAAACAGATTATCAATGTGCAGATGTCACATTTATAGTCTTCCTTTACCATAAACTACTAAATGAACTGCACATATGGGCTCAGGTGTGACTGAGCTTCACTCGTGATTCATGGTCAGAGCAATCCAGGCTGCAATTGAGCTGCTCTGTCAGTAGACACAAAGTCTCTGGATGTTGGTGATAAGGCTGGGCACCGGTTTTACAGCATTGATTTCAGACGGTGGAAATGCATTAATGGCAACCTCCTCTGTGATTTCTAGTTCTTGTCACAAGGTAGTTGCAGGGGTGGGGAAAATGCATAAATTATTTTGCAGGAATGCTGAAGACTCCCATCAAAGATTTAACAAGAGCAGTGCGACAGGTGATGGGAGCGGTGCACAAAGGGGAAGCATCTGACGCTGTCTCGTACAGCTTTTGTTTTTAAAGCTGTGCAGATAAACGGTGACAAAGGGAGCAGATAAAAATTGTTGTGATTGACTGGCCCTTTTGTGTTAAGTTTGGGGCCAATGATTTAATGGAGAAGGAGGAGGAAAAAACCTCAAGTAACTAACAGGTATCCAGAATATTTTAATTTTTTTTTTTTAAATAGCTTCTAAAATTTCATTAGAATCCAGTGGATTATTATCCTGTGTTATAAATGAGCTTCACTAGATGTCATGTGGAGTTTGGGAACATTAAAAAGCCACTGTAGAGATGTAGGGCCGGGAAAAACATATAAAAATTAACCTTTTCTCTCCTCTGGAGTCCAGTTTTATTAAAACAGCTTGGAGGGTAATTTTTCCACTTTGTAAGTGAGGAGGGAGAACTTTGTGAGTGTCTTGGTTTGGAAGACAGGCGTCTGCTAAGGCAGGTGGAAAACTGCCTTACAGGATATGACCCTCCCTCCGAATTGTTGTAAGGTCGAAAATCAAAGGCTCTCAGGCAGAGATATGGGAAAAGGAATAACAGTTTTTACTCGTATCTATAACGAGGGAACAAGCAACAATAACAGTAGCAACAACAAATAAACCAACCAGATACCCGGTGGCAGCTTTCTCTAAGCAGCCAGACACCGCCCCTCCCCTTTGGTACAGTTACGGTCACGGCTGGCAGGGGTGCTGTGACGTGAGCTCAGCTCCTCGGTGATGGCAGACGGAGCAGAGGGCGAGGCGGCCGCACGGCGAGCAGAGCTGCAGCAGGGAATCCCAGGGCAGCAAACCGGGAGGCAGAGCCCGTCCACTAGAGCCGGCAAACAAAAAGGCAGCAGAGACTTCAGCAAGGAAGGAAAAACCCAGCAGCGCTGAGCTCCCGCGGCAGCAACGAAGGGAAAAGAAGAAAACAGCAGCTGTCTCCTCCAAGTCCCAGGGACAAGTGTGTCTTTGCCCACGGCCAGCCACCTTTTTCTTCTCTCGCCACACCTGGCTGTTTTTAGTCTCTTAAGTGCGTCTTTGTCCCTTAGGTACTCAGTCGTTATCTCTTAGGTACCCAATCGTTGTCTCTTACGTACCCAGTCGTTAAGGCTCGTTAAAGTCTCTCTAGCCACAGGATGGAAAAATTCCCAACCTCCAACAGTGAGGAAGACTTTGTGAAACCTCTGAGCATTTTACATTTTTAAAACATTTCTTGAACTCCTCCCATTCTTTTCATGTTCTTCTGAACATCAGGAGTAGATATATAGATATATACTGCCAAATTTAGTATAACCTCAAAATGTAAGTTTGAGTGGCACCTTAGCTGGTCATCTTGTCCACTACTAAAACAGAAACCAAAGCACATCAGCATATCTGAGTCATTTGTGAAAGGTATTTGTCCAATCTCTTCCTAAAAGTCAGAAATCATGTTGAGTAAATAATGCTTTAGATCATCCACCTCCATTTCATTACCTTTTCTGCTGGACAGTTTTCCTCCATGTCTATTTGGAATTCATTTCTTCTCACATTTGTCTCTCTACTCACTTTTGTTCAATATCCCTCTTATAAATCACACATCCCCTTTTTATTACTGCAGCTAGAATTCATGTCATAACCATAACCCATGAAAAATTTCCATCTGCATCACCTTATTTGGGTTCATGCTTGATTTTTCAACTGTGGCCGATGATGTATTTTGTAGTACTGACTTATTCTCCTGTTTCTACCTCCTGCCCTGTGCATCACTGCAGGCTTCCCTGGTAAAGGCAATCTGTCAGTGACCAAAGTGCTAAACCAAGGAGCAGCTCTTGGGAACAGCTTCTAAAAGATGTCTCTCACTGATATCTGGCTGTTGAGTTCTGTCAGTAAGCCAGTGGTAACCCATCCACTGTAATGTTACTGAAAGATTTTAAACTTCAAAATGCTGCAGGGGTACTAATTCATATGTTTTTAAATACCAGCACTATAATTAATTGATCAATTGTTCTTTAACCCCAAAAATGGATAGTTTGAAAAACTCACTTTTTCAAGTGAGACCATGCTGGCAGTTTTAATTGCATTTTTTTTCCTCAAATTTTTGGTAATATAGTCTAGAATTCAGTTTTGTATTATTTACCTAGGATCAGTGTCAGCTTGCTTGGTTTGTAATTCTCTAGTTCATCCCTTCTCTACTTTTGAGTATTCAAATGATGTGGATAATCCTGCAGTCATCTGAAAAATTTTGTTTCCCAAGTTTTGTTGAAATAAACTTTACCAAGGAGTTCCTCATCCCTTAAAGGTTCTTCGTGCAAGATATATGTCTGTTGTTTTTAAAAAATGTTTAATTTTAGCAAATGCTACCTCACATCCCCTTTTCATCACAGATGGCAATCTTTCTGTTCCACCCTCAGTATAAAATTCCTGCTCATTTTGATATACAGACAAAAATATCTATCCTCTGAAAATTTTAACTTTTTCTACTTGCCTAAGAACAGTTTTTCTGTGTGCCTGTAGCAATAGCTCATGTTGAAAAAAAATGCTGTAATTATTTCTATCTGTATTGGTCATTTCATTGTTCCTTTCATTTCCTTATTATCTGTCAAGTGTTTTGTAAATTATAATTGCCATTTCCTTTCCATTTTCTTCCTGACACTACAAATATATAAAAATTAATGCTTACTGTCATTTCCATATCCTCTTTCAATATTTAAGAATATTTCTTTTTTTCTCAACAAAGCACTACCATGACTGGGGATTTCTGGCTTTTGGAGCCTCCAATAGGAAATTTGAGAACACTTCCCACTACAGTCTTCTTTTAGGGTTTCTTCCCTTAAATTTCTGTCCCTGTCAGTGATGCTGACAATCTCACTAGTTTGGGTAAAATTAGCCCTTTCAAAAATTCTTATACTGCTGGTCACTGGTGTTTTCTTTTTGCACACAATAAATGTAAATATACCATCATCATAATCTTCAGTACCTAAGCAACCACTCATTTTTAGGTCGTAATTGATTTTTCTTTGTCCATCAAAACGAGGTCTAGTATTAAGTTACACTATGCTAGGTAGAAAATTTGCTCTTCCAAGAAATTACCAGTTATTTTTAGAATGTCTGGGGAAGTTTAATTGTTGGTTGCACTTGTTCAAAAAAGGGATCTTGAGTGAGGTCACCTATAATGAATATGAAACCCATGGATCAAGTTTCTTAATTCTCCAGTAAGATATAGAAACCGAAAACAGGTAGTATCCAGTTCTGAATCAGTGAAATTATGATCCAGAGTATCTTGTTTGTTGTCACTCAGAAGGATGATGGCATATTTAGGAGAGTTTACTCCTACCCTGTTACCGTGCTCTGCCTGGGAAATACCAGAGCACTGAAGCCGGAGGCTGCGGGTGGTTCTGGATTCAGTGGGGTAACCTTCACCCATGCCCCCAGGTGAGGCTCAGCAGGCTGAAAGACTTTACCCCAGGTTTCAAAAGATTTGAGGTGCCGGTGTCTCATGGAAGCACACAGCTCTTTAGCTCTTTTCAGTGCCCGGGAAATCCTGAGAAGAGGAACTCCATAAACTTCCAATCTGAAAGTCTTCTTCTCAGCCTCCTGAACATCCAGCACCTTTTTCAGGCATCACAGCAGCATTGTGGTGGTGCTTATTTTCTTTGCTGGGTGTTCCTGCAGCAGCAAATTGCGGCTACTGGAGGCCTGCTGAGCTATTTCACCCTTGGTGTAGCCTGTGTGACTCTTCCCATTTGATGTAATTTCTCTCATGTTAGGTGAATATTCATTCATTTAAAGATGACACACTACCTTGTGAGGTGACAGCAAACCACCAAAGGATTGAACATCATGAGCTCTTGAGGCCAGAAGTCCAAAGATATAAGCTGGCATATGACATAAGATTAAGCTTCAGACCTGTTTTCTGAAACATCTGGAGACTGTGGGGAAAACAGGAAAGATGGAGCTTCAGGAGCACGTGTCAGGAGAATGGCTGACACTTCAGAGCAGCAGTTCCTCATGTGCAGGAGATGCTGGGCTGGATGACGCTGCCAAAGCATCAGCTGATGCTTACAGTCCAGCTGTTGTGCACCCCCTCTGCTTTTGGGGTTGTGGCTTAGGGAGTGCCTGATGAATCCCAGCCTGCAGGTCATGAGACATGTCCAGGGTCACACAGAAATTCACCTGGGGCTTCCAATCACCCCCGGATCTCTTGTTCCACATTGGCACAACATAACCCGGGAGTCTCTGCTCTTGTACAATGCTTATTTGGCCCTGTCTGTGGTACACAGCTCACACAACTGTATTTGTGTTTGTACTTGTACATGCCTCTGTGCCTTATCCGTGGCACACCGGGGGTGGAAAAGCAGTTCTGCTCCTGAAACTCCAAATGAATGTTTAAACACACATATTTACTTGTAGATGTTAATTAATATTATGGATAAGGGATTCTAGGGGATTTGGGAAGGGAAATAATTTCAAATAAGCAAATTATTTCATTTAGAAGTACATTTACTATACATAATAATGAACAGCTTTCTTATGGTGCTTTGCAACTTCTAAGTACTTTGTAACTATAATTAATTAACATGCGTGCTCTTTTGGAGGTAGGAAACTAATTATTAACAGCCCAGTCTTTCACACAGGGAACTAAATGATAAACATTCATGTAATTTAAACAGTTTAGCCATTGTATTGCACGCTCAATTTGTCTCTGCAAGTACCACTTCTCCATACATAATGTAGATTAATGCATATACAGATGAACAACTTAAACAGATGCATTCATACAACACAGGGTGATCATCGTGTATAATGACATGCCCAGTGCTTTATATCTTAGGACTCCCTTGAAATGACAATTAGTCATTTTTGTTTGAGTTTCCTGAAGGTCATCTGAAATTAATATTTGTCCCCCAAATGGGAGTTGAAAGATGACATGGGCCAAGAGTTGTCAGGGAAGGTGGTCCCTGATGTAGCAGATTCTGGAGAGAATCCTGTTAACAGTGGGAAAACAAGCTTAGACTGAGTGAAGCTAGTGCTGCACATAGCTACACACACTATTGTGCCAAAAAAAACCAAACAAAAAAACAACTCAGTCCCAGTTAAGACAAAAGGGAAAAGATGAGTAAAAAATCCAGGTTTATTTTGCTGGTGGCAGAGGAGACAAAGTGGCTCGGTCAACATGTTGTATCCAAGCTCTTATTGCCTGTAACTTTTTCTGCTGTTTCAATAGGCAGCCTAAGCTAACCCTCATTTTAGCCTGTGCCCAAATCCTAGCAACCCTGTGGCAGACAAATCTTGAGGTAATTTAGGGAGCCTTTGTCTCTGCCAAAAATCAATCAAGGGACAATGCTGTAAAGATGGATGGGACAGATGATTCTGCTGTAATGGGGGCTAAGCACCAGGCTTGTGCCTCAGCCAGGAAACTGTGCTCCTGTGGATCATTTGAGGAGGGTGAGCTAACATTTCATCCTCCAGGAACACCAGGTGATCACCCAGCAGAATGTGCAACGTTTGGACAGGCAGCCAATTTCGATTGAGGTTGCTGCTGCAGAGCAGCCCTGGCAAAGCGGAAGAAAAAAAGTGACCTCCTCAGGGTCCAGCACTTACATACTCTAGTAAGTTATTTAAGGCAGGTTGATAATTTTTCTTCCCCAATGTCCATTTGGGGTTTGAGATGCTGGTGATGAGAGGTGATTTTCATCACAGACACACAGCTTATCCTGCAGTTCTGCCAGGAGCAGAAGGCAACATGTAACTTGTGATGAACTTCCCACCTCTCCCTGATGAGAAGAGAAGCTGTGCCAGAGAGATTTAAGACTCCCTAAAGAAAACAGAAAGGACATAAGGAAAGCTGAGGAAAGCACCCTTGGGAAGGCACAAAAAGAGTGTGACAGCTGAGGGAGGAAAAGCAACTGCTAAGTAAGCAGAAGTGTTACCAGGCTCAGACACTTGGAGAGCTTAAAAAAGGCAACAGGAATGAAACACCTGGGAGTGTGTGAGAGCCTGGGGGTTCTCAACAGAAGTGAATCTGTGCAGACCCTCCTCAGGCTCCCAGGATACCCAGTCCGTGGGCTGGTGAGAGTTTGCCAACATGCTCTTCTGATCTCTATATGGCTGTGTGTGTTCCACAAGGCTTTCTGTGTTGAAGTGTGGACTGTCCTTATCGCAGCTCCTGACTGTTCCACTAACAGTTTGCTTTAATTTTCCTATTTGCCACTAACCCTACTTCCTTTCTCCTGGTCTTTTCTAACTCAGCATTGCCTCTCTATGCTTTGGGCTCTCCTTTGTCTTCCCAGTAACTTCCACAGCCTCTGTTTAACCCATCCCATAGAGAAACCCAGACAGAGAAAATTTATGACCCTTGGATGACACTTGCATCTCTCCTTGCAGCTCTCCTGCTACCTGCTATTCCTTCCCCATATTTTTATGCCTCTTCTGATATTCTCAGCTTGTTCTGGAGTACACTGCTCTATCTTCTTTATATAGCTCCTGGCATACTTGTTTCTGTTCCTAGCTGATGTCTCTAAGCATTGCCTTCATGCTATTAACAATAACGACCACATGGCTTTTTAATTTCTTGATGCATTTTTAAGAAAACCTATGTTTAGCTCTTAATCCTGGCACAGACAGTGTGGTCTTATCAATAATTGGCCTATTAGGTTATGAATACAGCTGAGTAAATTTCATGCTTATAAAACTGCTTGAGCAGGCAATGCATTTAGCTGACTGCAGACTGGTATTTATGTAGTTCCAGGAGAGTAAATAAAGCCTATTCGGTGGCCATCATTATAGCATTATTTTACGTCCCTCCTTCCTTCGCTCTCAATTTCAGGCAAAAGCCCAATCTCATGCACAGTCTCGTGCCTCCAAGAGGGTATTAAATTTCTTGAGCTGCTCCTGAAATGAATGGCACTGGGAACATTCCCTGCCCTGCAAGACCAGGATCCAATTCCCGAAGGATGAGCCTGAACAGTTATGAGACTGTTTCTACTGTCCATTCCCACCACAGCTGATGATGTTCAGTGCAGGACTGGTAGTACCTTTGCCTGTCAAGCTCCTGTTGCGGACTGTACTGATCAAACTCATCTGATAACTAAATTACCATATACCCATATAGGAGTGGTTTTGAATGCTGGACAAAGTTGAGATTCCACTTTTTTTTCTTCTGATGTTTATGCTTGGAGTAACCTTTCTGATTCTACTTTCCTAATCTTGTAAGCAATTTACAAAACAGTCTTCTACAGGAAATGTTTATTTTGAATTCATCAAAAAGACAGCTACAGCCCCCTGTATCCCCCAGGAGAAGTCTATGTGATTGTTGCTTGTGCTTGTGCTTGAATACCAGCTCTGAAAAACACTCGTGTGCATTGCTTTCTTTCAGTTTCAACAGTTTAAGAGCATCAGTTCATGGAATCATCAAACGTTTTGCATTGGAAGGGGCCCTAAAGTGCATCCAGTTCCAACGCTTCTGCCATGGACAAGGACACCTTGCACAAGACCAGGTTGTACAAAGTCCCATCCAACTTGGCCTGTAACACTTCCAGGGATGGGGCAGCCACAGCTTCTCTGGGCAAGCTGTGCCAGTGCCACACCACCCTCACAGTCAAGAATTCTTTCCTAATATCTGTAATCTAAACCTACTTTCTTTCAGTTTGAAGCTGTTCCCCTTTCTCCTACCACTACCTGCTCTTTTAAACAGTTTGTCTCCAGATAAAGTTCCTTTCCAGATGATCTCTCTCAAGATGCATGAGTGGACCTCTTCAAACTTTATGCAGGTTTAAAATTAAGCACAGCCCTGTAATCAATGTGTTCTAGGTTTGGGTCTCCAAAAGGTTGTCCTATGCAAAAAGTGATCAAGAGGTGGATCCTAAAATAATGAAATCTTTCTATCTGTTTAATAGAAACCCACCATTTTTTATTATTTAGGACTTACCTGACTTGATACTCAAAAGAAGCTGATATAGGCAGAAATGAAAGCACGTAAATGTACTAAAATTCATTAAAAGCAGATTACTAATGACACTCAATAGATTAATTAGAAGAGACTGACACAGAGATGTGGAGAGTTTCTCAAGGTAATGAGATCCTGGCAGCTGCTGCCACTTTGGAATGAGCCTTTGCATGTTCCCAATGGACACCAGTAACTTACTAGCTTATAGCAAAACAATTGCCCAGTTCAGAGCTGCCAAGCACCAAACTGCAGACACACTATTTGCTTTGACAAATAAACTGAAATTAGGTTTTTGTGTCACGTAAGATGCTTGTGAAACAGTATGTGGAGCCTGAGGAGAAGTGAGAGTCAATCAGTCCCTCTGGAAAGAGAAGCACAGCTGGAAGGACAGTGAGCCAACAGAAATAGCCAAGAAACTGGATAAATACCTGACATCATGAACAGCATCTTTACTGTAGATTACAGGCACTTGATTTTATGGCCTCAATGTTTTTCAGCCCAGCACATCCTTTTATTAGGATTTCCTCTGCCTTTTAACATATTGCACTAAAAGTGGAGGGGGTTTTTTTGTTTTTGTTTGTTTTGTTGGGGGTTGTTTTGGTTTGTTTTGTTTGGGTTGGTTTTTCTTTGTTTTTTTATTTTTTTGTTTGTTTGTTTGTTTGGGGTTTTTGGGTGTTTTCTATTTTTTTGTTTAGTTGGTTGGTTGGTTGGTTTGGGGGTTTTTTTTGTTTGTTTTTTTTTGGGGTTTTTTTTTTTTGTTGTTGTTTTTTTTGTTTTTAATTGTAAATTTTTCTTCTACTTTTCAACAGCAGATGCCATCTCCCCCAGTCAGGGGAGAACTGTGCTGCAGTAAAAAGGATAGATATGGGGAACAAGGCCCTTGAACACAGGGACACGCAAAGTCATGTCAACACAGTGTGGACTGAAGGAAAAGGTTGTGCATCAAAGTGTTAGTGATAAGCTACTAGGACAGAACCAAGGAGGTGTGCCCAAATGCTGTCTGCCAGCAAGCTTTTCACTGTGAATCTCTCTTTCATTTAACCAAAAATACTTGACTGGATTCTAGAAAATTTGTGTGTTAATCTCAGTGTTACACCACAAAATCAGGGCGGGTAATCCTAATAGTCCTCCACAGATTTTCTTGAGTACCCCCCATCATGATCAATCATCCTGGCCTTTCACGCCTTGTGGATCGGGGATTTCACTGTGGAGATATTCCAGCACCAACCCTGTCGCTTCTGGTCTCCAAATTGATGCTTCTCACTCTCCCAGGCTGACACATGGAGACGGTGCTTGGAACAGAGTAATCCAGATCTCCTCACTCCCACACGCCTGCTGTGGTGCCGCCTTTGCCGTCCCTCAGATAGAGCAGAGCCACAGGCAGCAGAACAAACACACGGAGCAGCTCTTCTGGCTCCAGAGAGCTGGTGGTTCCTCTTGGCTGCACAGGCTTAGAAAAGACAGGGAGAATTTTTCACAATGAATTATTTAAAATGAGCCTTTTTGACCTCATTTTCTATATGCATCTCCTAGCAGAAAGTTGAAGCTAAAGTCATTTGTCATGGCTGAGTGTAAATCCAAGGGGAGCAGATGGGGGTTTCCCTGCCACGTAGCCGTGCAGGCAATATGTGCATGAAAATGGACTGCCTGGGATGAGGCAGGCAAAATCTCCACAAAGAAAAAATGGAGCTGCAGCTAAATTTTTCAAAATCAACCCCCTGAGTTTACTGATGGGGTTTTGTTCTCTTGTGGACCTCATCCAGGTTTCGGTCAGCTTGGAGGCAACATCTTCATCAATTCATTCAACATCTTCACTTATTTTATTTTCACTTTGAAAAAGGCTGCTGTCCGTTAAACTGTTTTTTCTTTCTGGGATCTGCTGGTAATGGCTTTGTGGCATATCATGGAAAGGGCTGAGGAATTTTCTGGGGCTTAGTAAGAGTGTGGAAGATCCTCTGTCATTTGAAATCTTTACACGCGGTTTAGTGCCTCTTGTGCTGTCATGCATTTACAGACTCGGTGAAGAAATTGTTATCATATAATCAGTGGGTTCCTAATGGTGACAGAATAGCTTTCTATCTTCCAGGGAAGCCCCTTTTAGCTTTCATTACTGTGCATAACTGCAGAGCCTGCCAAAGAGCAGTATCGATTCCCGAGCATTGAGCAGATCAAGGCTGGGTTTGTTGTGCAAATAACAACCCAGCAGCAGCACTGCAAGGCAGCAGGAGCAAAATGAGACAAGGGGCTGTGTCAGGCATTTGAATTTATTCCTTCTGCCTGGTGTTTGTGGTGCAGCATGACTAGCTGCCTTAGTCTCCATGCATGTTTTCCATACAAGCTTGATGCACTGTGGGGACTTGTGGCTGTCAGCGCAGGAGGCAGCTCTCGATGGAGCATGCCCTTGGAAAGACTGACATGAGCTCTTAAAGATGAATTATTTAGACAGCTTCACAAAAATCTTTGAGACAAAGCTAAAGCTACATCTGCTTGTCATGGGCAGCCATGAGCCTATGACGAGAGCACAGAGGTTTCCCTGTGACACAGCCCAGCCTGTTGCTCACTGCTGCAATGCTGCGCAGCAGAGAGAGCAGGAACAGCAGGAAAGGGAATGCTCTCCCCGTAGGAGGGGTTTGCTTTTACCATAGGCTGTATCTCAACACGAGCTTTAGCTGAATCAAAATGTCACGCCCTCAGACCTGGGTTTTGCTGAGTTTCTGGCTGATCAAGCGCAGGACTGGTCTGGCATGGTTGGTACTGGGAGCTGTCACTTGTCCCTAAGGCAGTTTGCACATACAGATTATGTCTTTTAATCTGAAAATAGACTCTAGTGGGGTTTGCAGCATTTTAAGCCCAGCCTCAAGCCAGTGCAGGTGACTGCATTATGGATTTTTCACTGATGTGGTCACGTTGTAGGGAGTTTCCTCAATGCAAACACAGCCCTAATGCCTTAGGCAAATAATTTAGCAGCCCTTTCTCCTTTAGCTGTCAGAATGACAAGGTGCTGCCTGTCTGCATTGGGTGATGAACAATACCTTATCATTTCAGCTTTAGCTTCCAAATAACATGAGGTTAGAGCAAGAATTTCCTTCAGGTTGGATTCCTGTGTTCTGGGAAGCTGTGAGATTTCTGATACCTTCCTCTGAACTCTCCTGTGGGAGAGAAAATGCTGTAACTGCGGAGACCCAAGGCTGAGCTGAACTGCCAGCTCCTCCCCTCCTGCTGATGTGGGAATTAATTAATATTTTTATGCTACATACAATCATGCAATGGTGAAGCGAAATGTGACGATTAAGTGATTCATCACTAAGCTAGTTTAAAAGATATTTCTTGGTGCAAAACCTCTTTTTGACTGCTCAGTGCTGTGTTGTGCAGTTCTGTGAAGACTGTCTGGAGGAATTATAGTAATATTAGTATAACAATGATAATAATATTTTCTAGCTCTTGTATAACCCTCCTTTGCAAGCTTTCCAGAAGTGCTTTTCCAAGGAGAATAATGTGTTAACAGAAAGAGAAAATTATTTTCTGTGGGTCCTTTGAAGCTCATGTGATGCAGGTGGGAGTGGAGGTGGATTTGTTAGGCTTTGTATCCTGGCAGGCACCACCTCTGAGGACACCAGCTATTGTAGTTTACTCCTAGAAATTGAAATGAGGTGTCTGAATTAGCCTGTACAGTAGGTTTGAGCTGTTTGTGCAGGCTGCAGTTGGAAACTGGGAAAAGGATTATAGATGCCTCACCTGCAGGTTTTGGGGAAAAAGCAGCAGCCTCATCTGCACATCTCAGTCTCTCTGCCCCAGTTTTCTTCTTTTTCACATGGGTACTTCCATAGCTTGAGTAATTAACATCCTGGGTGGGAGGCATTAAGTAGAGCAATGATGACTCTGATGCCTGACTCAGTCTGACACTGAGTGTCAGGAAATGGTGTATTTTCTTTGGGAAACAATGAATTCTAAGTCAAAATTAGTTTTAGGTAGGTTTAACTTTACAACTGCATCTCCACCAATGCAAGGACTCAGGGTTTAGCCCTGCCAGTGCTCTTGGACTGAAAAAGGCAATAGATTTCAGGAATATTTGCAGACTAGCAAAATATCAGAGAAAGAATCAGGCTTAATCCTCATTCCAGGGATAGAAGCTTTATCCCAGAGACAATTACCTTCAAAGCAGAGACCCTAAGTGAAATAGCTTGAGGCTGAAAAAGGAATTTTGCCCAAAACCACTGGGAACCTTTAAACTTCAATTATGAGTAAGGTGGCAAAATTCCCTATATCATGTCTAGAAATGCTCAGTGGTGATCTTCCAAAAAGCAACCCAGTTTGTTTTAATTTTAAAAGAGAAATCATCAGACTTATTTGGTGGCACAATAGTTTTTCATTCATCATGGCCCAACAGAGATAGATTGCTGGTGTGGGTTACAGGAAAAGAGGGTTCTTTGTAGGTGGAAAGGGGGCACATATGGACAAGCACAAGTGCTGGGCCCAAACTGGTGGCCCACACCTCACTGGGACTGTTAGAATGGCTCAGTGTCTGGCCCAAAGAGGGTTACCTGAGCCGATGACTCCTTGAAGGAGAATCAGGACCTTCTGGACATGAATCAAAGTTAAGCCGGAGGTTAATCTCCTGTAGAAATGTAATGCTGGAAAGAAAGAAGACTGAATTCCCCATGCTGAGACTAAGACACAAAAATTCTTCTAGGGCATATTATTCTGGGTACAATTTGAGAAGAACATCTCAATTCAGCTTTCAGTCAGATGTTTCATTTCTCACTTTTGTTCAATGCTCACTTTGGTACTTTGAATGTTGAATATTAAATGCTATGTACAGGCTTGTAAATGCATCATGAGTCAGCATTACCAACAGATGTCTTGCAGAATTCATGTGGACTTCTCATGCTTTTTTAAGAGCTGTTTCTTCTTGCACGAGTAGCACATTCTGGCAAAATACATTTCCTGGCTGTTCACAGAGGAAGATAGGAGTAGATTTGAAGATTCTAATTTATTGGGAATATAAACAGTTTATGGATTGTATCTTACAGCTGCTTTCTTATTCCATAGAAAACATATATGCCAACTCTTGCTCTTGAGAACAAAAGATGAAATAGTTTCTGGGAAGACTGAATATGTTGTTTTGAAAACCATTTGGTTTTGATGTTTTGAGAACAGGGTGTGTGCATTGGATAAGGGTTTAATTTTGTAAGAGAATATATTTTCTTTGTTTGATCTTGTTTTTTATATGAGGTTATTACCAATCTTTTGTTATGCATCGTTAAAACAGATAAAGAGATACAATTCTTGCTCTAGGCTATCTTCTGTCCTAGCAGCTAAAGGTTTTACAGCCAAAGAAACCACAATTAACAAGACAGACAAATGGTGAAAGGAAAACATTATTGTCTCCAGTTTTGCAGCAGGTAGCAAATTACAAAGAGATTAAAGCTTTAGGTTAACAAAACTCTTAAATACATATAAAATGTCTAGATCCAGCCCATTAAGGAAATAAGGATGTCTTTAAGTCTTGCTGATCTTGAGTGGCTTCTTTAAAAAGCCATGGAATCCAAATAGCTCAAAGAGTCAGACATGAATTTGTTAAAGAGATGCTTTTGGACATTTGAACTTTAATGTATAGCCTGGGATTAAACATATGGTTGAGCTGGGACTGGATTGGGTTAAAGACTTTTGGGCAGGAATTAGAAGCTGATGGAAGATTTCAAGTTCTGATGCTATTTCAGATGGTGACGTGAGTGTTTCTTCTAGGACCTTCTATTTTCCTGGCTCATCTGACAATAAAACTGACAATTGTAATGTTTTTATCCTGGTCTAACACTTCCTGTTACTCTGTTGTAGATGGAAGGATATTAAAATCACTATTGATACAGAACAAAATAATCCCTTGCAGTCTCTTGTCCAAGCAGCCGAAGTGTAGGTCATGCTTACTGATCTTTACAGTTTGTCAATCCCAGATATGTATTCTGTCTACTTTCCTCTTCCAAAGCCTTTAATTCTCTCTGAACATGGCTTTAAAAAGGGTGGATTATTATTTTTTTGCATCCATCAAATGACAAAATTTCCTGTGGATGCTTTCTGCTCTTGCAGTCAGTCTGCATTGAATTTTGGCTTTGTCATTAGGTGTGTAGACTTATTTTCTAAGCTTTTATCTTCTATGCAAAGGGTATATCAGCTGCACAGTCTCTGCTGTGGCTCCGGCTGAGTCATTCCTGCATTCACAAATAGTCTTAGTCCTGCTGTGCATTGATAATATTGGTGCTCATTGATGACCATTGCTGGAGCCCCAGGATCCGTCTCCTACTGGTGTTCTCCTGCTTCCCTTTCAGGCCCTGCACAATATGGCTGAATTTGCCTCTCCCTGTGCACTTTGGGGCCTGACCTCTGATGGATTTTCTTCTTCAGCACATGGTTCTGCAGTGATCTCTGTGTGAGACCCGGGTCTAGACAGATGATGGGGGGAGGTGTCGACAGCACTCAGATGTCACTGGGTGGTGATGCTGAAGTGGGAGAAATGATGCAGCTTGGAGGCATCTCCTGGACATCTTCTCATGTGCCACACTGCTCTCCTGCCTCCAGCACACTTCTCTTGAGGCCCTTTCCCTTGCGCGTTGGGGACAGAGGGCAGATTGGCAAAGCTTTGCTTATTCTGTGGTATCTGGGGGCACGAGAGAGGTCTTAACCATGCACTGCAAGAGTGTGAGTTGCAGGCATTGTTTGGAGGGGAGGAAGCATTTGTGTGAGCCCTGTGCTCTGTGTTTGACCTGTAAAGGTCTGGGGATGCTGTGGGACAGAAGTGTTTAATTTTCTGCTCGACCTCTCAGACCTGTTATAGATGAGGTCTGTCCCAGCACGGCAATGCCCTGCTGGTTCACACACCCCTCACAGCCCATTCCAGGCTCAGTCTGAGTGATGCAGCTCTTGCTTGAGTTCCACACAGGTGCATCCCTTGCTGTTGCTGCCTCTGCTACTCTCGGTTAAGCTCCTGCTGCCAGTGACAGTTCCCAAATTGCCACGTTAGCCCAGAGAAATATGCTCCTGAGCATATCCTCTCCAATATTGCCTCAGGAGCAGCAGTTCAGCAATCTTCCTAGCTTTGTCTTTTGAATATCTACCCTTCACCTTGATTTTTTACCCTATGCAACTTGAGAACTCCCACCATAGTATGTGGTTTGGGCTTGTGGCCGCTCTTTTAAGATTGTCTATAAGTTTTCACAGCTTTTATCTCCTTTCCAGAGCTCTAATCAATTCCTGAAGATGGAGTAAGTAAGTGAAGAAAGTTAATTTCAGCATGTCCTTCCCAATAACCTCATTTGCAAGAAAATAGCTCAAATATTGTCATTAATCATTCTTTTACGCAATCACTCAGCCAGCTGACTTTCTTCTGTTTTCCCGGTCAACAATTTTATAACCGGAC
Source organism: Dasyornis broadbenti (assembly GCA_013397935.1). Taxonomy (NCBI): domain Eukaryota; kingdom Metazoa; phylum Chordata; class Aves; order Passeriformes; family Dasyornithidae; genus Dasyornis; species Dasyornis broadbenti. Next base: position 280,688 of record VZRN01004509.1, on the reverse strand, counting down.
TGCTCAGTTGACCAAAAGGCTGTCTTACTGCAGGCTGCAGTTTAGGGCAGGATGAGGAGGGGAGTGGTGGGGAGGGGGATTACCTTGTTGCTGAATCACAGCTGATTTGACTTGCTGTATGAAGGGCAGGATGGTGAAGGGGGTGGTTAAAGCTTCTCCATCCTGCAGTGCTCCAGTGAATGCTCTTTGCTTGATAACAAGCATTTCCTACCTGCAGATCAGACACCTGAACAAATATTTAACAGTCTTGGAGGATTTAAGAGAATCATAGAATAGCTTGGGTTGGAAGTGGCCTTAAAGACCATCTGGTTCCAACCCTCCTGCCATAGACAGGGACACTTTCCGCTATGGAATACTGTGGGTGGGAAGAGACTCAGAAAGGTCATCAAAACCAACTCCTGACTCCACACAGGTGAACATAAAAGTTAAACCAAATATCTGAGAGTGTTGTCCAAATGTTTTTTGAACACTGACAGGCTTGGGGCCATGACCACCTGCAAAGGGAGCTTGTTCATTGCTTGACCATCTTCTCAGTCCACCCCATGTTTCAGAAGAGCTGTGTGAGAATCTAAACAGATGTTGTTTTGAATTGTACATTGGTAGCCACAGTGGTAAAAAGATTTCATAGGTCTGGGTTGGGAGAAAGCACATAGAGAAACATGCAAGCGGGGCTGCTTCATTTTTTCATGTGATCTTTAAATGCCATCCAAGAGCTAACTAAGATTACTAGATGCTGTCTGCTTTTCATAATGAAGATTTTTGGTAACAAGATCTTTTTTTTCCAGAAATAAAGACCTTTGGTTTGTTAAGGTATCCCATTTTATGTAAGTACACTTGCTAATGCCACCCACAATTAAATTTTATTTACAGCACAGCATCTTACAGTGACTCTACAAAGGACGAGACTCTCTATCCAAATCTGTCCTGTACCTTGTCCTACACCAGGATTTCACTCCTCTGCTATTTGAGGTGCCTTTACCTGCTCGGCCACTTCCTTCCCTACCAGTATTTCGACAATGGCCAACCCAAATTCAGATCAGGTCGCTCAACACCCTGTCCATGCTGGCCTTGAGCACTCCCAGGGATGGGATTTGCCTGTCCACTTGGAGGGACACCATTGCAGTCAGGGATATTAAGCTTGGATAACCTGGGTGTAAAGTGTGAAGAGAGCTGTGCCAGCAGCAGTCCTTGCACAGAGCATCTGAGGCCAGGGGAGCTTGCTCTAAATAGGCAGCTTTTTGTTTTTTCCCTGAGTGCAAGCACAGAGGTTTGTTTTCTCTCATTTATTTGCATAATTCCAGCACATATTTTGACAAATGTCTTTTCCTCTTCTCATTTTAATTAGATTATTTGCGGGAAATGCAGAAGATTGCCCAGGCTGTTGCCATATGACGTATAAACGGGATAACCTCTGTATCTCAGTTCTCCTGTTGGCATTTGAAGCTCCTTCCTGGTTTCCATTCAACCACAGACACAATTAATTTTTAGCATCTAGCTGTAAATAGCATTCTGTCTGGCTGTGGCAGGGAGACAGGGAGCCCAATTAACACAGCCTTGAATATCTGCTGGTTTGCTTTCCAGATCCATTTCTATTTTGTGTTAGAAGGCTTAAAGCTTAGAGCAAAAAGAAGAGAAAACTAGAAATTCTAGTATTGTCTTATTTAATATTAATTTGGTGAATGCAAGATGATAAATACTGTTGAAATTATTAAAAGCTCTTTCCCTCCCAGTCATACGATGATGGTAATTACATGTGCAGGATGCAGTGAAATACTTCCTCCAGTGACTTGCTTTCAGAGTCATTTGGTGAGAATTCTCAGTCAATCAATAGATAACAGGGAGAATAGGATCTTGACGGTAGGAGCAGGAGAATATCCAGGGGGTAGCCTAATTTGGTGGACACTATACTGTGTCCAACTTTAAAAGGGGTTGTTGAAAAAAATAGAAAGGTTTTGTTAAAGTATTGCAAGACATATTTGAGGTTTTCAGAATGTCTTTTTGAGAAACACACCTCAGAAAAGGGAAATAGTTAATTCATCCAGGGAAAGATTTTTGTTAAGCTTCTGAGTTTATTTAAGAGTGGTTTGTGGAAAACTACATGGGGAAGATATTGCTGAGAGTTGATTGCTGTGGAAGAAAAAACAAAAATATGGTTAGAAACTGAGGCAACTGCTATGAAAAAAAAGACACAGAGAAGCTATCTTTACTGAAAAAACTTAGTGGATGTGATACTGTTAGGTGGTCCATTGGTTTTAAAGTCTATTTGAAAGTATGTTTTTTCCACAACAAAATGCACAATGTCAAATAGAAGTTGATGTTTTAAGCAAGATCTGTGGGGAGGAGCCTACATAACCCTGAGGTTCCCCCAAGGCTTAAAAACTCCATGTGTCTGTGATAAAATATTGTTTTTCCTAGAATGTATTTTAACAGCCCAGACCAGCATCTTTTGTAATGGTGCCCTCAAGAGAACATCTGTGGAAAGAGAAACTTCCCTTTTCCTACTTTGTATGTTTTCCTGAATGAATCACACGAGTTTTGGACTATAGTGTGTCCTCTTCAACCTCTTAAAACTCAAAGCAGTGGGTCGTCATCAAAGTCTGGATTTGGAAAAGGCATTTCAGTACTCTGACTTTTCCTGTTAAGCCCCTAGATTTTTCAGGGTCCATTACGGGAGAACGCAGGTTGTCTACTTTTCAGCCTTTCTCAAATATTATGCAAATATTCAAATTGATACAATTCTTGTAAAAAAGATTGTTATTTCAATAGACCCACTTACTCTTCTGAGGATGCTTTTCAGGTTCTGGATCCAAAGGGCTCCAAGAAAATTTCTGCCACTTGAAAAGAGATCCCAGCATAGTAAATTGTGTCAGGGCCATCATAAGGGCTCAGAAGGAGCCTCTCAGGCTTTGAGGAGTCAGGTTCCAAGTGCAAAAACATCATAAGATTTCCAAAAGTCAGGAGATAACAAAATGTGTGACTGTTCTTCACCAGTGTTTGAGCCATCAGGTTGCTCTGGCTTTTCAAGAGGCAGTGACAAAAGCAGCACATTGCAGATTAATCTCAGAACAAAGTTCATCCCCGTATGTTTTCACTGCAATCAGAAAAATTAAAATGTAATGGAAGGTGCTAATGTCACCTCTTTGGCATGGGTAAGGAACTGCTTGTGCTGCAGGATCAGACTCTTTCATTGCAATTTCAAGTCACGGAGACATTTTTCCTTTTTGAACATATATTTGGACATTTACAGCATGACACTGAATACTGTTTGTTAAATTTTGTGGCACTGATAGACCTAGTGGAGATATTTCGGAAATGAACAATTTTCATGCAGCAGAAGGAATGGAGCATTTCATATTGAAGGTCATTCTAGGAATAAAATCTGTTTTGAACATTTCTCAGCTGTAGGTGAAAACAGCAGCTTCCTGCAAGTTGCTTGCAGAGAGGTGGTTTGTGCAGGAATAAAAGAGTCTTGCTGCAACATCTGCCCCACTTCCCACTCACTGCTTGAAAGATTCTCTCAGAGACTGAGCACTGACTCTTTTCGAGGTGACACTTGTTGGGAGAGGGGGTAAATGCATCCTGAAACACAACTGAGTGTCAGCAGTAATGTTATGGGAAAACTAAAAGAAATCAAAAGTAACAAATTGGTTTGTATGTTCTGAGATTGTTGAATTCTCCATCACCTACTTCTCTGCCGATGGTTAATTTTTTTTCTGGGCTCATTAACTTGGTCAATTAATGAAGTTCATTTACCTGAGCAAAAAACCTGTATTATGCTCATTTATCTTATATCAAGTGATATCTGTAGCTGAGCTGAGGCCAAAAACAACCCAAAACTTGTTCACTATGACAAGTTTTAATGGTTTTGTGTATTTATCTTTAACTGGAACTCAGAGTTAAAATGTTCTCAGGGTGTTTTGGTTGTGGTTTGGGGGCTTTTTTGGTTGTTTGGTTTTTTTGGTTGTTGTTTTGTTTTGTTTTGGTTGTTGTTTTGTTTTGTTTTGTTTTGTTTTGTTTTGTTTGTTTATGTTGCAATTTTTGAAAGTGTTCAAGAACATTTTGAATGGGAAGCATCAAAACATGAAGTATCACGTTCTTGGACCAAACCGAAAAATATTGTTGACTCTTCACTGAGCATTTCAGATTCTGATTTGCAAATGACTTTTAGTTGAAGCTGATATTATTGAATTTAAAATTCTTTGGATAACTTGAGGGAAGAACATTTGAGAGAAACATAAAATGCCAACATATCAGTTTTATTTTACTTGTGTCAGTGTTCCCAAAGCAAAAGGTTGTGTCTTAAATTTCCTCTTAAGACCTTAAGAGCAGGTAATGCAGAATCCCACCAGTCCAAAAACCAAACCACAGCTGAAGGTAGAGTCGCCAGCTGATCCTTCACAATTGTTTCTGGGTTTCAAGCTGTGGTCAAAACCTCTAAAATCTGATCTTTGGCTGAAAAAAGCAAATCACAGAAAATAACTGAAACACCTTGACCCTCTTTTTTTTGCTGGTAGGTTCCCAGTGTGAATCACTTCACTTGATGCTATATTAAGTCCATGTGGCTTGAGAGAACCTGGCAGAGATGTGTAGGGTGGAATGATTGCGTTTATGTCTGAGTTTTTGCTCACGTACACTGTCATATTGATTGCCTATATCAATCTGTAATATACAGCATCTAATATCTTCTTTTGGCATCCCCAAATTACTGCAGCTAAGAGAACTGTACTGAATATTGTTTCTTGAGGGAAGAAGGAGCCCACAGACAGGATGTGGAAGATGTACCCTGGAGAAGCAAATCCCTAGCAGCTCCTCAGAAATCAAAGTTGAGCCAAACTTAAGGGCCACATCAGCACTGCTCTTCCAAGTAGTGGTCACCAGGGCATGAAGTGTGATACTAAGATGTCTGACAGTATAAATGTACTGAAAGCAGCCAGTTGAACAAGAACATTGAATTTTCTGGCAGTGTAAGCTTTTTTAATGACAGCTGGGTGAAAGAAATATCCAGCCTCCTCCTCCAGTGCCTACCTTCCTGCTCCATTCAGTCATGAATAGGGCATTGAGCAGATGCAAACAACTGCCTACACACACATCCTGTTCAAGATTTACACTATAAAGCATTAACACATTTTAATAAATCAGCAGATTAGACTTATCTTCCCACCTCTTCCCAATAACTGACTCTTTGATCTGTTACCTCTGAGATGGTGGAGATAAAATCTCAGTTTACAGAACGCAGGACTAAGTCTTGGATGTTGCACAGGCACTTTTTTCCCCCTTTCTATTTGGGTACCCTACTCTCTTTACCACCTGCAAAGATGTCCAAATCTAAATATAAATAGAGATGATAAGAGTAAATAGAAGATTCTCGCTGACATCAACTAGAGCACAGGGGAGACACATTGAAACCAAATAAACCCCAACAACTCTATTTTAAATTAGTCTCTTTCCACTCTATTATTTATCCCTCAATATCTAGGGAATACTTTTTCCCTGAATATTCTCCCACCCTTTGCTAGATCATGCCACCTGCTTCTCCATGTGAAAAATGGGTGCACAAGTGGAGAGGCATTGAAACATTAACATTCAGAAAGTTATAGTGAAAGGGATGCACATGAGAATGACTTTTAATTTGTGAGAGGTGAGAAGGATGTTATTTGAAGACTGGGCACTGCACAAATTTGGCACAGGTTCATTCTGCTGAGATATTCTGTGCAATTGAATGTTGATGTTTAAATACTCTTACAGAGTACTCCTTAATGTAAACCCAGAGGTCCTCAGGCTCATTAATTAAAAAAAACACCTTAAAAAATTATTGCCAGCCAAACACCGCAGCTGTACATCACAGTTCAATGCTCTTGACTTCGGCTGGAAGAGCAGCTTTCAGTGTTCAGCTCTGCCAGTGCCCTGCGAGCTTGGCCGGAATGTGTCTTGGCTCCCCCAGTGTCAGTGAGAGATTGAGCTTTTGTTTCATGAATGTTTCAGCTGTGCTGATGGAAGGAGCTCTGTGAGAGCCCACAGAGGCAGCCTTGGCCCCCTGCAGGAAGGTGGGAGTTGTTTGTTGAGCCCAAGCTATCTTGTGCAGCAGCCCTTGCTCAAGCTGCCATCCCAGCAGCTGCTCAGCTCACGTTTAGGGCAGTGCTGCTGTTACTCAGCTCCTGTTTGCCTCAGGGTGAGCAGAACAGGGCCATACCTGGCTGGGAAAATACTGACAAACCCACACTGCTTTGGGCCATAATCCTCTGCATGTTGCCTCTGCTTAGCGTGTCATGAATGTACAGCAACCTGCAAACAACCACACACAAGTTTGTCTAAACTTTTCACTGAGAAGGTGGTCAAGCATTGGAACTGGCTGTCCAGGGAAGGAGTGAAATCACCATGCCTGGAAGCATTCCAAAGAGATGTGGATGTGGCAGTTAGGAACATGGTTTAATGGCGAATTTGGCAGTGGCCAGTTAGTGGGTGGACTTGATCTTACAGGTCTTTTCTAACCCTAATGATTCCATGATTCTCAGAACAGGTAACTTCCTTGGGTTACCTGGCACTTCTAAACCCCCCAGCAGATGACATTTTTTTCATGTATGTTACTATTAGCTCTTTTGCAGTTCCCTTTTCTAGTGGTTTTAAGGTGGTTAAGAATTTGTCCGTCCTAAACCCACTCCCCTTTCCCTGAAAGACTTAGGAGAGACTCACCTTTGACTGAAGTGGCAGCTGGAAGTGATGCTACAGTTGTTAATTAATGAACTGAGTCCTGACTGCCTGAAGAGGAAGTCACACACTGTATTTTGGGGTGATTGCATCAGCAGGAGCAGCAGCAGTGTCTGAGCACAAGGAGCCAGGATGCTGCAAGGCAGGAGCCAGCAGTGGGAACACAGAGCTCACACAGCCCTCTCAGTCTTGAAGCAAAATCCTCCTTAAGTTTCTGGAGCCTTGAAACTTCATATCTCAGCTGTTCTCCTGCCTTTTGGCAGGTAGTAGGAGAAATGAGACTCAATGAATAGAGGAATCTGGTTTTTTGAAACGAAGTTAAAAATATTGATGCCCGTCTGTATTCCGTAGTGACAGTAAGTAGGCAGATCCTTCTGTATCAGATATAGGCAGGACTGGTACTGATGTCTGTCATCAACAAAAATTAGACAGTACTGGCAAAATTTTGACCATTGCCCCCATCTGAAAATCTGCTACTAGACCTTATTAAATTTTCAACAAAAACAACAAGCCATTTCAGAAAATGAAGTCAGGGAATATTTTTTGTGCATGCTAAAAAGGGATGCTACATCGAAATTTATCACATCTTTATGACTGTGGGTTTAGCACTGGTAAGAAGTACTGCCTTTATGTCTGCGATATTTAATTTGATGTTCCTGTAGAAGTTTCCATATATGAAGAAACTGTAAACTTTGGAAAATTCCGGTCTCTTACAAGAAACGCATTGAAATTTGGCAGCTGATTTCTTCCCAGATTCTCCCAGCTTTGATTCTGCTTGAGGTGAAGGGTCTTGGCTGGACTTCCCTAGAGAGAGTTTCTTCTCAGGGAGTGTCAGGAGGCTGGAAGAGGAGAGTTGCCTTACTTTCCTCCTTGATGCCCCAGGGGGGGAGGAGGAGGAGTGGATATGTATGTGGGAGGAAATGGGATGGCACATCTGACTTGCAGAAGTGCTCATCACTTCTAGCTGCAGCCAAAGCCAGCGAGAGCTGTGCCGTGGACTGATAAAATCCTTGAGAATAGAAAAATGAAATATGGTGTCCTTATTCTGAGATGTTAAAAATTAAATTGTTCTTTTGATCCAGTCCTCCCGGCCTCGGTTCCTTCCTCAATAAAATAAATCCAGGACTGCTCTGATGTCACAGCAGATTTATGAAAAGGAATTTGTGTGTGTCTGTGAAGTGTGCAGAGGTTTGTCACGTTGGGAGTAAGGAAACCAATGGTTTTATTTTCCCAGCAGGGTTTTGAAGTGTGCAGCAATGTTATACTCAGTGCAGATACAGGGTGCAGCTAGGAGGAAATATATTCAGAGGTTTACCCAGTGTGCTTCATTCCTTCTGTGCATTGAGTTATGAAACCTGTAAAAATAATAATATATATTCACTTATAATTAAAGGCTTCATCATAATGCATGAGCACAGGGGAGGCAAATGAAGGTTTGTGCATGTGCAATTATTGAATAACTTTCTAAATAACAGCATCTTGCTAAAGCAGCAGAGGGTCAGGCTAATTTAGGGAGTCATGGAAAAGGTCTGTAGTACTGTTCCATGCAGAAGTTATCCCTGTAACATGATTTTATTTTTTTTACCAAGACTTGGTGTATTTATTTCAATTTTTATTTTCTGGATTCAGGAAAGGGAGTGTGAAAATAATTCCTAGGGGGTTTTGCAGAGCAGAGACCACGTGCTGCTTTGCATTTATATGTTACATGACACCAGGGCCACCATTCTTGGTGGCTGTTTGAGCCTACCCTATGAAACATAAGAAACAATGTTTTGAGCTCCAGATTGCAGTGTGATTTTATGTTTATGCACATATATAAACTCATGAGCTTTAAAGAGTGCTGTACTTTAACTTATTTAATGGCCACAGTTAAATGGAAAAATTCTTATTATTTTCTATGGAATTTTCTAACAAACCTTTTCTCAGGATGTGTGTACAAAATTTGGTAGTGAGGCCTTTCCAGAATCTCAAAAGCTGAGATGCCTTTACCTCAAATAAGGTCAATTGGATTTGATTTCTAATTTTGTGTGAAGACATTGGAGAAAAGAAATAGGGGTGAAATCTTGACTATACATAAAATTAATTTCTCCAGTGCTTTCAGTGAAATTGGAATTTTGCCTTAAGTGTAGGAAAGAGCATTTATCTGTAAACGTCAGGCCTTTTTTTTTGCTGAATTTCTTTCTCTTGAGAAGGCTCATACAGATATTTCCTAGTCTCGCCTCTGTGTTCTTATCTGTGGCTTCTGAAGCTGACGCTCTTATGCAAAAGCAGTACCTGCCTCCCAATTTTCATGCACAGAAATCTCTATAAGGCTGAGATATGCGGGAAAGGATAAACTAAGAAAGTGCATTCACAGTGGAGGGAGCTGGGCACTTGATTCCCTCTAACTCTTTATAATCCCCATCTGTATGGAGCACATCATAAAATCAGTTACTGCATTCCTGGACTTTGAGTGGACATTGGAGAAGTCAGACTCTGCTTCCAGTAAGAGTATGGGACTCTACTGCTTTTTCTGGACCATTTAAGAGCCCTGGGCAAGGTTGTGTCAGCACAAAATAGTTTTGTGTTTGTCTGCAGTGACCTTTCTTGAGCTCTAAGAGGAAATCACTGTGCTGAAGTCTCCATTTTAGTGCAGGTGAACTGGGTGCAAATGCTGTAACCACACAAAACCATTTATTTGCTGCTGCAGCAACTCAAGTGCCTCATCCCTGGAAGTGTTTAAGGCCAGGCTAGATAGGCATTTGAGCAACCTGGTTTACTGGAAGGTAGAGGCTTGGAACTAGATGATCTTTAAAGTCCCTTCCAACCCAAATCATTCTGTGGTTCTATGAAATCCATCCTGGGTAACTTTCCACACGGCTTTTAATCTCTGGCACCCACCTGTCAAGTTCTTTTCCAGACCAGCTGAGACAGAAACCTGAGAAAACCCTTCCAGGAAAGGGCAGTCATATGGCAAATTCTGATGTACCCATAGCTTGCCATCCCCAATATGAGAACAAGGCCAACATAAAAAAAATTGGAAATATGGAATCAACTTCCATCAGTCCTTGTAAGGCACATAAGATGTTTCATACAGGCAATTTTATTACATTACCCTCTGCTCCTATTTTCAAATTACAGACAGGAAGAGCAGCCTATGGCAGAGAGGAAAATGACATTAGGATGCTTGGCAGTGCTGCTTGGATTCATTGCAGTAGTGCCCAGTGACCTCTCACAAGGATAAAGACTTTCTCCTCTGGTCAGTGTGAAAAGAGTGTAAATATATAACACAGTCTCTGTCCCAGGGAATCTCACAAGCCAAACATGACCAATAATCAAAGCAGGTAGGTGAAGAGAAAATGAGAATTTAACTTAAGCAGAACCTTTCCGTGACAGCTGTCCTAGCTTATGGAGGTAGGAAGTTCTACAGAGGTAATTTTAAGAGCCTTTATGTTATATTGCTGAATGCTTGGTTTTTCTTTGTTGCAGGACATGTCTAAACATCAAGAGAAGTTTGTTCCAAAGTATTATTTTGCTTGGTTTAATAAACCATAAGAAAGATAAGAAATGTAATAATAACATAATTTTATTTTTTGAGTTCCAGAGGCCCAAAATCTAATAAAAGAGGAACACTGCATTACATGTTATTTATTTATGTTGGACCTTTGCTCCAAAGTAACTTCAACAAATAAAACCAGACCAGAATAAAAGCAGAAGAAGCATCCTGCATAGAAATAAATTGATGATCTGGGCACAAATCATATTTATTAGAATGATTAGGGTTATGGACTTTGAGAAAATACAATATCAAAAGCAAGTTTTCAGTCTGTGCAGCTGTGGATGATGGTCTCATTAGAGAGAGCCTGACCTTAAATTGTGCAAATGGGCTTGCTACAGATAAGAGTTATATTTTAGAAGCTAATTAAGAGTATTAATGTTCCAACCATGGGACTATATTATAATGTCAATTTAGACAACAGGATCTTCAAATGCCCACACATTTATAGCACTGCTATGCTTATTAGGGAATCATGTGGAAGATTATTAGGACATAAGTAATCTGGAAAAGAACTGGAATCAAAAAACCTGGCTCCATCATTGAGTCTTTCATTGATTTGTTGGGTATAACTTATTTTTAACCGCTTTGGGCCCCAGTCAGAATGTGGAGACTCACGAGACTAATTGTGGTGCCAAGATGACACTGTCACCAGAACTTCCCAAATGGCTCAGAGCTCTCTCTGTTGTATGGAAACCAGCAGGATAATAACTTCTACCAACCAAACAAAACTTTTTTCTCCAAACACGGAAATTTTTCAGTCCCAAAGACTGAAATTGGGAACAAATAGGAGCAAATGGCTCTTTGGTAGATTGAAGTCCAGTTTGACATCAAAATGAGATGTTGGCAGTAAACTTCCTGCCAGCTGCACCTCAGTCTCATTGGAAGAAGAAGGTAGTTCTTATGCGCAAACACTGACAGAAAACAGTAAGTAGGAGACAATCATCTGTGGACTTCTTGTGCTGTGCTGTCTCAAGGAATTCTTGCCAAATCTGTGCTCTTCTCCTCCTGGCCAGCACAAATATCTTGAGGCATGTACAGGTACACTGAATCCAGGGAGAAAAACTCTTCAAACTTTCACAGGTTCCATTGAGCTCACTCTCTGTAGTTTAAAAATAAAAGATCTGATGGAATTTAAGTATTACTTAGAATTATTTGTATAATGATATTATACTCTTTTTCATTAGTAAATTCAAGGAGTTCTTAAATTTTGTGCATGGCTGAGAATGTTTTATTGGTTGTTTTATTTCCATTAATGAGATCCACTTAAACAGCAGCACAATATTTATTTTCTCACAAAGGGATTAATATGGCATAATATAGTGCAGGTTTGTCACATTGCTGTATTCACTGCCAGCTATAACCTGATTTGGGATAACATATAGAAGTACATCAGGGAATGTCTGATTTTATAGCTTTTAAATTCAGTATAATATAAACTCAGCTTTCTTACTGAGAATTAAAGTCATTGCAGGACAGAGGATTTTTGAACAAAGAACAAATCCATTATTCATTATGCAGAGTTCTAGACACAGTGTTTTTCCTTTAGATTCATTGCTTTTGTGTAACAATGCCTTTATCTGAGAAAGTTTGGGTTTTTCTCATAACTGGAAAGTAACTTCTCTGCAGCAGTGATTTTTATCTGTGGTTTTTTGTTGGTTTGGTTTTTTTTTTAAACCAAGGTGTTTCAAAGAGATTAATTGACCATGTAATGTGATACTGAGAAATCAGAAGGAGGAGCATGAGATCTGAGTCCCAAACTCTTTGTGTGTTTGAGACAAAACAGAAATTATGGATGTGATTTCCAGTGTCAAAGGCAGTTCCACCCTTTGCTATAGAAGCTGTTTATGTTACAGCCTGGGACTGTCCATTAAGTAGATTGTTCCCAAATAATGAGCAGTAAATAGTAATAATCTGTGGATTAACTAATTCCTGAAAGAAATGGATGCCAAATACATTTTAAGCCTGACTAAATACCAGTTTTTCAAAACACATCAGAAGAACTGAACATTTAGAAGTCAATACTAAATGCAGCCAGACCAACAAGACCACTCCTGTTTGTGGGACCAGGACTATGGACCTTGGGGAAAGAAGTGGACACAGATTCTGGAAACTTCAGCATGCATTAGGCAAAAAACGCTGCTGCAAATGAACTGCTTTCTTTCCTGTCTAGATCTGAATTAAATAATTTTGATAATTATGGTCCCAGTTTTGTTTTTCTCTCTGGACCAAGGCCATCCTAGACCCCAAGACGAAGCTATGGGCCTTGTTCTCCACTCCTTAGCTTAGCAGTAGCCCTCCTGTCAGCCAACAGATGTTAATTTCTCCACTTCATCCTAAATCCTAACCACTTGTTTTTGATGGAACACAATGTTTTTCAGTCTGCCTCATCATTCATTTTGTTGGAAAAGGGAAAGCTAATGTCTCTGAGGAGAAGCCTTTGTAATGTTAGTTAGTTTTTCTGAACTAACAAATAGCCAACAACTTAATTTATATATTTCTTCCTTGGCCTGTGCTTCTTGCTAATGGGATGTAGCATCAGAGTTTGTTTTACCTTTTGCTGCCACTCCCACATTCATTTTACATTAAGTCTCTATCATTCATATATATTGCACCTTATATGTTTCAGTGGATATTGAGGTATCTTCCCTTTTTAAGTGACGAATTAAGCGCAGAGTGGCATCTGAGCAGATGCCATTGTAAAGAGGCTGGAAACAGAGACCAAGTTTCGAGACTCCGGGTTCTGTTATCAGAGATCACTGAGAAACCTCAGGGTGAGGAACCAGGTCCTTAACTCCTTCACATCCATGTTCCCTCAGATCAGAGAGAAGACATGCAATCTGCAATGCAATGGCCATTTGCAATACAAAAACATGGGAGTATGGAAGCTTTCGTGTGATAAACTAGAAGAAAATGAAGTTTGCAACAAAAATGTGAACATCCTGCCTTTGGATACCTGCACAGTAGGTTGATACTGTTTTGGTACTTGCCAGTTGGTGAAAAGCTTCAACAATGGTTTTAAAATAATTTTCCTTGCTATTACTATTAAGTACTTTAAGTGAGCTTCACTTACTGATGTATTTGTGATGTATTCAAGGACATGGTTTTTTTCCTTGAAGATACCAAAGGGAGGAGGAGAAATCTTGATACTAAACTGGAAAAAGTATCCTGATACAGGTCACTGACTATAAAGTCCTGAGTGCTTTGTGGACCAGTGGCTGAAAACTAACAAATGGCATCTGTGCTGCCATGACTGTGAAGCTCATTGTTTGGAATTACCTATTTAAGGGACAGTTCCTGTCTGGTTTGCTGCAATGACCATAAATAATAGTTGTAACCAAAAGGACTTCTGTAGCAAAAGGTGGAGCTGCCTTTGACACTGGAAATCACATTTAGGTGGTTGGTAGAGATCAGTTTGTCTGAATGTTGTTTTAGCTGAGCCTTAAAGTAGCTAAAAGTTTATTTTAAAAATTATTTTCACAAAGCAAGCAGACAGTTGAAATCACTGCTGTGAATTCAGTGGGCTCTGGAAGGAAGCTTTTATTGTTGAGGTTGATCTGAAGGGTTTAGAAAAGCATTTGCTTTCCAGAGTTTCCCCCCCGCCTCATTTTATCAGGAGCCCTGTGCTTTCTCCTGTGATCTCAGCATCTGTTTCCTGTTCTTTTTGGTTCCTTTTCATCACTGAAAAATGAAAAGGTGAGACAAAGAGAAGAGACATGATGAGGAAAAGAAATGTTATTAGTTTCACATTTTGTTGGAAACCCTTTTGATTTCTAATGATGGTATTTTTTTTTTTTTTTTTTGCACCCAAAGGATGTATTTCCTTTTTACCAGCCTATAGTGCACAGACTAGTGCCTTCAACTTCTCCTGTGGAAAATAAATGAAGTGAGGTTCAGCTACCTTCTTTATATGCAAATACATGTAACTAAACTCACAGTGCCTAACATTACAACAAGAACGGACTAAAATCCCTCAAACAGAAAAATTACGAATAGCTCTGCAACTGGCCTTAGTGTTGACTCCCTTGACCAAACATGCTGGGGGCACCATTCATCTCTCTGAGCCATCAGAGCTACCTTGGGTGTCCAGCCCAGCCTCCAGCTGTCCAGAAGGATGTGGCATGCTCAAAGGTCCTCAGACACTTCAGAGTGTCTAGGTGGCACTAGCAGCCTATATTTAGGCACATGAACTGAGCCCCAGGGGTATGATTCAGCTTCTAAAGTAGACATTTGGATGCCTACCGTGTGCTCTAGATGTCTGCACTCTCATAGTGAACAGACACCCAGGTCTGAATTTGTCTGCGCACAACATCTAAAGGCAAGTGAAATGCCCAGGAGCACCTCTGTGGGGCTGGCAGATACCAGAGTGGGTGAGCTGAACCACTTTCTGGCCTCCCTCAGCTGTGCTGGGTTTCTGCACATTGCTCACAGCCAGACACCTCTGCTGGGGATGTTTCCATCGAGGAATCTCAGTCTGGAGCTGGCAGCCCCAGGTGGCACCTGAGCTCTCACACTCTGCATGCTCAGCCAGGAACAGATGGGGAAAGTACTCGTGGTGCACAGACTGCAAACCCAGCCCTGGCTGGCCGGGTGGCAGCTCCATAAAATGACAGCCATGTCCCCTCGTGTGACAGTCCTTCTTGAGAAATCGAGCAAGAGAGCCTTCCAGGATGGCTCAGGGGTGGGTAGGATGAAAGAGCATCACTATTCCCTTTAACCTGAGAGCTGGCAACAGCTGTGACCAACTGACTCCCTCTGGCTCTGGCTGCCTTCTTCTCCTGCTGCTAATCCGAGTTTGGCTGGCAAAATGTTCATAAAATTGATTTATAAGGGAAGAGGTTACAGGAAATCCTTTCACAACACAGTTCATCTTGTACATAACTAGGAGGCCAGGGCAAATTTTTGACATGCTCCCAGTCTACTGTTTTGCGTGGTGAATCGGTAAACTTGCATCATTCTGTGAGGTGCACTGAATTAACACTGCACTGAGAAATTATCTGCTTGCAGAGATTCTTACCTGACTCCCAAAACTGTATCAAGGCTAGTAGTTTCAAGACCACTCTTCAAAGATACAGGAATCCCTTCAGTTGAAAATAAAGAAAATTTGAATTTTAAGTATCTCAGAAAGTTATTATTATATTTGCATGAGGAAAAAAAAATACCTGGATATACAGGTGACAGGAAACCTTGAGAACTTATGCAATGAACTCTAGACCACAATTTTTGTTCTGTGTTTCCTCATACAACAGGTAGGGAAACTGAGGCATGGTACAATTGCAAATTCTCCATGGAATCCCTCAACAAGAGAGGCTGATGTGAGCCTCACACGTGTATATTTATATTGATCTCTTCTGCCCAGGAGTCAGGTATGAGTCAGGAGTTTGTTATGACACTCTTCTCTAGTAAACCCCAAAATGCACCAGGAGAGTGTGTGCAGTTCATTACTGAGTTTCAGTTTAAAATTCTCCAACTAAATCTCCTTAGTGAGAATGCAGGAACACTCCAAACTAGGAGCCGTAATGAACGGAAATGCATTCCTTTACTCAGTCAGTGAAATGAAGTGGATGCTTCCCTGTCTCTTCACTAAATTCTTCATGAAGAAGACTCAAGACTAATTTTCTAAATTCCTGACTGTGAAATATTACACACTTAATATTTTAATAACATTGTAACCCTCCCACACAGGGGAGGAATAGATTATGACCCTCCTTTTCACAGTATTCCTGATTTATACCCATCTGAGATGAGAGACTCTGGAGGTTCATCATAAAAGTGATGACCCAGCAACTTGTGGGGCTGTGATAAATATTGTATGAGATATCCATACATGAAAAAAATCTTTTATAGAACATTAATCACTGCTAAGTTAACACTGTGGGATGTTTTACTATTTTGTAAGTATTAAATGATTCATTTAAAAAGCTGATTTTCTCTGAACTTTGACCCAAACCTTTGGAAGGGTAAGAACACAGAGATTCAGGAGCAGGCAAACTTCACGTTGCATGTGAGCTTCCTCTCTTTTTCTTCCTGTCCTTTTTTCCTTCCCATAACCTTTCTGTGGATTTCCCAGCCTAGACAGTATGGGTGAGCTCATGTACCACTTAGAACTACAGAGTGTGAACATTCACCCCTTTCATTTATAATGCTGGACCTCAGACACTCCAGCAGCGCTTCTCATTTTCCCTCGTGAATTTTTATTCCTGTTGGTACGTTTTTTTCTTGCCCCAGGCTTAGCCCAAGCCTTAGGCAATATTCATCTGAGTGAGTGCAAAGGCATGATTCATCTCTGCAAAGGCAAGCATCTACTCTGACAAGTGTGACACTGTGAACTTGTGGCTCCATGAGCCTTTCTTCAGCTAGAAGGGGAATGTGGACAGGAGCCTTCACCTTTATAGCCATCCCTGGCAAATGCTGCTTGGATGACGTTACATTCTTGCAATTGAGAAATTCCAATTTTAGTTAGGCTACCCCACATCTGAGCTTCCCATCTAATCAATGGAGAGAAACAGGTCTTTTGGGGAATATTTCTCTCACCCTAAAATAGGGCAGAGAAGCTGTGAAAGCTGTGATCTACATGCACCTGCTTCTCTTCACAGTCTGTAAAAAAAAAGCCAAGGCAATTTGCTCAGATACAGACATTTATAGATAGATGAGGTGATCTCATCCCTCAGCATCAGTTTCAGCCATATGGACCATGTGAGATGCTTTAGGGCATCATGGCTACCCCCAGTTGCCCCCTTTGGAAGACCCTGATCCTGTCCATCATATCAGCCAGTCCTGCAGATCTCTGGATCATGTGATCTCCCTTGGACATCTCCAGTGGCACCTGACACCCATATATGGGTAAATACATTGAGTCCTTAGTATCATTTATTTATTCTCCTCCACACACCTTGCACGGTTTCTGTTTGAAATAGGAAAATAATACCTCTTGTCCACATTTTAAGAAAGACCCTATTTTTACAGGAGTCTGCTGCAAATGCAGCAAATTTGAGTTAAAGCTGAACTTCTGAATTGTGGTTCCCAAATACAAGACTCCTTTCTACTACTGATGGGCAAGCAGGTCAGCAGCTTGTGCAATCCAGTTGCAGACCAGGGGTATCCAGGCTGGAAGGGTTTTGGCTGTGGCTGACTTTACAGATAACACATTTTCAACATCCTGTGACTGACCTTCATGTGCTTGTTTCTTTCCTTGGCTGACCCAGTTTATTTGCTTCACTTGGTTTGATTTCCTTGGCAAATGTGGAAACTTTCTCCTTCCTTTTACTCCTGCCCCAGCAAGCAACATCTGATGAGCTATGGGCATTCGCCAGCTGGAGCCACAGGTCTCCTCTGTGCAGGTGTCTTATTGCATTCTCCTGTTACAGCTGAACACCTGTGTGCCACAAGACATTCAAGGATTTATGGAAAGCAGGACAGTATCTGTATGGAAAAAAGCTTCTGGTTTCAGAACTCTTTTTAATTTTTGATGGGAGAGCTTGAAACAGAGAATTTCGGTGCCTCCTGTAGAGTGTTTAGTGGGGCTTTTCTTTTGTTCCAGAACATCCTTGCTAGCAAATTGCATAACTAAAGCAACAGGAGTTTTGACTGCACCAGATTAGGAAACACACAGACAAGTAGGATGAACAGAACAGACAGAGTATCTTGTCTCTTTTTATAAAATGATCAGTGTATATCACAATTTAGACTTGATTCTTCATATTGAGTAAAACTTGACCACAGCAAACCTGTAACACAGACCAGAATGCACTGATGTCCTCTTACTTGATACCGGGTAAACTAAGTTTTAAGATAGCAGTCACTCCAGCTAGCTGAGAGATAAAAATACAAAAAACCTTTGCTGAATTTTAGCAATGCTGAAAACTCTTTCTATTCCTTTAATTGTGTCTTCCATTTTCTTGTCAATGTCTGTATTTTTGAATTATCACAATATCCAACCACATAGAAAAGCTCATACATTAAGTTGGCTTAAAAGAAAAGTAACCTTGTAAACATTTGCTGGAGGTTTTAAATGTTAATGAGCCAGAGTGAAGCTCTTGCTGTGGGCAACCCACGCATCCCTGAGAAGTGTAAACAGCAAGAAGGAAGGGGAATTACAGAGGATGGTATAAGGTGGTATAATTATCTGTAATGGGCTGGAATTACTGCAGAGAAGATACAGGCAGGTTTTAGGGGAATGTCTGTGAGGAGTGGTATGATGGGGCCGTTCTCTGTTTTGCTTGGACCAGTGCTGTTGCAATGGACAACAGAGAACCCTGTTATAGAGCAGGGAAGTGTCCAATAAGAAAAAGTTGTGCAGCAGCAAAGTACCACATTTATAGAGCGGTTCTCTACATCCAGCCTGCTTTTTCGGTCCCATCCCTGCCATGTGATAATTTTATATCTGGCAACATGAGAAAAGGGGTGAGGAGCTGGTTACCATCACTGAAACTGTTCATTCCTCTGTCTGCTCTCTGTCTCACTCCAGAATACTCTGAAGGACAAGGTTAACCAATCATTTTTTTCTCCTGAGGTCAAAACAGAACTACTGTTGCATGTATAATACAAACAATGTGCATTGGATGTTCAGTAAATTCAGCTTTTGTAGGAAACCTTAGAATTACTGAAGAGATTCTCTGTGTTGTCCATACTCCAGAGATCTAAGCTACTAAGAGGAGGAGCCATGGCTCAGAGCTCTTTCATGCCAATGCATCTCGATGAGCAGCCCTTCCCAGACAAAAAAAAACTGTATCATCACTGGTCAACAGTAGAAGTTTTTTAAAGAAAATTTTTGTTCTTTGAGATGTTTTGCTGCCATGAGGAGAAAAGAAAGCAAGAAACTATCTAAATTTCTTGCAATTTGTTAAATAAAGAGAAATTGTTGCTATTACTAGAGTAAAACGTGGTTATGTTCATGCAAAGTTATAAAATGCTGGAAAGAACATCTTGATTCTGAAGTCAGACTGCACTGAAATCTAATTGCTAAAGTAATTCTAGAAGAGACTAAAGCTATTACAGACGTGATTTCCCACTTGGAAAAGTCTGTGGGAAGCCAGACTTCTCTGCCTCTTATCAGAACTAAAGAAGCCTTTTAGAGAGCGAGCCTTCTCAGATGATGGCACAATGATAGGAGATGGGGCCTGAAATTCTCCTTCCTGCTCTATCTGGTTCAAATAATGGACCTGACCTCAAAGCTTTCCTTTTTCAGATGAAAAAGAACCACAAAAGGAGGGTTGAAATTACCCTAATCTACATGTGGGAACTGTGGAACCATGTCACAGGTGGTGTGACAGCACCTGGGGTTGATGGGGAACGAAAGAGGCAATGGTAGCAAATGCACAGCCTGTCTCTGCCTCTCTTCTCTACGTTAGCAAGGATTAAGTATGCAAAGTGGAGCAATTCCCACAGGAAGCTGGAGAGTCCAGGGAGAGCCTGGCTGCTGGAGGGGGCTTCTAGTCCAATCTCTTTGTGCTGTCTCTTTCTGCCTTTTTTATTTTAATCAAATGTTTTGTTTCTGTTGAAATTGGTACAGGCATCCCTTAAAAATGGCTCCATTGTGAAAGATTCTCATTTCCCTGCCAAAAGTCATTTTAGTGGGACACGCTGGAAAATCCTTTTGTTTGCTGGCAGTCCCTCCTTGTGGAAGACCAGCTGCTTATTTCTGGTAGCAGAGCAGGTATTAATTCCTCAAGGGCAATACACAGTGGGGGCCAAGCCTGCCCAAAGAGAAGTGCAAAAACCTAGGAAAGCTACTGGGAAGGATGACAAAGATTTAAAGACAAAGATGATTTTTGGCTGCAGCGGTGTCTGGCTTTGCCTAGGAAATGACTTATGACCTTGTGGCAGTGCGCACAGCAACACCTCCTCTCGTTAAGAACATTTTTGGCCATGCTGGGCCCCATCAGCCTGTGGTGCTTCTTCGGGCTTTTCTCCTCCAAGTCGGGAGCTTCTGACTGACACTCAATTCAGCCACTTCTCTAGAAGGGGCTGTGAGAAGCACACCTGGGCAGACTGGTCTCATGAGGACAGAGATGGTTGATGTCATCTGTCAGGAAATCAGTCTACAAAACTCTGAGTACTGCAAACATTGGCAAAAGTTTCAGATACAGACATCATACAGGCACCAATAAGCCTATGACACCTAATGAGGCAATTTTCTCACCAGGGGCTGCTTCATTCCTTTTATCTAGCGTCTCTGTTCCTGGTTACTCTTCACTTCCCTCTTCCCTCCCCTCTCTTTAGTCAAAATAAGCAGAATTAATTTTTTTCCTTTTATATAGATGTTGGTTGTCTTGGGAAAAACCTTCTTCATCTGTCT
The DNA here is from genome assembly GCA_013397935.1 of Dasyornis broadbenti. NCBI lineage: Eukaryota > Metazoa > Chordata > Aves > Passeriformes > Dasyornithidae > Dasyornis > Dasyornis broadbenti. Next base: position 260,151 of record VZRN01004509.1, on the reverse strand, counting down.
AGGTAACGAACCCTCTGTTAAGAGCTATGGTATTTTTAGGAGTTGCTTGCATAGATAATCATGCTTTGCATTGCCAGGTATTTTATAGCACGCCAGATTTTGCAACGTTGTCAGACTCTCTATTTCTTTACTGATAAATAGGCACATATCTCACTGGCAGTGATGATAAGCTTAGCTGCAGCAGCTACAAGAGTAGAAATCAGAGACCAAACATGACTTTTTTGTACCAGCAATCCTATTCTCTGTCATCCTGCCAATGCTGGTAGAGAGGCTCTGGACTTGCTCATGGGAATTTGAAGAATATGGATTTCTGGGAAACGAAATGTGTCACAGACAGTGGCAACAGCTACCCTACACTTAACTCAGTGAATGCTGGACTGCTTTGTCTTTGAGAGGAAATAGCTGAATTAATAAATAGCTGTCTGCCCCTCTGAAAATAAGCTCTAATATGCAATTAAAGTGAAAGATTTCCCTTCTGAGGGTGTTGGGAGCTGTTAGATAAAATTATAGGAGGACCAGATATGAAAAGTACTGTTATTTAACATATTTAAAAATGAGGATAATTAAAAGAAGTGAAACATATAGAGTCTGTCTTTAAAGGGGAATGCATTTGTAAGCTCCCCTGGTAACATTTGTATCATTAGGGAGAGTGTAGGGACCAGCTATGGTATATGGCAGAGAGATTACTAATTACACAACACACACACACTTGGATTTCCATAATATAATAATGAGAATTTATTAAGCAGTGGCAGGGAACAGCAAGCTCTATGCTGCAATATTATTATTATTATTTATTTCCATTACAGTGCTGCGCATAGGAATGAAAGGAAATGGGGACTCACCATTGTGCTGGGTGCTGCATAAACACAAATTGGGTGATTGACTCCTGCAATTTAAACCCAGCTCTCTGTAGCCATTTTCTGTGGGGATTAGAGTCCAGCTCTGAGGATGTTGGAGCAGGTAACTTTTTCACTTTGACTTGTGGGAATTAATTTTCCATTAGATGTGTCAAAGGTTTGACCAGTTGAGCACCAGCAGGGGGATCATGTAGAGCTGAGGATGTACATGAAAGAGTAGAAGTGGAAGTTGCATTGCACAAGCAGGGTGGTAGCACGGGCATATAAATGGAACTATTCATAATCCCTGGATCAGGAGGCTGGATTATTGCAAGAACTGCTTATTTCAGGGAAATTTATAAACTCAAAATTCCTACAGATTCCTATGTGTTCCAGAGACTATAAAATACCTAGCAACATATCTCCATGATATAACCTGTTCCTAATCCTCTCCCTTTTGTAGGGACATGATTTGTTTGTCTTCCAAGAAAAGAAAGGGATTTGAATAAAAATGAGCCATGGACCAGCCTAATCCGAGGTGATGGACAGGAGAATCAAATAATTTTTCCCATCACTGTGCTCTGCTTTGGGAGGACAATGCCATGTTCTCCCTACACTGTGGACAGCCCTGCAGCAGGCTGACAGCAGAAGATATTTCAGAGGAACCCCACTGATTAATGCTCATTCCCAGCTGCAGCCCTGTCCCATAATCCTTCTACTGTCACCTGTGAAATGAGACAATATGGAGAATATCACATGTGAGATCAGAAAAATACCAAGAAGCTTGTCTACAACTGAGACATTTGTCAAGGGGAAAAATTTTTATTTGCTTACACTAGGAATTCTTAGGTCTTTTGTAATGCTACTGATTTGCAGCCTGTGATGTTGATTGTGTAGAGTAATAACTGAGAAAGGAAATCAGGACACATCTAGGTCATTATTGTCACTAGTATTTCTTTGTTTCCAGTCAACTCTTGCAGTGTTTATTACACTTGCATGTAGCTAATATAAGAGTCTTCATTATCAGAAAATATTTAAAAGCTTGGGATCCTCTTCCCAATCCTCACCTGAAATGGATGCAAAGAAAGAGATTAAGACCAGGATAACTATGTCCTGGTCTTTCCCCAAGATATTTTCCCAATTTTCTAAGACTTTTGGCTCAGCAGTTTCTGGATTCTTTTCTTTGTAAAGCCCATCTGTTTTCTCTCCCATTATATAATTGATTCTATCTAAAATCACTTATAAACATGGCATGTAATGAATGACCTCATTTTTTCTTTATCTTTTTTAACTGAAGCTTGCTGGTTTTATGTTATTCCTTCTACTTTGTTGGAAAAGGCAGCTGGAAGTTGTTCAGCCTTTAACTGTCTCCATGCAACTTATGACATCACAGAGCTTTTTCATATCAGTTGTTTGATTTCCAGGCAAATAAATGAAGTAGTTCCTCAAAAGGAGACTGTAAGTGTACTTTGGGAGGTGTAACACTATCCTGGAATGAGCCATGTTTGTTGGGGATGTTATAGATTTCCTTTGTCACTAACAGGAATGTATACGTAATTGGGTTTACTTTGGAAAGTGTGCAGTAATCAATACCTTTGGTCAGGATCCAATATTGACTCCCTAAAATTCTGGAGTTATCAGCATTGCCTGAGCATGCAGTGCTGTTTGATGGAAATTATTCATTTGCCTAAACACCAGTGTGTAGTTTGAGAAGTCCTGAGATATACAAGATAATCGTGCAGGAAGAATGCAATGGGATCTGAAGGGGACCTAAGCTTTGGAATCTGGTTTACTCAAGGCCAGATGAGATAATCCAGGACATTTCAGGTGACATATTCTGCCTCCTTTTATCGAAGTGATTCTTCTCTATACTATGAAAAGCAAACCCTTCTTTATGAAGGTACACACATATGGAATTAGGTGCTTGCTTTTAGATACTTCAATTTAAGAAAATTGTTTCCATGATTTTCACTTACAGACAATGATAGTTTTTATCTTAATCTATATGAATAGAGAGGGAGCTTCAGCTGTGCTGTAAGCAACTGTTTAATGGATCCACATTTGGTTAGCATTGCTGTCATTTCTCTGGATGTTCTTGTGTGGCTTTATTTGTATGTTCTAATTAAAAGAACTTAGAAGCTCTTGGATGTCTTCTTTATTTATGCATCTTTTAATTAGAAAATTCAATAGTTAAGAATTGGGGCATGTGAAGATACAGCCATTTCATCTCCTGCTGTGATCTTGTTATATGTCCCGAATTAATTGATAGCAAGCCAAGTGAGAACTCGGAGAAAAATGCCGTTAGGGATTAATCCTGGGTGTATTTGCAGGTCAGGCTGATGATTTAATACGTGTCAGCTGTACAAGACTGCTGAGTCTTCCATTTGTTCTTGTCTTGTGGTGCCAGGCATCCTTGTCCTGGAGATACACACTCACTAAATACCCTGTGGTGCATTTTCCAGTAGAGGAGGTTTTGGTTTGGATGGTCCAGTCCATTTCCCAAGGCCTTGTGACATCTGGAGTTGCCATCACAGCTGTATCAGTGGGACATGCTCTCATTTGTCATTTCCAAGGCCAGATCCTCAGGGGCCAAGGGAACTCTCCCAGCTAAAATGGACACACAACCACATGGTCTAGTTGGGTTTCCCACATCACTTCACAGGGGCCATGCTCAACTCCCTACAGATAAGTAACCACATAAATCAGTTGGGTCTTTGACAAAAGTTCTATTTAAAAGCACACATATGATGATGTCATTTCCTTACAGAAGATCACCATGCTCCAGTTTGTGGTTGTAGGAAGGAGAAGCTGCTTACAGCGGTGTTTTGGACACTTTTATCTTTCTGTTGCCATGGATGAGAGAAAAGAACTGATCTCTCCCTGCTACTGTTTGCCTGGAAACAACAAAGATGTGGACAGAAGCTCAGCTGGTTGAATACCCTTTTACTCCTGAAAGTACACAGGTATTCAACCAGCTGTTTGGATGGCTGGAAGAGTAAAAAGGGTCAAAGGGTTGGGGACTCCCACAGGTTCCCAGCCTGTTCAGTTTCGCAACCTTTTCCTTCACTTGCAGCCTGTGAAAAGAAAACACACTGACAAATATAATGAAAGACAGCATAACTCCCCAGCAGTTTTCCTACAGAGAGGTGAAATGAAGTTTTTCACCTTTTCTCTTGTGCTACCTCTGAAAACAAGGACAAAAGAGCCATTGTTTCTGGCAAGTCGAAGATTTTCACCTGCATTCTCCTGACAGTGATTCTGTGTAGCACAAATCAGAAATTATGCAAGAAGAATGCTTTGATACTCTGCTATTTATATGTATGCAATGCTAAATGAATTAGAAGCTATACGTAGATGATTATAATGTGTCAGCATCTTGGAAATGGTAGAAGTAAATGACACCCTTGCTCGCAGACACAATACTGAGGCAAAGGCTTGATAATGCAAAAAAAAAAAAAAAAAAAGGATCCCCATTTTCGTCTAAGGAGAGAAGACTCAAAGTAAAACCCATTGAGGCCAATCCTGCATCACGATTACTTCTGCTGATTCTCTGTTATAGAGCCATGGAGTTATAGGGAGAAGGACTTGATTGCAAATACTGTTTACTGTCAGATCCTTTTCCATGGTATAATTCTGCTTTGTGTAGTCTTCTGAGTTCTGCCTTTGGTCAGCTCCTCGTACCATTAAATAAACAGTACATTAGAGCTCTCTGCCCGTCTCTCAGTCAAATACTTGTAAAAACAACAAGTGAAAGTGATCAGAAATTCATGGTTGGAGTCTCACCACCAATTTGCATCAGCTGAGAACCTGATCCTAGTGCTACTATTTGGGTTTTTGTGTTACCTGCATTTGATTAGAAATCTCTTTCTTAAAGTCTTTGTAAACATGTGTTCTTTAATTCTATTTTAAATTCTCAGTGGACTAAGAATGTGTCTAATTTGTCCCTGCATAATGTGTCTAGCAGAATGCTCTTCAGTGCTAAAATGCGCTATAGAGCATCTTTAAAACCCTTTATGGAGACACTAATGGAATTTTCCTCCTTTCTACCCAGCATTCCCCTTTCTAAAACTTAAAAAATGTACAAAACAGCATAATGTAGAACATTAATTGTTTAAAATCAGGCATCTTTCCTCTCCTTCCCTCCCCCATGTAAAGCAATTTTCTTTTTAAATATTTCAAAAATTGCAGCTGTGCAACTGCAACAGGATGTCCTTAGCTATGGGAAACATATGAGCATCTGTCTGCTTTCTGACTCAAATTGTTTTAATTCAATTTTAGTGTACACTTGATGTGATGAATTCAAGTCATGTAAGTATTGAATAAGCGCTGGGGAAGATGGATGGAGATGGGGAAAAGTAATGTGTCATCAAATGACACATTTTCTTCCACCCTATCTCAATGTCAAGGACATGAAAGGGAATGAATTAGTTTGAACAAATATACTTAGAGACTTGTGTTCTGTTATCTATTGCATTGGTCCCAGTCTGAATTCAGACTGTCAGGGATGCTTTTGGGTACCGAACTGAAGATTTACAGGGAAGAGGGAGCAGCTAGGGGAGAAGTATGAATCATGGGGCTCTTGGTGACCTCTCTGTGATGTTTTATATTCATTGGAGTTGCCAGTGTTGCCTCTGTCCAGGTTTTCTTTGAGATGATGAAGGATGATCCCAAGATAAGAATGCTGTCACCAGCCAGGCAAGTCCTGCTGCCTGTTCTTTTTTATGTCACAAAATTTCCATGTGCTCTTGGGCTAACCACACAACCAGGCTTGAGGTACAGCCTTGGGAGATGTGGGGAGTGAATTAGTGCAGGTTAATGCATGCTGTGTTAGCTGGTCGCGTTTGTGCTTTTGGCTGCCCCAGCATGAATGTGCCAGCTCCTGCCCCAGGACGGGGCTGGTAGAAGCAGAGCCCATGTTTTGTGCACTGTCACCACTGATGAGTCATCTGTGATGCCATGGTAAACAATAGCTGTGAGTAATAATCTGACAGCACAGTTTAATACATTGTCAAAATTATTACCCATTGGTTTTAAAACAAAACTGACAGAAATATACCTAAATCCATCCTGATTTGTTAATGATTCAACAGCACACTTCAGTTTCAGTAAGCAAGGGGACAAACCACATATATCATCTTTTGAGGGACCGGGGTCTAAATTGGGATTCAAGGAAGAATCTGGTTGTTTAATATTCATCTTTAGAATCTAGTGCTGCTGTAAATCCTTCCTGTGTTGGTTATTTAAATGGTGTTTTGTATTCCTGACGTATTGATCAAGAGAATAAATTAAATAGCCTCTGTTAGATTAGCAGCTGATTAGAGCATGGTGCAAATAATGCCATGGTCATGGGATTGATCTCTGTAAGAGTTGGACTCGATGATCCTCGTGGGTGCCTTCCAACTCAGAATGTTCTGTGATTCTGGGAGCAGTTCAGCAGTGAAGGCTGTGTGACACCTTGGGGACGCCCCATCGGTCTGTGAAAGCAGACCTGGGGTTCTGATGGGTGTGTAGTCAGTGCAAGAGCCTGCCATGTGTGCCTCACAAAGTCTGTATGGAAAAGCTGCTTAGGAGGGGAAACATAGGGGTAGGGTAAGATCATGAATCTTCACAGTTTCTGCTTTCAGAGAGTACTGGAAATCAGTCATGATATAACAAAGAACTATTGAGATGGTAATGTGTGACCCCTGCCAAAAAACTCCATATCTCAACAGCTTTTTCCTCAATGAATTGCATTGATGGCCTTTCTGAATGTGATAGGGCTTCATCTGTGTTTTGCAAAGTGCTTTGTAGGTCTTCTCTGAAATGTACAAAATGCCTGATATTTGCAGGACATACTGCTGCTTACTAAGGATCTCTCCTTTTGCTACCAGCAGCTTTCCTTCAAGGCCTCTGTTCACCGACCACAGAAATGACCTGGTTCCAATCCATGCTTGGCTCAGACCAGGCTTTCTCAGGGATTTTTTTCCATATCATGTCCAACAATTGTTTTGAATGAGACACCTGGTGTCTCTCTGAATCTGCTGGGCTTTTTGTTTTGTTCTGGTTTGTTTCATTAGCTGTGATGGAGTTTTGAACAAAGCTGCTCACAGCAAATGTGTCACATTTGCCAGCTCCTCAACAGACAGCCAGGAGACATTGCTGGGAAAGCACCTCTACCAAGATGCCCTTGGACATGCAAACAACATCCACAGAAAAGGGTGGCCTAAACAGTGTCGCTTTCAGGAAACTTTTTTTAATGCATGTGAATAAGGGAGGCTCAGGGGAGACCTTCTTGCTCTCTACAACTCCCTGACAGGAGGGTGTAGCCAGGTGGGGGTTGGTCTCTTCTCCCAGGTAACAAGCGACAGGACAAGAGGAAAAGGCCTCAAATTGCACCAGTGGAGGTTTCGATTTGCTATTAGGAAAAATTTCTTCACAAAAAGGGTGGCTACATATTGGTTGTCCAGGGAAGTGGTGGAATTACAGCCCCTGGAAATGCTCAAAAACATGTGGATGTGGTGCTTGGAGACAGGGTGGGAGTGTAGGGTTAGTGGTTGGACTCAGTGACTGTAGAAGTCTTTTCCAACCTTAATGATCTTACAGTTCTGTGAATTGGGATGTTACCTGGACTCAACATGGCAAATTTCCCCTCCTTTTTCTCTGTACCTCAAGCCATATCCCACAAGTCAAATCTGTTTCTGCACATAATTCTTATTGGTATTCCATAGGTAAACTCAAACCAAATTGCCCCCTGTCCAAAATTAATGGGTTGTTTCTAGAAAAGATAAATATCTAATATCTCAGCTTATCTTGTGTACTAAGGAGATAACTACAGTTGTAAGAAAATCTGATTTTTGTCTGGAAGAAAATTTTTGGTCAGGAGTGTGAAATACCACACTCCTGAACAAAAATAATAACAATAATAAATAAAAAATGCTGAGATCTCCAAAATGGAAACAGATTTTAGATATATACTGTATTCAGTGGACAAGTGCCTGATTCTTTGTGATTGCTTTAGAAGATAGTAAAAAAAGGCAAAGAACTCTTCAAAGTTCATTATTAAGATGCAAATCTGTAGGCAAGAGGGCTTTGTAGTTATCTGCTAAGTCAAATAACAGGGACAATGCATACCTGAGGAGAACTTGGGGTAGTTGAAAGCCATGTTTTGTCAAGTCAAAAGGATTAATAATGTTTTATATATTTATATTTTTTCCAATGTCTGTAAGGTAAAGACTGAAAAACGGCATTTATTCACCCAGGAAATCCCTATACTCTGCAAAGGCTGCATTCACCAGCTTACAAAGTGATAACTTCGTTCTTTCTCTCTCTCCTTCTGGGCTCAGTGTGCCATCAGATACTTTTCTGTACGTCCCATGATGGTGTCTGCATCTCTTACACAGGGGAGCAGCTTTGTCCAGATAAAATGCACGGTATTTTAACTGCACTGTTGTGTTCTGAAGAAGTTCATAGCACTGTCTTGGGTTCTCCCCACCATGTACTGCTCCAGCAGCAGCTGTGGAGTAAAATGGATGAATTTGCTGCTGTGGGGAAAATTACTCAAGCAGACAGCTGGGTTTGCCTCTTCACTGAAGTCCCATTCCCCTGCTTCAGGCTCCCTCCTGCCTTTGACACCCAGAAATCTGCTTTTGCTTCTTCCCGTAGCACCCTTCACACCTCTATGTCCCATTCAACTCACTGCACCTGCAAAAATTTTTTTCATTATTTTTGCTGAGGTTCACTCTTCAGGCAGACAGCTCAGAGTTTGCAGACTTTCACAGATGACTTCACTGGGGTGAGGTGCACTGAGGGATTCCTTTATTTGCCCCATTATAATTTTCTGAGTTTGGAGAGGTAATAATTCAAAGTCTGTATTTCAGCATTTTTTTTTCTCCATTGAGTTCTGGGTTATTCTGAGGACTGTCCCAAGGCATTTGAGAAAGCAATTTACCTGTGTGCAATTTTTATTTTGATGAATTGTCCCATGAGTTTTGTGTCAGCTATTATTTCAGATCAACTCTCTGAGGACTTTGCTGTTCCTGTTAGTGGCAAATGCTGAAAAGTTACCTCAGTGACATAACTTGATTTGCTGAGGAAGCTGGTAAGAATTGAAGTAATGTCTATTACTGAGACCATCCATCCTTTTTAATTTTGTGAGCAGTAGCATTTTCTTGTTATATAAAAGTTTGCATGCCAAGGAGGTTGGCTTGGTATTGTTTACAATAGGAGATTTAAAGACCTCTTGAATTTTGTGGAAATAGAAACCACACTTTGGGGATAGCATATAACTTCAAGTGAAAGCTGGGAACTTTAGAGGTTTTAGCCTTTCAGAGCTCCTTCTTTGTAAGGACGTTTTGATGTTTTTCTGCTGATTAGCAGAGGAAATTAATCATAAAGAATAACAGGAAATTATGTGAAAGCCTGCTTTCATGGAACAGCATTAATAAGCATGAAGGTTCATCCCACAAAGAGTGAAAAACCCCTAGAGGGTGAAGTTTAATTTCTAACAGTAAAAAAACTCAAGAGAAATTGAAGAGCACCATCTGAGGCTGAGTTGGTTGGTGGAGAGGACCCAAACAATCACACCAAATTGCCTATCAGATAAAAATCTTGGGGGTTGTTCTCACACTGTAAGGAATCTGATTTTCAGAGTTAGTGATCGGAGTTTCTGCCTGTAGCTGTTGTCATCTGCAACCTCTCTGATGGCTGGGTACCGACAGGTTTGAGAATTCTGGCATTGTCCAACACAATTTCTGCAGGTCAATTCCCGCTGCAGCTTTTCCTCACTGGAGAAACTCATTCAGTTCTCCTGCCTCTTTCTGGACACCAGCAATCAGGAAGCTTGTGGAAATATCTGTCTTTAAACTTTTCTCTCCCATCTCTAACGTGTTGGAAGACGGTTGAAATGCAATGGGAGAAAAGGGCAGAGGGAATCAGACAAAGATGTGGGAATGTGATAACGACAGCAAAGAGGCTGATTTTATTGTATAAAATCTAAATATTAAAAATATAAATAGATTAAAAAAAGATAATGTCTAAGCAACAGTATGGGTTTTTTTCAGTCTTGTATATGTTTGCAGACATTACAGAATTTTTATACTTCTTTTTCTTTCTTTTTGCTTTGTTCCTTGGCTGTAGCCCATTTACTTTTGAAGCTGAGTGAGTTCCTGGTGTCTCAGCCCTGCAGCAGTTGCATTATTCTTTTATTTTATTAGAAAACAGGCACACAACTGAAGAGATGGGAAAAAAACTACTTAGCAGAGCCTGTTGCAACAGGCCAAGGGGTAATGGGTTTAAACAGAAGGAGGGTGGACTTAGCTTAGATTTAAGGAAGACATTTTTACAATGAGGATGGTGAAACCCTGGAACAGGTTTCCTAGAGAGGTGGTGGATGCCCCATACCTGGAAATATTCAAGGTCAGGTTGGATGTGGCTCTGAGCAATCTGTCTAGTGGGAGGTGTCCCTGCTCGTTGCAAGGGAGTTGGACTTTTTAAACTGGGCATTAAATGTCCCTTCCAACCCAAATAATGCTGTGATTCAAAGATGCTTCACATGGACAGCACTGGGCTTTGCCATAGATGCGGATGCTGCTGCCTCCCTCGTCAGAAGCTACAAGTCTGACTGCAGATACTGCAAAAGCAGGATGCAATGTGAATGCATGGTCTGGTGAAAATAATCCCATCCTGCAATCATAAAAGTCATCAATGCAAAACTCTCCTTTAACGCCTTTAAACCAAGCTTAATAACATTAATGTGCTCCAGACAATGGCTTTTCCTTAACACCTACCCAGGGCTACACAAGGCAACCTTCTCCCTGCTGTCCTGGTGAAAGTAAAGCTGAATGTCACCTTCTGCTTTTTCTTGCCTCTGCCTCTTCACTGCTCTCCTTTCACTGCAGGTCTAACCCAATTGTGCTTAGTTTGTAAACCTTGACAAGATCACCGCTCAAGGTGCTAAGTTTGTGAGGTGCACTCATTTTTCATTTCAAATTCTGCCTCTCAAGCTATCTATAGTTCAGCATTTAGGCGGCAAATAAAGCTGTAGCTGGTGAGCTGAGCAGAAAAAAGAGATGATAAATGAGTTAATACTGAGTTTGTCACAAGGCAATTTGCTGTATGAATTAAAACGCAAATTGGCCCATGGGTTTAGGGTTTACCAGCCCTGCTACATAATATGTTAGTGTAGAAATCAGGTGATAATGTGTTTGAAGGTCTATTTTTCTTAAAGCTGGGCAATTTGGCTGTCCTCTCCCTCTGGCACAAAGTCAAAAGAATAGAGAAGAGCACTGTGCTCAAATGAGTGATGCTTTAAAAGGGGAGTGTCATATACATGCATTAAATTAATCTTCTCAGGTCAGGGGAGCTGTCTGCTTAGCAGCATCTGTCCATAAAGTATTATGTACTTGTGGTCCCATTTCCTGAGGTCTAAAGCATTTTTATGTTAAATGGTGCTCTGAGCTGGCCCTCTCTTCTTTTGGCAGTCAAAGCTGTTAATTAAAGTAGTACCTGACTTCATGCTAGAGGGCAGGACCACATGCCATGAGACAAGTACATTCCTATGACTCAAAACAGCTCCTATCATGAACAACTGAGGACAACCTAGACCTGTAGGAGAAAGGATTTAACATGGAAAAATACTAAATGCCACATTAACCTCCATTTTTATTTTCATTTGATGTAGTGCAATCATACTGCCCTTGTCTAAGAGGGTAGCTCACCTTGCACTTCCTCTCTTGCACCCTGAAGCCATCAGATCTGGCTTCATGAAGTTTGTGCTCCATCACAATATCCCTCCATCTCAGAGGCTTAACTCTCTGAAGAGCTGCACTTTTCAGCCATGGCCTGTCTTCACTTGGTGACTAAAAGCCCTTTTCTTCCTGTGACAACCTCTCCAAAACAAATCATTTCCCTTTCACCCATGGCAAACTGAATAACAAGGAAAGGAACACACAGCTGTGTGTATATTTGGTGCAAGCCATAAATGTCCTAATGAATTCTCATAAATCCCAGTCAATTACATAAACTCCATCTCAATGCATGAGACTATGCAGTGACATGTTCTTCCCTCTTTTACATGTCCCCGTTGGGCTCCATGTGCCTGCAGAGCATCCATCAACACAAGTAGCTTCACCATAGGGCAGCTGTTGGAAAACATTCCCTGCTGTAAGCTTGAGAAGAGCAGACTATGGAGGACAGCAAGTAGCTTTCCATGAACTACACCACCCTCTTATTTTTCTGGGAATTCCTGGTTGTTCATTTATTTATTTTTCTTTTATTTTGATTTAAATTTACCCAGCCATCTTGGGCAGTAATGCATACATGTAAATTAAAATGCTTGTTAAAAAGAATATACTGAACTCTCTCAGTTTCCTGGCTGCCTGTTGAGTTACCAAGCATATTAGCAGTCATGTTTCATTTGTTTTCCCTAACCTGTCTTCAGATGAGGGAATACTGCCTTCATCTTAGAGACAGGAAGCTGAAGCAGAGTAGGTAAAGCCTTGATCTTCAAAGATTTGTAGGTGAAATGAGATCCAGAGGAAAGCAGTCATTTAAACTATGAAATTCTTAACTAACTGGAATGTTTTGGGCCTATGGAACTTCTCAATGTCCTGCAAGGAAGGCTATGGAAAAGCAGGGAGCTGAGCCCAAGGTCCTGTATGTTTAAACAACTTTGTAATGAGCCCAGATTTCACTATATGCAGTTATGCACATGAAAAGGTAAGTAACTATTCAAGTGCTACATATTCTTTTCTACTGAGTGAGTTTGTGAGGAGCTTTGCCCTTGTCAGCTGCAAATGTGAAGATTAAGCTCATAGGTACTTTGCTATGTGTCACCCTGAGTAGTTTTCTAAGAAGCAGATCACAGAAAGAGGCTTTCCTGACTTGAAAGGCAGGTGTCAGCTGTGGTTTTTACCTCCTGTTGGGGTGTTTCATGTCTGAAAAATTGCCTGAATCTGTCAAATATCTGAGATCTTAATTTCTGTGGCCCTCCTGGAGACTGAGGAGATGAATTCTCCCACAGGTTCTAATTATGTTAAATTTTGTCCTTCCTCTGCTTCTTCTGCTGTGATGTAGTGATTTGCATCCAGCCCGTTTCCCATGCTACTGAACAAGTGCCAAAGCAGAGGCCCCTTGGCTCCTGATCCCTGACACTGCTATTTGTTTGCAAGCACTCAAAAGCAAAAAGACAATTGTGAGTGTTTGTAGAGCCTTTTTTGTTACAAACACAATGTAGAGGAAGAGGGGAAGGAGCTCTGTTTCAGCTCTGGGAGGCCTGGGTGTTAGGGCAAGTTGTAAAACAAGTAAGTTGTGTAACAAGATTAATACCTGGTTTTCCAGAGGGCTACCTGCACAACCTGATTCTGATTGAGCCTTGAATCATATTTTCATTTAAGAGTGGGTAAATTGTAATTTAACCAAAGTGATGGCGTGCAAAACTTGGGCCCTGGGATTCAGAAGAAGAAAGGTCTTCTTCAGCTGGAGTCTTCACCTGAAATCTGTGGGAACTGGTGACAAGGTTTATGGACCTGAAGTTACTGGTGAGTTAAATGTATGAAAATCAAGTTTTTTAGTTGTAATTGGCAATGATTCAATGATCCTGGGTGGAATGACGAGGCAGGAGATTCCTGGAAGTGATCAAATTGTGCTTAGATAAGACACTTATAAATAGTAAACAGAAACTATTCTTGCAAGTGCAGAATTGATTATATGGGCCAGTCCTTTTGGTGTATTTATTTTGGAGATGTTTTATATAAGGTTATGATAAATAAGTAGTGATAAATTATGTTTGCTAGGGTGTTCACATGGAACCACAGGCCAGCTGGAATGTAGGAACTGAGCAGAAGGCCTTACCCAGTTTGGATGCAGATGTCATTGCAAGGATACTCACAACAGATTCCCACCACCAGTGGCAACAGGAAACTATGTTTGAGAGATTTGATTCCTCACATATGCTGTCCTGGGCCAAGATCTCAATAAGCTGTTCTCCTCACTCTGTCCATCAGTGTCTGTGCAAAAACCTGTGGACAGAGGTGCTACAAAAATGTTAAATATCCAGAAAGATCAATCCATGGTTATAACACACTAGACTCTCAAAGCTGATGGTGTGCCTAACAATATCTCCCTCAATTCCAGTTCCTTATAATTAATATGGGGATATGAATATTCTTGAAGTCTAATGAAAACAGGTCGCTCTTGGAGCACATAGGGACAATCATGATGCACTCAGAAAAAAGTCAATAATGAATTCAAACAGTGCAGAGTTTGAATAAGTCATGACAAAAATGGTGCAGAGTTGCCATTGAACAGTGACATTGATTGGAGTTTTGAACAGCTACCTGGTCAGTGTCCATCATGTCTTATGTGCAATGAATGGGGTAGGACCCCAGTGAGAAAACTCATCTGTGATTAAGTCATTAGAGACTTTCATATTACCCATGAAGAATGAATAAAAAGGAATGGAAAGTTAAATGGCTGTTCCATTTTGTTATTTTCTGGACTGTTCAATGCTTTGACCATAAATCTTGCTATTGTGTCACATACATTTTCTGGACATGAGTGGCAATAAATATCAGTTCATTAGGGCCAAAAAGCTCATTTACCATATCCCCTTAGAACTTCTTGATGGAATAGTTTGTGTCCCATGAGACTGGCTTTATAAGAAGTGGAACATTTCTTTTTCTTTCCATAGAGCTTTACCACGACACATGCAATAACAAACACTGGGCTACACCAGGATGTGTTTGTGTTTACTCTGCTTGAGACTCTCCATCAGACCTCACCACTGTTAATAATTCTGTCATCGAAGCTGAGATTTCCATGGGAAGTATATAGGCAAAGTTAAACAAACAAAGTGAAGGACTAAGGAAAAAATAAGCAAATTGCATCATGGAAAACTGTGTCCCTGCTGTGTGCTAACAGCATACCAGCATATGGAAGAACTGCCAAGAAAAGGATTAAGGAACTTTAGAGTTCCTTAGAGAGGAGCCAGGGCAGACAGAGCTCAGTAAAATGGAGATTGGTTTTTCTTGTGGATCCAGATAATTCTTTCCTCTGAGCTCATTGCTATCTTTCTTCATTCAGTGTGACTCTGAGTGTCTTGGTGTATTTCTGTATTTCTGTCTGGGCCACTCTGTGCTTTTAGATTTACTTTGGCAGCATTTTATCTGAGCCGGTATCTCTGCAATAGCTAGGTTAACAAAACAAACAAACAACAAACCAACAAAAATCCCCAACAAAAACCCAACACAGAAAGTGGTGCTTATGTTAGGTTTGATTTAAGAATCAAGTGGAGTTACCCATCTCGAGCAGGCATAAAGCAGTCCATAGCCTGTAAGTTACTGTTACTGTGAGAAAAAGTAGAAACATCTTGGATATTAATGAGCATCTTGGAATTGCAGAGTTCAGGATTAACAATAAGACATTTGTAAGTACCGCTGTATTAGTCATGAGTTACAGCTTGCCTGTGTTTTACAATTAATCCTGGAAGACAGGAAGGGATGTATTGTCCTTGCTGTGTAATTATGTTACAGAGGTTCTCTCATTAAACTCTACAATGGCAGCTGAGCACTTCTGGTTGGGCAGTGGGTGTTGTATGAAACACAGCAGTGACCCTGCTTTTCAGCCCCGCATCAGGGTACCAGCAGGAATGTGCATTCCTGCACATGCAACACAGCCATAGCAGAAGTGAAGAACATCTCAGAGAGAGACACTTCCGTGCTTCTGGCTGTTTCTGGCTCTCTTTACCCCAGAGAAGATTACAGAGAAATTAAAGATCAGACATGTTGTAAGTAATGTGTCCTTGTACAAGATATCTCTGAGGCTGGTGATGCTCTTTGCCCACCATCAGTCACATAATGGGAGTGATGGGCACCACCCTAGACCCAGCAGCTGGGTGCATTGCTTGTGTGGTCATACCGGCTTCCAGAGATGCCTGGCCAGAAGTAGGTTCGCCTTTTAAAGCTTCATGTCATTGGCTTGATAGAGGGAGTTTTTCTCCTTCTCCATTCATGCTGAAATGCCAGCCAACACAGATAAGCACCTGGCCCTCAGTCAGGTTACCCCTGGTTCTTTCTCCTGCCAACACCAATCATAGAATCACAGAATGGTTTGGGTTGGAAGGGACTTTAAAGAGCATCCAATTCCAACCTCCCTGCTGTGGCAGGGACACCTTCCGCTAGACCAGCTTGATCAAAGCCCCATCCAGCCTGGCTTCGAGCACTGCCAGGGATGGGGCATCCACAACTTCTCTGAGCACCCTTTTCCAGTGCCTCACCACCCTCACAGAGAATTTCTTCCTAATGTCTAATCTAAACCTATTCTCTTTCAGTTTGAAGCCATTCCCCCTTGTCCTGTCACTGTATGCCCTTGTAAAGAATCCCTCTCTGGTGTTCTTGCATCACCTGGTTAAACTGATTTTCCCTGATCTGAACTAGGTTGGCTTGTTAGGACTGGTGTCAAGGATCAGGAGGGCTGTGTACTATATGAAAAGAGAAAGTCTGGGTAGCTACAGACTTTCAACCCTTCTTTGCAGGTTGGCTCCTGAGGAGTGCAAGAAAAGGAACAAAGCTGAGGAGAGGGAGCTGTCTGATATTGCATGTTCCCATCACCCTTTATCTAGGCAGGCTGAAGCCTGCCACTTGTAGCCAGGAGTCAGAATAAACTTCGTAGCTGGAGCTGTGCATTTTCATTAGCCACTGTGCACTTGGTGGCTGAGCAGCGAAATAAAGCAGCTTTTTTAGCTGGATTTTAAAAAGCTTTGAAAAGATACTTTGCAGGGAGGAATCTCCCATTTTAGTAATGTTCTTTGAGTGCAGGTGCAGACTCTCTGTAGGTAAATATTTCTTACAACAGGAATGTTAAATTTTGTGTGTGCCAGATCCTGAGACACTGCACACCAACACTGCGCTGTTGAAACCAGGAGTTGCTCTGATTTATCTCAGCAGCAGATATATACTGGCTCAGGAAAATGGGGAAGAAATTTAAAAGAAGAGAGACAACAGGGAAAGTGAAAAGTAAAGGATAAACCCTGGCAGTTTGTTGTTTTAATTAACTTCACCGTTTAACCTCCAGAACATTATTTTGGCCTCATTTGCAATGCTGTAGCTAGACTGTGATAGCTCACAAGAAGTCATCAGAAAATCTTTGGCTAAGTTTGGTGAAGCACAGGGAAAGGTTTGCCTTATTTTAGTGAGTCTGAGAGTAGACACAGCATCACTGGATGTTTTCTAAGAAATACAGACCCTTATCAATTTTTATTCCTGCTGTGCAGGGGAGATGTCTTAGGGATGTTGTTGCCTTTGTTCCATCACAATGCTCCTCTGCCAGCCTCAGTGCTGTCAGAGCCTGCTTGCAGGGGAGGATTCCAGCTCTGAATTGTGATTCCCATTTCTTTTATTTTTAGCATCAAGATGTCTTTTGTTCTGGCTGAAGGACAAAATCGCTTTTCACAGAGTCTGCTTGAACAGCAGAAATGAGTGGCTATTAAAAGAAGGCTTACTGTAAAATAGGATAATAACCTAGTTATTTTGCATTTCTAAGTCATTCCTGAATTGATATTTCCTTTCCTACAATGTACACCAATTAAAAGCCACTGAGCAGTAAAAAAAAGCAGTCTGTGCAATAATCTGACAAAGAATCATGAGCTGTGAAATGAAAGAATTATTTTGTTGCATTAATGTGAGAAACCATAGCAAATTCTTACAAAGCAGACTTTGTCCCGGACTATTGCTACAAATGTCTTTTAAGTCTTGTAAATGTCTTGTATATTTTAATGCCTTTTATGTACAAATAAACACAGGTGACACATTAGGTTTCAAGGACAGCTTCTCTTCTTGCCTGTCCCCTCAATGCACCTTGAATATCCTTCATGTTTCTACTTGTGCATAGGTACAGGGGCTGTGCAAGGCTCTCTTATCCATGACGCATTAGATCAGATTATTGACAATATATGAATATTCCTTCAGAAAAGTGGGGGATTTTCTTTAGAGGGCAAAACATCGACTAGGAATGAGGGTAGCAGGATATTCTCTATTAATTCCTAATAGTTAAGAATGATGCATTTTAGTGCCCCTGAGGTTAATGGGATGTTTGGGACAGCCCTCGGTCAAGCTGTTTAGCAAACATCATCAAAACCCAGCCGCAACTGCACTGCAGATTTGGATGCAAGAATGGAAGAGGACAGACGAAGCTTGTAAACAGACAAGGCACTCATTATGCTAACTTGATTGTAGCTAATTAAAAAGGGATATTAGCTGATTGGATTACAGGGGATGGAGCAGAATGACCCTTTGTTCGTGCCTGTGCTTGCATCAGTAGAATTCTCTGCTCTGTCCAAGTGCATGTCTGCATTATCCTCATTCTCGTTTCTTCTCGCCTACTTTCAGGGACAGATGCTCCCACACAGTCTGCTCTCCCGAGCAGCGTGCCAAGCTCCCCAAAAGCTGCTGTGCCAGGCTAGCTGGTGCTCTTGTTGCTGTGCTGTCAGGCCGTGGCAGGCAGAAGCTGCCATAGCGCTGTTGTGCTCGCTGGCTGTCTCCGTGGGTGTGCAGAGCTGCCTGCTCTGATCCGAGCTTGGAATAGACAATCAGGAAACCGCATCCAGCACCTTTCAACACCATGCTAAGCAGGGTCCTTATTTCTTCCCTGTTGTTTGACATCCTCAGTTTCCATAAACAGAATCTTTTGCCACATTCCTGGAAGAGTTCAAGGCCAGGCTGGATGGGGATTTGATAAAGCTGGTCTAGTGGAAGGTGTCCCTGCCCATGATAGGGGTTTGGAACTGGGTGATCTTTAAGGTCCCTTCCAACCCAAACCATTCCGTGATTCTATGAATTTTCTTGTGCAAACTTTATAGAATAATTAGATGGAAATATTGTGCACCTACCAGATGTGAGACAATACAGACATTTACTGTCATTAAGGGTAGAAAAGCAGCAACAGCAGAATATGGATTTTGGTACTAAATATGACAAAGGCTAAAACAAAGCCTGACATTCCTGTTTTAGCTCTTCATACAAAATAACAGGATACCATTGCTTAATCTTTTTAGTTCTTTTCCTGTGAAAATACAGGTCTTAGAAATGCAGTCTTGGCTGTGTACTAATTCTTTTGCCTTTGGTAGGACTGAGGTTGTTATGATTTGCCATGGTTGTTTCCTCTTTTAAATTCAGAGCAGAATGGCAGACAGACAGAACTGCCAGAGCAGGCAGCAATGTTAAGAAGCCTGAAGAGAGACTTGCGATTCCACTGGGCAAGGAGAGAGGAGTGTGAAGTCTTTTTCTGTGAAGAGACAAGCCAAATGAGTCTATTTCCAGATTTTTAAATTGTCCATGCCCCTCTCATTCTGTTAAGAAGGCAGATATCAAATCATAGTGTTAGCATTAGAAGCTGTTCAGTTCAATGATCATTTGAAAATAGGGTGACCACCAGAATTTTAAAGAAGGAAAGAGGAGCAATAATGAAAAAAAGGATGCTACAGCTTATTTATTGAGGAACCAGCATATCTTGGAGTTGGAACCACATTATGACTTATTCACTGTGCATAACTGTTAAAAATATCATTGTTACCCCATTCGGTGTCTCTGTCCATTAAAGACACAGAACATTAGTTCGGATCTCATCTCCCCTGTCTTTAGCCCTTTTGATAGGTAGGTCCCCAGTCTGCACTGCTCATTCAGGCCTATGGAATAACCATGGAGAAAGGCCAGTGCTTTTAGAGGGCTGTGATCTCAGAACAGATGTCTAACACAGTTGACCATATCCTCTTCTGGAGATGCCTTTTTCCATAAGCTGCAATTAATGGCGCACAAGGAGACTTTTAGATATCCAGGGTAAATTTGCCTGACAAAATCTGTAGGTATTTATGATATGCTTCGAATATTTGATTGATGTTTTTGTTATAGTCAAGGCAAGTAAAGTGTGCCAGTCATCTGATCTCCTCTTGAGATCATCTCAGTGTGTATGAAGATTATTCCTATAACTCATAGTTTGTATAAATAATAAGAATAATTTGTTGAATCTCATCCTAAATTCCATTGAACGCCCAGGTTAGGTCTCTGTTGACTACAAGGAAGCTTTTGGTGACTTGCTCAGACACAGACATCTCAGATTATAGATCTTGCTGAGGACTAAAAGGAATGTTATTTCACAATTGATCTGAAGCTTCTTATCAAGAACACTGTTAATCACCCATTAGGGAAAGAGTTTGGATTACCCTTTTCCCATTGAGAGGTACAATGGTTGTCAAAGTGCATGCAAACATCAAGACCTGAGAATACAAACCCATATTTTTTCATTTTTAGATCACAAATATAGCATTCATTACCCTTTGGTTTTAAGGCTACTGGTTATAAATCTGCCTAGGAAGTTTAATTTCACTCACAGGGTCTGGAAATGCAAGCAGAAAAAGGAATCCCTTTCAATAACAAAGGATCAGGATCTGGTACTGAAAGAAAACATTTGATATAGTAAGAATTCAAGTATGGTCCAAGAGCTGTTAAGGAAATCTCAGTCAGATTCCAGAGATGATACTGCCATTGTGGTTAGAAATGCAAGATGCTGACATTATTCCTTTGAAATGTGGTGGATTTGATTGTTAACAGCATACCCTGATATCACAAAGTAGGGCAGACACAGCAGGAGCCAGGACTACTGAGCAGTAGATTTTTGGCTGCCCTAGGACAGGTGAATAGCAGCAGATTTTGTAGTCAGAAAATAGGGCATTCTTACCGTAGGGAGCTGTGTGACCTATCAACAACCACCTTATCTGACAGGAAATATAGTCACTGATGTCCAATCCTAACAGAAATGTAGGCAAGGGAGACTATGGAAATCAGAAGGAGATTTATTTTAAAAGTGGCTTGATTTTTTTTTCCTTTATTACTTATTTTTTATTAGTAGGGCTTTGAAGAAAACTTTAAACTTTCTGTTTTGTGTATATCGGTGCCTGTTTCAAGTTGAAAGTACCACTTAGTTGTAAACCCTGTGAAGGCAAACTCATTGTTTTGTTGCCTGGATAGTTTTTTTGTCTCATCTGCAAGGTCTAAATGAGAATTCTTCCAGAAATATCTGGAATTTTCAGTGGAAAAGTAAAGATAGTGATGAAAGGATTAGTATACAAAGCCTGGCTGTGCTGTTCCCTATTCTGCTTAAGCTCTGAGTAGTGCCAATAATGCTGCTTTGGTTTCTCCCAGGTCCTCTCCAAGTTTGCTGTTTTTAGAGTTTTTACAGTCTGTCTAAAAGTACATGAGGTTCATGTCCTCTGTTCCAAAAGAGTGAGAATTCAACATGTAAAAACATTTCAATATGACATTTTAAATTCAGCAAATGTGTTGATTTTATATTTTAAAGTTCAACTGAAGGTGAGGACCTTGGGATGATTGCATTGGGAAAATAAAATAGTTGAGCTTGAGCAGCTGACGCATCTAAATTATATATTTTACTCTTGAATGCTGTAATTGGAAAAAGTTTGTATAAGAGTGCATTTTGGTGCATGTGTGTACACTAGATGACCCCTCAAAGACCTTTCCAGTCCTATTTTTTGTGATTCTCCCAGTAGGATGAATTGGAAAGTATGTAAGGAATTTGACTGAAGACTTTTATAAATCCCCAAACTTTCTGAAGGTCATTTTCTCGACTGTGTCTCTAGACATATAAATTTGCACCACACTGAAAACCAGATTCCCCTGAATCTGGGAGTGAGATAGAATGAATATAGATCAGTTTAGCTACCTAGATTCCAATGCCTGTTTTCCACAACTATAAAAGTCATCAAGTATGTACCCTACATTACCAATCTCAAACTTGAAAAAAATTCCTACAATTCCCTGAGAAGTACAAAGCAATAATGGGTGTCATTATTTCATAATATTCAGTGTGAGAATAAACCTTTGGTTTAGGTTAGTTTTGTTGGGTTTATTTGGCTACTGGTTCTTTTTTGGTGATTTTTTTTTCCTTGGTTGAAATAGGTGAGATTACTTGGTACAACTTATTTTATCCTCGTGTTCTGTGATAACCAACATGTCCATCTTTACCCATGTCTCCTCCATACCCTGAGGTTTATTGATTTTGAGAAATGGTCCATGTTTTTTCTGGAAGTGAAGTTATTTTCAAACCACAGTGAAAGGCCAGATATTTGACAGCTCTCAGAATTCTGTCTTTAGGATGCTGTGACTTATGAATAAGTGCTACAACTTTTTTTTGGTTTTTTTTTTGGTTTTTTTTTTTTTTTTTTTTTTTTTTTNACTTTTTTTTTGTTTTTTTTTTGTTTTTTTTTTTTTTTTTTTGGTTTGTTTCTTTGTTTTTGGGGTTTTTTTGTGTGTGTGTGTGTGTGTGCGTGTGTGTGTGATTAACAATTGCAGGAAGAACTCCAACTTTCCACCTTCCTTGCAGACATTGTCTGTCTCACAGAGGGGTCAGTTGCTGTATTTTCCTTTAACTTTCTGTGAGTTATGTGCCATGCTTTCAATGGCAGCAGAATCATGTCTGTACTATGAATCAAACATACCTTCTCTACATTAATGGATTATTGACTAAAAGAGCCTGGAGTTGCTCTGTGATTCATTTTACCATTCCTGTGAATGCTGAGCTTCAGTGTGTCATTTGACCTACATACTAACCTGGGAAATTGCTCTACGAAAGACATTCAAAGTCAGATTTTGCCTAGTTTATGTTAACAGAATTCCCTATAGATTTTTATCATGCAGTTGATTAATTTATTACTAGAACACATTATAGGCAGCACTGAGATCATCCTTTTAATTTACTTCTTGTGACCCATTCTGCACTCCTTCCATTTCAGTAATTTTTTTTCTGTCTCTGATTAGTAGTTTCAGCTTGGATTCATGGAGTCTGCATTTGAAAAATACAGATTAGGTCATCTAGGACAACTTTTTTCATTACTCAAGCTGCTATGTAGGTAATACATGGACCCATCACCATAGGCATTTCTGTAGCAAGGATGTGTCGGAGCTTTCGTCAGTGAATTCACATCACAGGGCAGGGTTAATCAGACTGTTTTCCACCCTCTGCTCTTTGCTAGGTGTCTCTGCCTTGAATCAGTCAAAGAGTGAAAATTCATCTGAGCCTCTGATTTGACCCATATTGCCTTTCTGAGCTGCCTTGTAGTGGATTTGAACACAAATGATACAATAAGTGGCTGTAGAAATAAAAGAAAAACCCAGGAATCTAGGTGAAAATAGTATTTTGTGAGTCATTAGATGTGGCTTTTTTTGTGTGATTCAGGCACATTTCTTGTCTGCCACATTCTGAGTCTGAGTTTCACAGAATGAACATGTCTCTCGATAAAAGAAGCAATGATATTCAGCCTCATGCATTACTACCAAAATTACCCTTCAAAACAACTAAATTCTGATCACAAATATCTTTATTCCTGGTGAAGGGGAACTAGGCAGAAAGGTCACAATTTGACTTTCAGATCTCCAATTACATCTGCAAGGCTGGCATTTGGTGCATGTGTGTGGGGATCATTTCACTTGCAAATTGAGCATATTTATTGACTGATTCTCCTTATGTCCGCCTTTTTCATACAGCTTCTTGTCCATCTCATTCAGACATTCTCAGAATAAGGACTACATTTATGGTTTGGAGGGGCCTGAAAGATTTACCCAAGACCAATTTCAGGGCTGTCATTTCACACAACCACCTATTTGAAGATATCAAGCCCAGTCTGAAAATATTTTAAATATTTCACTCTCAAAAGTCCAAAATTAATGCTAGTTATGGAACTACTTGATATTTTATAACCTTTATCTATATACTCTTATTCCCCCAAGCTTTTATCACTGTTGGTTTATGGCTTGAATGCTTCACCTTACTCTCTACTATTCACTTTCCTGATGAATCCAAAACCCCTAATTTTGCTAAACTGACCAGATTATTACTTAGTACTCTGTTCTTAGATGGGCCTCCGTTCTCTTCTCCATGCCTTTGGTCTGTGACTCACTTTAGCATGGACTGCTTTCTCTTTAACACCAGTGACTCCACGCAGACAATGTTTCAGAGGCAAATATATCAGTTATACACAACCACAACAAAAACTGAGAACTTGTACCTAATATAAAGTATGAATAAAATTAAGAAGTAATACTGATGTGCCTTGGCACTTCCATCTTCAATAACCATTGCTATCATTATCTACTTGTTTCTCCCTGCACACCTGAAAAGTAAAGAAAGTTGATTTCTTAACAGAGACACCCTAAGTATAACATAAATTAAATAACTTGGCTATTTAAAATAGAAATATTTTGGAAAAATGTGTAGTGACAGAACATAAAAGAAAATTATATGCTAAAAATTATATCCCAAAATAAGAATGGTGATGCCCTTCCCTGCAGTTTTAATTCTTCTCTTAAAACATGACTAAAATGAAGAATAAAAAAGCTCCTAACACTTAGTGAGAATTTTTTTTCATAAGAAACATAGTATTTCTCCTTAACATTGGTGAAATGCTTCAATATTGAATATGAATGATTCAATATTCAATAATATGAATCAATACTGATGATGAGAGTAAGATTCCAGTGCCTGACTATGGGTACCTCCATCCTTTTCATACTGGTCATGGATTTATTGATCAACTGGCAGCAGAGACCAGGCATGCTGGCAATGGAAATCTTAATTCCTCATGGCTGAAGTCACTTGGTGGCTGACTTCTCTGGGAAGCTTAGGAGCAACCTTGGATCTGAGGGTTCTTGGGAAGGGCAAAGTCCTGTTAGATTAATTAAACAAAAAGCTATTTAAAATTCAATTCTTGGCTGCAGCTTGGGTTTGAGTTATGATCTGGATCTAAGAATCTTCACTCATGATTGTTTCAGAACAGCAAGAAATAAGGAGCAATCCAGAGCTCACTGGGTCCAACAGGTTTTTTCAGTGCATTTTTTCAGGGATAGCACCATGGAGTCTTAAATTAGATACCAAAGGAGTCTAACTCAAGTTGATTCTCAAGACTACAGCCAGATTGTAAACCGTCTGCTCCCTGATGGGAACAGATACTTCTGAAGAGATATCAGTGTGCTCTTGATATCACTTTCCTGCTCCCTAACATAATTCCTAGAGCAGGTGGAACTTCTGTCTATGTCCCAATTTTTCAAATAGAAAATGATACCGCAGGGTTCAGGTGGTTTCCTAGACCATGGAGGAAGATAGAGCAAAGAACAGAATGCTTCAGTAGAGGTCTAGACTTTACATCATCCAGAGTAGTTAAAGACTGATTCAGATTGGTACCAGGGATTGTTCAAATATGCCAGCAAAAGCTAAAGATAGATAATCTTTATTTAAATAGCAGGTCTATGGATACCAATCAAGAACAGTGCTCAGACCATGTTTTGTAAACAAGAGAAGTGTAGAGCTAGAAATCAGCAGATTAAATTGTTGTATGGGGAAGTAGGATTAACTGACAAAGAATATGAGCCAGTGGGATGTATAACATTTTTCACAGAATCATGGAATCATAGAATGTTTTGGGTTGAAAGGAGCCTTAAAGATAATTTAGTTCCAACTGCCCCACAATGGACAGGGATGCTACCCATGAGACCAGGTTGCCCAGGGCCCCATCCAACCTGGCCTTGAACACTTCTTGGGATGGGACATTCACAGCTTTCCTGGGCAATCTGTTCCAGTGCCTCAACTAATAAGCTTTTATGGGATAATATGTTTGAAATTATAAGAGTGATAACTAAAGAAGAGGTGGAAATGATCAGTCATTCCCTCAATCAGCTGAACTCCAAAAATCACTGATGTTGCTGAACTTTCATATATTCACTTTGAGAGATGACTGGGCAAATTGGATGTGAAGAAATGTGTTTAGCTTTTTTTCCTCCTTTGTCAATTGGCTTTTGCTAAAGCTTGAACAGCTCAAGGTTATACTATCTCTCTTATATTTTCTTTCCATTTCTACACTTACTTTTCCTCTTTCCCATCTTTTCTTGCCATGTGCTTAAATATGGATCATGCTCAGAGAACATTTGGCTGTGAACTCATCACCAAAAAGAGGCAGCTAAATAGCAATGTTCTAAAGAGCACCACAATGACATAAGTTTGCCAGGTCTCCAGGTGGCCTGAAAGTATGTTGTGTCTGTCTGTCTCCTAGAGTGAGCATGTTTACAAGAGTTAGCACCAAAATCAAAAATGGCAGGTTTTATCTTTGCTGTTCTTTTCTCTCCCCTATGTGCATCCTCTTGTTACTCTGTCCAAGGAAACTGCTTACAACCCAAATAAGAGCAACAGAGATAATTCTTATCTTCTCTTTTTCTTCCCTAAAGGTAGTTGTGTTTGAGGTCAAAGGCTCTTTGTAGCTATTTCCTGCAGGAGAAAAAAATGAGGGATGCTGTTTTCCAAAGAAGAAATCTCAAAATCTGACAATACTTTACTATGAAATATTTGCATTGCTTTCCCCCTCCCCTTTGTTCTCTCCTCCCTCATTCTCCTGAGAGCCAGCATAGCTCTAACCCAAACGATCACTCCCGTAAATTTTGGTAATCTGGTGAGTACAGTCTGTTACAAATGCACTACTAGAATTAAAGAGTAATACTGATGTACCTTGGCACTTCCATCTTCAATCTTCCTAAACCTGGGATTTTCCATCTGCTATCACCAGATTTCACAAGGAAACAAGCTGCAAGCAGAGTCCAACCCCATGAATAAACAAGAATGGTTCACAATGTGAAAGGCTGCTGCTGACTTAGAAGTAACAAAATTTCAGACTTCCTGAGCCATCCCCCTGCTTTTAGCACCAATGGAGATGTTAATGTTTGTGTCTAATGCATCACTGCCCAAGGCTTGCATGTCCTAATTAGACTGTATACAAGAGTGTCTTTGTCTCCCAGTTTCTGAGGTGAAAGCATAATTTTAGATTGAAAAAATTTGTTCAACTACCTCTAAAATCAGAAATGTAAAAGCAACTTGCTCTCCATTCTGGGCTAACCACCTGGACAGGCTCTTCTCTCCCATGGCAACTCTGAGTTTCAAAAACCTGATCCAGTGCCACAGGAAGGAAAGCAAAATCTGTCATTGACTTCACTACACTTTGCATCAGGGTCCAAGTGGCTCAGATGTAAACGGTTTGTGACACTACAAACATCCACAGTTCCCATCCACAGTTCCCATCCACAGTTCCCATCCACAGTCCCCATCCAGCTGATGTCTTCTGGGGAAGATCAAAATGAACAGCCAGAAAAGACAAACCCAGGAAGGGGCACAAATAGGTCTAGATGTGATTTCATGGTGTTGTTTTTACTTTGTGGCTTTATCTAGTGCATAAATCTGACTCACAACATGCTGGGCTATTCCCAAGCAGAGAATGATGGTGTTTCTTGAGGAGCAGCGTGGGCCAGATGCTCCTGTCTGCCTGCTGTCCTCTGATTCAACGTGAGAATAAAAACTCTGATCTGACATCAGAGCTGAGGATAGAGCATTTCCCCTGGTTAAGCTAGAAAGAATGTCTTTTCTATTGTTTACGCTCATCTTTTTATGACGTTGTATATGGTGGTTGTCTTCAGCATTTTCTCTAAGTGTGTGCTGGGAACCTGATCTCTGACATGAACAAGCCTTTAGTAAATTGACTTAAACCCATCATGCTGACTCTGTCATTCTCACTGTTGTTTTGAAGCCTTGAATATAGTCCCTCATCTCATTAGCTGCATATGGCCATGTGATGTTCTCTCTGCCCTTACCAAATCCAAGTACAATATAAAACTCTTGTTCACTATTTGCACACATGCTCTGAGCCATTATGGCTGGTCTCTTATTACCTATTACATGAAGAACTTGCTTGGCTACATCAGCCTGACAGAAGCTGTCTGTATTTGTGTACCTGACAGTTGACCTCCATGGAAATTGCTGTTACTTTGGATGCACTCAGTGCATCAGCACCATTTAAAGCAAGGGGAATTTTTAGAAAGGAGCTGTAGATCTGAGAAATGTGCCTCAGGAAATGGGAGATCTCTCTCTTGCACACAAATTTCTTATCTCACCTCAAGTACTTAGTGCTGATACTCACATTTTCACTAACAGTATTGCAAATGTGCAGAAGGCCAGTGAATCTTGAATATACAGAAGAATATTCTACTGTTCTGGCAAGTTTTATCACAGAGCAATGGAGAAATAACTTTCTCTACTAACACACAGAATGAAGTTTTCAAATACGGATGTGTCAGCATTTGAAAAACTTAAAGAAAGTTTCAAAGAATGTTGCTGGACATTTCTTTTGAAATGGAAATAAAAAAGAGCATTTCACAGTTTTCTGTATCCACTTGCACATCCCATCATTATTTTTGTGATCATATCCACATGCAGACTTACCTATTGTGCAGGAAGTACTAAAATATGTAGACATATTGAAAGCTTATGGTAAGTAGAAATGTGTTTAAATCTTATCCTAGACATTAAGTCTGGAGATACTTGCCCTCAATACTTTAAGCTGGAATAAGGAATAATGTCTGAACTAATAAACTGAACAGGGGTAAGACATGGGTGCAAGAACTGTCCTGACTGTGCAGTGTTACCATGCTCCTTGGCAAGGCTGCAACCAGGACAGGTTCCTCAAAGATCACACCTTCAGGAAGAGTGTAGGCAAGCAGGATTCCCAGTAAGGAGCAGAGATGAGGCTAACCTGTGGCAGTGGGGAGGAGAGGTGACCATATGGGGCATAGAATTGCAGAATCCCAGAATGGGCCAGGTTGGAAGGGACTACCGTGGGTCATCTGATCCAACCTCCCTGCTTGAGCAGGGTCGTCCCAGAGCACATGGCACAGGATTGTGTCCAGATGGTTCTGGAATATCTCTGGTGAGGGAGAGACTCCACACCCTCTCTGGGCAATCTGTAATGCAGTGCTGTAACCACACAATGCCATGCCAAGGTCCCATTAGTGAGAGATGCCTCTCGCCCAGTTAAGGTGCAAACAAGACCATATCCTAAAGTCATTAATATGGATTTTATTTAACTGTGGATGTGAGGTAGAGAGATGGAGAGAAGAGGAGAGGAGAGGAGAGGAGAGGAGAGGAGAGGAGAGGAAGATCAAGCAGAATATAGTCACCATCCATGGATCCAGTGGCATCCCGTTGGTCCTTCTTCATCCAGGACTTCTTGGTGGTGCAGGTCTTCTGGGGGTACCACTTTTATACAGTTCAGGGTCAGTATCCCCAGGGTGGTCACAGAAGCTGTTCCCATAACTTGGGGTGATATGTGTAGGAGCAGTTGCTTCCTTTCCCACACTTTGCCACAGTGGGAATTTCTGCCCAGATGCATTAACCAGGATGCACTCACCAGATCTCGGCTTCCCTAAGCCTGGAATTTGCACCTCTCTGTCACAAATTCCTTCCTTCTCTGCTTATCTCAAGTTCCCGCTGCGGTGGCTTATCTTATGGCAAGTTGCTTCTGTGGCCTTGATGGTGTTTGAGATAGTCAACTCTACACTTTAAGTCCTTACATGAGGGGCAGCTAATGAGTCCTGGTCCTTTTGTTGACTAGTATAGATGTAGCCAGTGGATCCTGAGGAAGTGTCCAGAGAAAATCAATGTCTACTGGCAGCAGCATCTCTGAACTTCTACTAATAAAAACTCTGAGAGAGTATCAAAAGGACAAACTGGAGAGAGGAACCAGAGCACAGAGAGGAACAGCTAAGTGGGTCCTGCAGAACTGGAGACATCAATTAATGCCTCCTTGGTCACAGAGGGACTTTGCTCTGTGACTGGCTGATAGAAGAAGACTTCCAAGCCCCACAACATTGTTAGTTATTCCCTTGAACAGTAAGGAATCATTGTTTTTTCATCCATTCTTATAGGCCATGTCCTATTTCAGAGCAGCTTTACAACCTCCTGTTAGGGTTAAGAGAAGGTGAGGTGACTTTGAGCTCAGCACCTAAGACTGAGGAGCCAGGAGGCTCAGCCAATGCCACAGAAAGGGCAGGCTGAGGGTGAGAGCTGGAAGTCATGGTACTCAGCACTGGAAGGTCTTGCTGTACCATGGGACAGGGTAGATGTGAGAGGTGTTTCAAGTGCTGCAGTGATTGAGTGTCAGCTGGCTGGACTATGCTTAGATCCCTTGAAGAGGTGCTGAATGTATTCTGGGTCCTGAAAGTACCAGAAAAACAAGACAGGGTGTGAAGGAACGTCCCTAGCCAAAAAGAAGGATGATCAGCATTTCCTAATTAATTTTGCCCTGTTCTTCCCTCTCAGGGACCTCAAATAGCATGAGAGAAGGCAAGTACTTTAAAACTTTGGGTTTCCTCCTACTGGCAGGGTAAGCAAGTTCCTCTGTGGAGCCCAGCTGGGATCACTGTTTGCAGGGTTCAGCTCTGCAGCAGGGTTTGGTGCACTGCCCACAGGGGTGTTTTCACTGTGGTGTGCTGCTATTCTCCCTTCAGCCAGACATTGTAAAGAGCATTAGTCATCTTATTGTTTCCATATATTGTCTCTTTTTCCCATCTTGATTTTAACAGCTCTGATATGCTCAAGGAAAGCAAATGTGCGTGCTTTAGGGCCTTTATTTTAGGGGAAGGTGCTATGTGTCCATCAACCATGTACTCTACGCCAGTTTTCTCATTGGACAGCAATGTGGTTTTCGGTCTGAGCTGAGGGCAAGGTTCCTCTCTGGGGAGGTGAGATGTCACACACCATCTGGGCAGAGGCTGAACCAGTCTAGAGAGAAACAATGTCCAGCCAGTACTGAACTGCACACAAGAAAGATAAGGAAACCAAACAAAACGAAGAACACACTTCAAACGTCTTCTCTCTTAGCTTGCCTTTCTTCCTCAATTCAGGCTATTCTGGGCACGCATGTGGGCATTACAGATCTCAGAAGTAACCACTTTTCAAATGTGGACAGTTTGAGGATGTTTTTCTGTCCAAGCTTTATTGCATTTGGCAGAAGACAGTAGCACACTGGTCCATGCTCTTGGCTTAGGACTTGATTTGCATTTCTAGTATACAGGCATTAATTTTTAGCCCTCATTGGATCCTTCAGGAACTTTTCCTATTTATTCAAAAAACACAAATCACAAGCACTTTCCCAGCACAAATGTAACTCATTCTAAATCCCTGCTAATTTGACAATATACCAGTTTTACTAATTGCTACCTTGATTAATCAAAGTGGAAATAATTTAAGATACCATTTGCTTTCAAATAGGCAGGTAATTTAAATGTGTTTGTTAACTGAGTCTGAAATATAAAATTTGGCCAGCTTCTTTCTATTAATCAAGCTTATATTGTATATTATCAATTTTCCCTCCTGATTACCTCCTCAGTAGGATCATATGGTTGTGTTTGTGATTTCAGCAACGATGGGAACTGTTATCTAAGGCCCACCTTCCTTTCTAGAGGACCCAGCAAACTGAAATTATTATTCTGATCCCTATTAGTGTAGTTTTTAAAAGTCTCCAATTTCTTCAGTCCCCAGTTCATCTCCAATGTGTTTAGATCTTTAAATAAATAAATAAATAAACAAAAATCTTAAATGACAATTTATGTAGGGAGACAAGGAGGTTTGTCACCACCACATTGTTTGTGCATATATCCACTAATACATTCAGTGATGGGAACAGCAATTTAGGAGTCTTTTGAAGTTCATCTGTCCTGCAAGTCAGGTCTGAAAAATGCAGTTAATCCCTGGTACAGCTTGACACCATTGATTGGTGACACAATCTGACTGCTCTCAAAGTGAGTGTAGGCACATCACTATGCCAGGACGGATCTGTTCTTATTGATGGGAACAGTGACACTTTCCTTCCTTATAAAATTTTTAAATGAAGGGTCAATTCAGGCCATAAGGAATCTGATCCACAGCCCCCTGTTACCAGCTGGTCAGACTTCTGCTGGTGTTTGTGGGGTTTTTGGGTGTGTTTCATGAGAAGAGGCTGCTGTTTGAAAGAAAGAAGTTCTTCAGTAGCTTCTCCAGTGGTGCACTGTGAGAGCTTTAGAGTAGAAGCTGCATTTTGACAGCAAAATACTTCTGCTGAAATATCTTTTATGTACTTTGATCATAGTGCTCAAAGGATATGTTGGCTTTGGTCTTATCTCTTACTCTCTTCCACACTGGCATTAAGTGAAGGGTTTAAAGCAGTCACCAGCGTCTGTTTAAGAGGAATATTTTCTGAACTGACTTTTACAGGATTTAAAAATTATTATTAAACACCAGGAATATCATGTTTGACAGGTCAACAGATTATTGGGTTTTGGCTTAAATATCAAAAGCCACAATCCTTGGCACATTTCAGCACGCTGAGGAAATGCTTGAAATTCACAGCAAATAAAATATTTAAAAGCTGATTACCTAATGTTCTGCATGGAAACTGATGGGAAGGCATTCTACAGCCTGGCACCATGTTTAGCTGAATTTTTAGCTTCTTACTGATCCACTTTTACAAAGTGTCTGTGGAAATATTTTAATATCTTAGAGGCTTCAGCAAATGTGAGGGTATCTCAGACCTCTCTATTTCTCTGTCCTCCTGCTTCTGTTGGAAGGCACCTTAAAGATCATCTAGTGGCATTTCCATTTTCATGGGACTGTGTTCTGATGAGGAAAATGCACAAAGATGACTTCACCTCTCTCCCTCTTCCCAGGAATAGTCCAACAGGCCACTGCTGTGGTCTCTGCCAGCAGGCTACCGTTAAAAAAACCATGAGAGGCAACTCGCCAAACAGTGAGAAAAACGGGATGAGTCCCTGCTAGTTTCAGATGTACAAGATCCACTGACTTCTACAAGCCTGGAACAATTTACTTCAGCTGAGGAGTTACCTTAAAATTAGGTTTTAATGATAGCAGTCTCTTGAAGCATGTTCCACTGATCTTTATGGGACGTTTGCCATTGCCTCTAGTCCTTGGCAGCTGGATTGGAGTTCAGGCCCATTGGCCAAGATTCAGAAAACACCATTGCTCTGGTTTCCCATGAATTTCAATGGGATTCAGGCAGTGAAATGCCTTTATGAATCTGGGACTTCATTCCAAGAAATCTGAACATTTGAAGAAGCTTATTTAGCACACACTGTCCTCAGAAACTGTGGGTCATTCTATTTGTCAAAGCCAATCATTCTTTCACACTGCTAATGAACAAATTAATGGGATTAATGGGCACATACCTTCCTGCTGCCATCAGGGATCTTTAGATACCCTTGCTGACTCTCCTGGTAAAAGCACAGAACTTGGTTTTTGGCATAAAATATAGATCAAATCTCAGAAAGAGAAGGGCAGAGCAAGGCAGGTGACAGGTGGTGAAGAGCCATTCTGGCAGGAGATCTAGTCATAAACTTCAACAGCACATGTACTTCTGGAAGCTGTGTTTTAAGAGTTTCCCTTTCTTTCAGAGCCTCTGGTAAGTCATTTAAGTGAACTGATCAGTGGAGTGAGGCTGAAACCCAGGGGTCCTCAAAGTTAATTCTTACACAGCATCATTAGTTACCCTTATGCTTCCAAGGCCAGTGGCTTTCAATGAGTGCAGTTTGCCTTATAGGGGGAGAGAAGGTTTTCTATGGTTGACACATTTCTCAGACTCTCATTCCTCTTAAATTTGATAATTTTTGCTGATGCATGACATATACAGAAGGTTTCTTTGCGCAGTTGTCCTCACCATGTAGTGAAGCAAGACCAGTACACAGCCAGGAGATATCCTAAGGGATGCATCAAAGAAGGAAGCAACTGGGTAGACTTCTCAGCAAGGAGTGTGGGACCTGGCTGTAGGGTCCAGGGTTTCTCTCCAGCCTTGTTACAGCCAGTTTAACAGGGACAGGTGCTAACAGGGTACAGATCCATGTTCATCTCTGCATCAGCTCTGCCTGGCTTTCTACCCCTGAGTCAGTGTAGAAATGTGACGTGACCTAACAAAGTGCTACCAGAAAGAGGGTTTTTCTCTTTCTCTTCGTGGTTCAGCTGGCCCACCTTAGATCCTTCAAACTAAAGGAAGACTGGAGAGCTCTTACATTTATAGGACAGCATGTAGAGAAATGGTGGCAGTAGCTTACTGCTCTGTGAGACACCCTGAGAGGAAGCAAAAGAAAGATACCCTGGATCATCCCAAATGACACTGGGTGAAGGCCCACACGGACAGCTGAAATGAGCCCATTGTGCCTCAGGATCCCATTTTCCCTGGGTATGCAGTCAGGGAAGCTGATGCAGCTCAGAGAGTAATTCAGCTCACCCTGGAGTGGGCAGCTGGTGTCTGCATGGCTAGGTCACTCCTCAGGCCCCATTGGCTGGATTGACTGAAGGTCTTTGCTGCAAAAAGAGTTTAAGACACCCAGCATTCAGACAGGCACCTATGAGGATAAACATATTTCTTTACTCTTGAACTGATTTCCACCCAAGACAGCACTGGCTTTTTTCCGGGGTAAATGGTTGAGTTCAAACCACAGGCAAAATTACAGTTATGGGCTCAAAATGAAAAAAAAATCCATGCCAAGAACTAAGTTTTCCTTATAGGATAGGTATTTATACTGCTTTATCCCACCTATAATATAAAAAAAGAACAAAAGTTCCCTCAATCAACACATTTTTGTGCTAGCTTCTCATTTGACTTTAGCGCAAGCACTTTATTTGGGAGCGTAATTCCTCTTTTGGAAGTGTTAAGTCAAGGAAAAAGGACTTTCTGGTAGACTCGGGGAGACAGTAACACCAACCCAATGATGCACTCAGAAGACTTAACAGCCCACATCAAAAACAAACAACAGAAGGAAAGGAAGGATGGTGTTGGGGAGTCAGTCTGGTAGTGTTTCAAGCAGGATCAAGGCAGGGTATGGATTAACACGAGAGCCTTAGATGAACCTGGGGGGAAAGAAAAGTTTTGCTTTTCAAGATATGGCAAGGCATCTCTCTCAGGCTACTGGTACAATAAAACAATGCAGGATCTAGAGATAACTGATTTGAGTAAAACTGCTTGAACACCTGTGCATAATAGCCTAGAGAAACATACAAAAGTGGTTTATCATGAATGAAAGTCTGCACTGGCCTGTCTGGCCTATTTTATTTTCACTGAAACTCTAGATGATGGAATAGAAAACTGCTTAGGCAGTTTGCAGGTACCACCAAGTCAGGACTGACCAAATACACTCATGGGTAGGAGTCATGCAAAAGAAATTGTCTGAGAACCTTTTAAGAAAGTGGAGAAATTACAGTGCAGCAAAGGTTTCAGACATAGCTCTTCATCAGAATCTCAACTACACAAATACAATTGGAAGAAAACATCCGCAGGAGAAATTCTGGAAACTGCAGTGGGTGAGAAGCTGGCCTTGACTACGTAACCAAACTCGTACTCCTACAGCAAAGGCAGACACGGGAGGACAATAATCATCCCATGCAGTCCATTATGAGCGAGACCTCAGTCTGAAGTTTTGTGAGAACTATGTGGGAACAGAATTTGGGCTAGCTGGGGAAAGCCCAGGGCAGAGCAATGTGCCAGTTAGAGACGTTGTACTAATGACATGCACTGGAAGGTGGACAGGACTGGGATTGCTCAGTCTGGGAAGACTGACATGTGTCAAGAAACAGGGTTCAATATAGAATGGATTGATGCAAAAATAGTCTGTCCTCCATGTTCATTCCATGTGGGACATGATGCAATGAAGAAATATCTCAAAGACTTAATTAAGAAATTAGAAAAATATTTTTAACAGTAAATCTAGCTAAATAAGCAAAGAGAATGTGAAAGGCAATAAGATGTCTCTTCCAGGAGGTGTAGCATTTGACAGCTGTCTATCCAGAATAGATTCCAGCCTGGGACTGCCAGCTGTGTGACCCCTCCAGCCCTATTTCACACTGATTCCACATTGCTGTGACACATGGATGGCAGAACAGCTTGATGCATGTTCATCAGTAGAACCTCACAGTCCACTAATGTGGCACAATATCACAGGCATCTCAAGGATTTGCCTTTATACAGGAAATTCAGCAGATAATTCTGAAAAGAGCTTAAAGCTTTAGAGAATGTGCATTTGTTTTCCTTTAAATTTCATTTTCTGTTTTCTTTTAGTTTATTTGTAAGCAGGATGCTTCATGAAGTCCAATTCTGTCCAGTCCTGTTCCACAGGCTGGTTTCCCACTGGTTAACCACTCTTGGGTTTCTTGTGACTGTCAAGTCAGTCCTTTCCAAGGGAGTTGAGGGCAGACAACTGCAGGTATTGCCCGCACTTTGCCTTGACTGAGGAAAACCTTGTTATCTGTGGGGGCAGCACAGGGGCTGAATGAGGCTGTGTAGGGACCCAGTCTGTGCTGAAGTTTTCAGGGTCTGGCTCTGAAAGGTTGGCTGTGCTGGGCATTGCCATGGGGTGGCTGAGAGCACAAGCCAGGCACCCAGTCCCAGCCAGGCTTTTACCGACATTTAATTTAATTTACCAGAATTAACACAAGTTTGAGCATTGGCCAAATTAACAACCTGAGGAACAGGTTCTAGTTCAAGTACACCATGGAATTTAATTATCTTGCTATCTCTTGTCACTCCAGCAATTTTATTAGAAGCTGTGTACATGGATCTGCCTTTTATTCACTTCCTAATGGGAAAAGACAGAAAGGCTGAAAAACCAAATAAGTATCTGAAAAAAAACCTAATAATTTCCCCAGATCATCTCTATCTTCAATTTTGACTGTGTTGAACAGTCTCTGACTGGTAAGGATAATACATCCATTAGCCAGTAATAGAGCTTTTTAGTAATAAAGCTTTGATGAACTGGTTTCCAGCTCGTGTTTGCATTACCTTTCAGGGGTCCTTGCCTGGGCCACATTCAGCTCTCATTTAAAAAGCTCGGGGTGGGTAAGGCTCTCATGGGTCAGGAACTGAACTTGGACAGGTGTTTACGAGTTCCTGCCATGTGTCTAAAGCATAAATCACCCCAACTGAAGCCCTATAGAGTTCATCTATGTTTTCCTTGTGGTCATCACCAGAGTGTGAAGGATGCCCTTGGACCTAAAACCAAGCCAAACTGATGGTACAGGCTGATGAGAGAGCCTGAAGTGAAAATACGTTTATTTCACATTATGTAGACAGGTGCTTAAAGCTACCCAGGTTGAATCCTGGCCCAGATCTGTTCCCTTCCTCCATGCTGGGATGAGCCTTTCCCTCTCCAGGGTGACTGTGTCCTGCAGTGGCCACCTACACCCAGGATGACTAACACCACTGGGAATGCCACTCAGGCTTTTGGGATCTCAAGACAGATCAAGTGGAATCCCAAGTCATCCCAAGTGGGATCCTCAGGGAAATCAAGTCCTTGAGGAAGAACTGAGGACATCAGACAGCCCTGGGTACAGGGATTTCCTCCACGACAGGGAGATGGAGTCAGAAGCAGAGAATGTCTGCCCAGGCCTTCTCAACAATATCCCAGGAGAAGGGAAACACTTCACCTCAAAGTGAGACTTTTTAAATGTGGGTAGAAAAGCTGCCTCCCACATCCATGCAGAGAAGGGTTATTGAAGCCTGGATTGCTGTAGGACTGATTCCTGTCTCCTGCCCATGAGCATGATAGACGGTGGAGGCATGACTGTACATATGTTTTTCTCTCTGTTTCAGTTTTCATTTTTGGCTTTCCTGTACAAAGCAGATAATACCAGGCAATACATTTCTTGAGCACCTCATAAGGGGAATCATGCCCTAAAACATGAAATTATAACCTTTCCTGACTTATGGTCAGTCATTTGTGCAATTTTCATTCCAACAAAATAGCAGAGTCTTTAACAAAGACAGGTTACTTGCCTCAATTTGTCAGAAAATAGTTTGGAAACTCTGTCAGGTCCTGCCTGTGACTTGAAAGAGTCAAAAAAACAGATGATGTATTTTAAAATTGGCATAGCTGGTCATTCAGCCATGAGCTAAACAAAATTTACTTCTGCTCCAGTCTTGCAGGACTGTCTCTGCATTTACTGGGTAAATTTGGAGACACCCCAGGAAGCTTATGCAGCTACATTTGTGAGTAGAGGAGAGAGAATACACACCTATCTTGTTTGGCAACTCATTGAAAGGGTTAGCAATTGCATGATTTGTTGACCGATTTTTGTCAATCAGTATGTTCCCTGCTCTGTAAAAAATTGAATCTTCCTAACAATATCTTTTCTCAATTAGTTTTGGTTACAACAAGCAGTCCGGTTGCAGAAAAAAAATTCTTGAAAAATCTTTGGTTCAACATTTACAGGGCTCTGCATGTGTAAGACACTTATTAAGCCATTGTCCAGTGTAGAGCTCATGACATGGCAGCATTTTACACAGCAGTGGGAGATTAAACCTCAGAAGTCAACACAGCATTTCTAAGCAGGCTGAAATTGCAGTGGCAAGTCTCATTTCTCTTCCACTGATAGTTAAAAAACAAGAGTGAAATTCACCTGGGTGATGTGGTTATCTACAACATGAACACCCATATCTGAGCAAATGTCCCTGCCTCCCTGTTATTTCCAGGGAAAGAACTGGTCAGTGACATCAGCAGAGTTTAGGATGTAATTTGCCTGGTCTTAAGCCTCCTGTGCTTGGTCCCTGTTGACTCCATTGGCTTGGGTTCTGATGCAGCGCTGGAGATCTGGGCAATAGCTTAGGTGTAATAAAGCTGGGACACCTCGGTGGGGTCAGCTGTGTCTGTATTTCCCAGCAACACGGCAGTAGGAATTTTGAACACATTGTGTGGAGAGACAGCACCTGCATCTGCCTGACCTCAGGGATAAACCTGGCATTGTCAGCCTGTTCCAGAACAGTCTGTAGCCCTCACATATATGGGGAGGAGCTTTTGTGCGTGTCAGCTCCATTGCACAGGGCCCCACCAAATCTGCTGGAAGAGCAAAGAAATTTCAGAAATAATTAGAAAGTCCTGCAATGGGCTAAGGCAGGTTTATTTCCCTTTGCACCAAGAGTTTATTGGCTTCAGGGTGAGCTGTGGATGTAATTCTGAAAAGGTCAGCAGCACAGCAGAGAGAGTGAATCACTTTTATAGCTAAATAAAGGCTGACAATGACCATGGAATGGTGCTTCCCAGCCATGAAGGAATGTGGTGGCTCTAGATGTATTGCTTTGGTGGGGATTGATTGAGAATCCATTCTTGCAATAGTGGAAGGTGGCTGTGACTTTGCTTGCAAGGAAGGAAGGTAGAATGTGCAGGGAGGAGAGAGTGAGTTGTAGAGAGGACCATAATGCTGCAGAGGTAGGTAGAAATCTGTCTTAGACTAACCTGGAGGGACCACAGATGTAAACAGGCAAAGGCAAACTGAAAAAGTCATCAGAGAATTAATAACCAGTGTCTGCTTCAGCTGCCCTTCTTCCTGGCACACCAGATCAGTACATCACTGGTGGGACTCAGGCCTCTGGGCTTTGTCTGTGGCTAGAAGTGAATGGCAGGAGTTCAAAAACATTGTACCTTTACAGTAGATCCAACAGGATCCAATAAATCTTTCTCTTTTTTTGAAATTAATATTCTGTCCATCTTTATAAATAGCTGGAAAAGGTTAAATAAAAATGAAGAGGTGTTAAAAGCCTATTGGTAACTGCAGTAGATGTACTTTGTACATGGTACAATCCCATCACATTAGCAAACCTGTAGACCTCTTAGTTCCTCAACTGTCATAACCATTGACCAACCATTTATTGACAGTCATTAAGCATTTATTATCTCTGCTTGAATTGTTTCTAAATGTCCCAGTAATATAAATTGTTCTTTCAAAATTCAGTAATGCAGCTGAACTTTACCTGCAGTGCTCTCTTTGTCCAGCACTTAATGTGTTTAAAATCCCCTCGGAGTAAAAATTTCTGTAGAAAGTCATTAGAAGGAGAGTGTTCTTTACCACAATAATTCCCCATGCATGTATCTCTGTTAATTGAGCTACTTTTCTAGACAACATGGTAATTATAGCTCATTGAAGAGCATCAAAGAGCTTCACTGTTATTTTACCCTGACATTTTCTCCATCATGCTCACCAGCATAATAGGGGGCTTCTCCTTTGAATCACAGGGCACAGGTAGGAACTGTGTTGTTTCATCAGTGATGAGAAACAGTGCCATAGGCACAGGCATTTTTTGTATAAGATGATTTTGCACAATCCCTTCCTTCCATTCCAGCACAGCCCAGACAGACCACACTGAGTTCTGTGGTTGTGAGGCACCTGCCTTGGCCAGCACTTCTGTGTATCAGAATAATCAAATACATGAAAAAAAAAAAAAAAGTTCTTACCATTTTTATCTTCTGATATTTTAGGATCTGAGACAGGTAACTTTATTTATAGGTTGGGATTTCTTGTGTTGTGAGGCTGACTGTATAGTTTGGGTTTGCTTTTCATGTCAGACAAATCCAACCAGGATGGCTTTGTTCCTGCTGAAGGCAATGGTTGGACCCGCATTGTTTTGGCCAGTGAGTGTACAGGGAATCAGATTTAGCAAGTGCAGCATGTATGGCTTCCTGAGCTTGGAGGTGTTCTGCTTCACAGTTCTGAGATATCACAGATGAACTTTAGCAAAACATGAAAATCAGCTTAGTCAGAGTACAGAAACAGGGTACGGGAACAAGACTTCACATTGAGTTTTCTGAAATGTTTAACAAGTGAGTGGGCTTTTGTGGTGATTAGTTTTCCAGGTCTAATAATTTACTTGATTATTAAATCTGCTTCTCTTCCAAAGTTATTTAATTCTGGATATAACTTCTGGAGAAAACCCATCTGTTTACTTATTAATCAATAGCCACCTTTTAACTTATCAATATTAAGTACTTGTTAAAACTTATTTGAGTAATGTATATGAATGGAGAAATGTTTATTAAGTACATATTGGATTACAGTTTTGAGGAAGAGAATAGATAAAGTAATAACAAAATAATTTTCAAAGTTAATTAAGTAGGGGCCACAAAAGCAATCACTATTTCTCAGCATCACTTCAAAACACAACTCCAGTAACTCATGCTTCTCCCATTACCACAAAGAAAAGAATCCAGAGAACTCCAAACTCCAGCAGGGAACTGAAGCCTGACTAAGGACACTGATGGCTAAAGGTTGTTGTTTTCTAATGGACTATGTGGCACATCCTGAGATGGATCCAAAATGCTGGTATTAAGCACATGGCATAGTTTGGCAGTGTTGGTGAACCATAAATCCAGATGCACATAAAGAATGACCTTTGGATCTGGATGTTGGCCTGAACCATTGTGAATGTCTGGCAAAGCTCTCTGGAATCTGACAATCCCCTCAGCAGTGAGGGACTGAGCAAGCTCCTCATTAGCGCTGATCATTCCCACACCAGGTTTAGCGTAGTGTGAGGAGGCCGTGCTTTACCTTCTGCTGCTTCCTACACACCCTGCTAGTGCCCATCCTGTGCCTTTCACTGATGTTTGTTTTGGTAGCACTGACTGCCAACTCCTTGTCCTTGGAAAAATGCTGCAGTTCCTCAGACGCAGCTGGGCCCCAGATCCCACAGAGCCCAAATGAATTGTTTTGTGATCCAGTGGGTAAGCTTGCAAAAGAGGCTGGAGAAACTTGCAGAGCTATCATCCTGTTAGATGAGCCAGAACTCATACAGCTGCTATTGCTTTGTAAACTGAGAGCTTTCAGCTCCGCAGTAATTATATATTGCTTTAAATTACTTTGGAGTGGCTCTCAAGATGTTGTCATCAAGGCTGTCATCTTAAGGGACAAGCTCAGACACAAGAGAAATAAGCTAAAGT
The DNA here is from genome assembly GCA_013397935.1 of Dasyornis broadbenti. Taxonomy (NCBI): domain Eukaryota; kingdom Metazoa; phylum Chordata; class Aves; order Passeriformes; family Dasyornithidae; genus Dasyornis; species Dasyornis broadbenti. The sequence continues at coordinate 218,717 of VZRN01004509.1, read as the reverse complement.
GAATCAGACAATGGTGGTGGCTGAGTTCATTTCATTGAGCTTGTACAGTCATCTTGACCTCCATAAAACTTCTCCATTTCAATTTCTGTTTGCTGAGGAAAAAGCTACAGCCTTCCCCTTTTGAACTATTTTAAGTGGAGGAAAAGTAGAGAAGACTCTTTTTTCTTTTAGCCAGAAACAAGATGAGCCCATAGATGCTTTGACAAAAAAAAACCCACTTAGATTTTGTTGTTGTTACCTGCCAGGTCATAAATCAAATTTCAGTTTGCCTCTCATTTCATCACAGAACTGACAACTTTTACCCAATCCTCTATTGCACATGTGAAGAGTAGCACAGAGATCCAAAATCTACTGCTGAAATTTTTATTGTGAAAGTAGGCATGATTTAATTTATTGCTCTGGCTACTGCCATTTTAAACTGCATCTTGGACAGGATGCTGTTCAGATGCTCTTCTAGATTCCATTTTGTTACTCTTCATCTCTAAACAATAATGTGCTTAGAAGTGAGATCTGTCAGGGAAGTTGTAATGGTGCTTAGCAATGGTAAGCAGCCTTTAAAAAATGTATTTTCTAATGAGATACTAAGGAAAGGAACAAAAATAGTACTCTGAATCTCTGATGGTCTTGTAATTGTAACATTTCAGCTCAGAAATGAGATAAAAATGAAATCATTTTGCTTCATTATACTTGGTAATTTGGCCTTTGCAATTAGAAAAATCTGGAGCAGTGTGTTTTGTACCTCTCTGTTATAAAAGATTATAAGGGCTCCATGAACATGTATAAAAGTAGCACTACAGTGAGTTTCTGCTGATGAGCATCTCCCTGAGTTCAATCTGTCAACAGAAAATGTAAGGGGCTCTGAGGCTGCCGATATGCTCCATCATATCAATGATCCATGGATCAGGAACTGGCACAAGAGCACTGAAGAGCTCTAAAGGAGCTGTAATAGCCTATCTTGTCAGCAGCCAGGGCCTGTGGATTAAAGTGGGAGAGCACTGAACAACACACACTCCCTTCCTTTCCCAGGCTCTTCACCTCTGCTTAAGCTGGGAGGCTTGTCCACTTTTGAAAATATGATAATCAACAACTGTTGGTGAAAACTGGATGCCTTTTTGTTGTAACAACTTCTGTGGGCCAGCTAGGGACAATAGTATTGCTAAGTGTGGTGATGGTGGTGGTTTGTCCATTGCAAATGGGTTTGTGATCATTAAATCCTTCTGTTACTGTCATATGGCCGAGTGCCCCTTTCATGCTCACTTCCCTGGGCTGTTCCCTAATGGTGTGGCCAATGACAGACCCTGGACAGGTGCCTCAGCCTGCCCCAGCCCAGCCACGCTCCTTGCAGGGTCTGCTGCAGGCACCTGCACGTGTGGGGAATTAGAAGACAATCTCCAGTGCTCGATCCAAGCTGGGTTTGGATAGAGGCAGCTCAAATGCTGAGCAGCAGTGCTCCTTCTGCACTGCCTTCTCAGTGTTTCCTCTGGGAGAGCAGCCTTGCACTGCAAAGGAACAGGCCCTGTACATTTGTACAGTGGTACATTCACCATTCTTTGGGACTGCAGGGGGCTGGAGTGACCAGTGGCTTTACAAGGACTAATCCAAATCTTGCAGGGCTGCTAGTGAGAGCTAATGAGTCCTGCAGGACCCAGACTGACTCCATACAGAGTCAGATGGATGTCTTTGCAACTTGCATCCGTACCACCAGTTCTTTTGTTAACCCAATTATCCAAATCCACCATTATCCTGGATAAATGAGAGTTGGTCTTTAAGATAAGAACCTCTGTGTCAAGACATTTTCAAGACATTTTAGACTTAACACAAGAAATTAGGTGAAATCGTAATTGCTCATGTAGAGCTTTATTGGGATCCACTTTAAATTTTTGTAATGAAATAACATTTACCTTTAGCCACTACTGACCTGGAGCAGATCCAGCTGAATGACCTGCATGGGAAAACATCTACATCTATTGCTGAGCATCTGAGCCAAACATTCCCTAGAGCAGTGGATTTACAGTCCTTAATCCCAGAAGTAAATTCAGAGAAGCAGAGTTTTATGACAAGGCTGATAGTTGTTGAAGGTTGTGAGGTTTCTATGAAAAGGAGCGGGGACCACAGTCAGGGCTTTCAGGAAGAGTAACATAACCATGTCAGGTAAATTCGGAGTGCTACAGAACACTGTATGATCCAAATCTCAGGGTTTTCAGGCACACAAATTCAGAACTATGCACTGCTGTATCAGTTTGATCTTTGCCATTTATATCTTAGTGAAGGCTTGAATCTGCCCTAGTTCAGAAGATAATTTTGATTTCTAGCCACATCTGCTTGCTCCATCTGCCCTTATGGATCAGGTAACTGAGCCATCATCCCATCCCCTCCCCTCCTCTCCCCTCCCCTTCCCTTTCCTCCGCTTCTCTCCTTTTTTCTATCTTCTCCTCTTTTTCTCAGGTTTAGTTGGACAAACAATTTCATTCCAGATTCATAGCACTTACATTTTTTATCTCTTCTCTTTTTCATTTTCTAATTTATGAGATATCATTAAATTACTGCTACCTCCATTAATCTAACATCACTTAAAATCTCTGTATTCCTTGGAGAAGATAAGAGAAAAAAATTAAATAAGAGTCACTCTATCATTACTGTATTTTTCCTCATATGCACAGGTGTGAATTTCAAGATCTGAAGCGATCCTCTGAAACCCACTACAGAGGGAGAGAGAGATTGATCTTTCTGCAGTGGGAAATCCAGTCTATCTACCTCAGTGATCCGTGTCACTCCTTCATGTTAAGATGTTTGTTTATTATTTCCAGTCAAAGTTTTCTGACCAGCTTTAAAACCTCTTTTGCATTTTTCTGATAACATTTCCTCTTTCTTTCTTTCTTTCTTTCTTTCTTTCTTTCTTTCTTTCTTTCTTTCTTTCTTTCTTTCTTTCTTTCTTTCTTTCTTTCTTTCTTTCTTTCTTTCTTTCTTTCTTTCTTTCTTTCTTTCTTTCTTTCTTTCTTTCTTTCTTTCTTTCTTTCTTTCTTTCTTTCTCTCGCTCTTTCTTTCTCTCGCTCTTTCTTTCACTCTTTCTTATGGTCCTCAGTTAGTTCCACTATGCCTTGGAAACCAATGCACATTTTCTCCCCTTCACTTGTCTCAATCACGTTGTTATTACATAAGAGAGGTAACTATGGTTATAAAGAATCCTTCACTCTGAAAGAAGGAATCTTACAGTTTTCAGTACAATAGGACTGAAAGAGACCTTGTTTTTTATATTGAATCATTTGGTAATATACTTTTTGCACTCCAAATCATAGTCATGCCTCATGTTTTTGTCTCCATCACCCCTTTTGTAAGATTGTGAGAGCTGCTGCCATATAATTGTTACCAATTCTGTAGCTGAAAATTTTCATGGCCAGAATCTACTTTTTAAAAAAATATTTTAATCATCGGAAGAGGATGATGTCTTAACCTAAACATCTTATTTTTCTTACCATTGTTTCTACCCGAATCATTGTTTTCATCTCTGTTGTACAAGGAGATTGATGGTTTCTTGTATCAAACAATGCAGGTTCCATCACGTTGGCATGTATGAAATGCCAGGACTGCGGTGTCTATGCAAGGAAATATTTCTGAAATGCGGTGGTTTCCTGTGATAGGTACACACTCCTGCCTCTGTGCAGTCCAAAAATTCACTGTCTGTAGTGTTTCCATCCTCACAGAACCCTTCTGTCCCCATGAGAGGTGACCAAGTGCATTGTCCACTCTGCAGTGGGAAAGCAAGGTGAAGTCTGGAGTCCCAGAGGGAGTTCCCCAGGATCCAGGCAGCCTTGGCACACAAGGCCCTGGCTGCTGGAATATCCTCCCTCCCTTCTGAAGTTTTCGTAGTCGCTTAAGGGATTTGATTCTCAGTCCTCATTAAACTAAATGGGATGAGGACATTCAGACATCTGAAGTTTGCTCTGAAAATCTCAGCTGTAAAAGACAGCTTATTAGCCCATTTCCCCCATATCTTACAAGCAGAAAAAAAAGATCCATTGTGAGTGAAAGAGAGAGAACCGTACATCATAATAAATAAGAGAAATAGCTGCTATTTTGTAATTCAATTGTAATTTCCTATTAAATTTAATAATGCATACACTTTAACTTCATTTTGTTCTTATTAAGAGAAAAGAAATTGGTCCAGGCAAGCAAGCAAAAATAGAAATATTAAAAAAATACATGAAGAGTATAAAGCTTAAACATGTATCACTTTTACATCACAGACATGACTTAGAATCTGAGTCCTTAAAAATGAAACATTCTTCAAGCTTTTGAAAACTATCTAGGAATTCTAGCATCAGAAATGAGTTTTCACAATATCAGCATATCTAGAGACATAAGATTGCTTATTTTTCCATGGTGCCCAGCATGAGCTTTATTAAACACAGGAACACCAAGGGAAAGTTCACACTAAGTGATAGAAAAGGTTACAGCATAGCACTGGAAATACCTGAGCTGCCTTTGAATTACCTGGGATATTAGCACCCTGCTTCTTAGGAGGCTGGTGGAAGACATGCTCACTCCAACTGAAGTAACAACTTTGAAACACAACAAAAATCACTACAGTGCCCTGCAGTGATTGCCTGATGGACCAGACCGACCCAAGCAGATCACAACGTTTAGGTTCTGAAAATAGAGACATCCAAAAAGCCACTAAGCAAAATTCCAGGGCTCTCTAAGGAGCTTCATGCTACAAGCAGTTTGCCTGGAGAGCTTGAAGTAAAGCCAATGGAGCTGATTTCAGCCAATTTTATCTTTATAAATATATTTAAACCTGACCTTTTTGAGGCCTCCTCACATTCACTGCCAAAGGATTTTCCAAACGTCACAGGTCTCTTTTCCACAGATATTTCTTCTTCAGACGGAAAGCTTTCTGTCTCCACACCTGATGAAGAGAACAGACAAGAGAAGGACAGGCACATTTAAATACACAGACAGAAATACCCGCTTAATCTGACTGGCCTCTCTCTTATATGCCTGTTGAAAACTTCTTTATTCTTTGAACAAAATCCATTTGCGGTAGATAAACATTATCTGGATGTTCCAGATCAAATCACTGCCAAAAAAAATTAAGTCTTGACATTGAAATGACCAGAATTATCCTGTTAAGGAGAACTGAACATTAATTCTTTAACAGCCCTAAATCATCTTTTATATGCAGAGTACAAGAAATGCTGCTGCAAGGCCAGGCAGAAAGGCAAACTACAGGAAAGGGAATCTTTGCTCCTTCAGTGCTACCTCTGCAATAACTGTTCACTTTGATGACTGAAATAAACTTTACAGTATCAATATTCCTCCTTATTTCCTTTCCTCTGCTGGGGAACATTATATTACATACCCATTCTACCTGCTGATTTCAAGTCCCTGTGGGAAAGGACAAAAAACTATGATTGTTTCTGCTTTAAAGTGAGTTCTGTTCTGCTGCCAGTGGCCCTGTATGGTGCACAAGCACTTGGGCAAGCTTTGCCTTTGAGTCTTGTTTTCCTAAGGAGGCTGGGGAAAGGTGGGGGTCAGCCTCTTGTCTCAGGCAATTAGTGATAGGATAAAAGGAAATGGTCTCAAATTGTGCCAGGGGAGGTTCAGGAAGAATTTCTTGGAATTTCTTGGAATTTATTGGAAGGCTTTCTTCCCTGTAAGAGTGGCTAAGCATTGGCTGCCCAGGGAAGTGGTAGAGTCACCATTGCTGGAAGTGTTCTAAGAATGAGCGGAGGTGGCACTTTGCAATGGGGTTTAGTGGGCATGGTGGTGTAGGTCGAAGGCTGGACTCAACAATCTTGGATGTCTTTTCTAATCTTAATGGTTCTGTGACTGTTTGTGGACATGCCTGTGCTAATTTGGGCCTGGAGGCATCCCTCTGCAGTATAGAAATTCTAGGAAGTTTTATTTTAAATGCCAGGGAATGGGAGCACCAGAAATTAGTGACTACTACTGGCTTCTAGTATTGCTGCTGATTTGAGTAAGATAGAGTGAATAAAGGCAGCTAATATAAGTACCAAGAGTAGGTTAGGCAAAACAAACATGAAAAAAGCCTAATTAACTTGGTGCTTTTAGAGAACCTCTATAGCAGACAGGGAAGAGTGAAAATATTGATCAAACTAAATGATACACAAAAGAGAAAAAAAGTGGTGTGAGGTCAGAGCAGTGAAAGTGAGATATGTGGCTGTGTGAAAGACTTGCTCAGCAGTCGAGTGAGAGGGCCAGCAGTGGTGTTGATGTCTTTTAACAAGTAAGGAATTGAGGAGCTGCACAGGCTGGTGCCAGAGCCAGGTGTGCTTTACATTGCACTGTACAGCTGGAAGATGGATTGGGATTCAAAACAAAATGTGTGTCATATTTGCTAAAGGCAGCAAGACCAGCAGGCTGACCACTGACAAAGGGGAGAGTCTGGTTTTGAGGTGTCAAGGCAGAAGCAACAGGACAGACGAGAAAAATGATCTGTGAGATTGTTGTGACTAGGGGTAAATTTAAAAGCTGCCTCACCCCTTTGTTCTGCTGTGTTATTTCCCTTAGTGGCCCTGTGCTTTAATGCTGTAGGATGCCCAGTTTTTACTGGCTATTTCCTACTGAGCACAGAGGTTCTGGGAATAAAAAATAATCCTTGATTTAGTGCCAATCTCTACAAACCACTTTGAATTTCCAAACAGGTGAATATTATTCATGGCAATACATTGCCTGAGCCTGAAATAGAGCATGACATGACTTCGCTGCTGTCTCAGTCTTGCAGTGGGGACAAACCATATAAGAATGACACAATCAAAGGTGAAAGAACAAAAACATAAAGCCATGGCTCCAGCATTTCACAGCCTGGAAAGCAGATCACAGGGAAATCCTTTTTAGCCATCTCAGCAGGAACAATATTTCCCTGTACTTTATCAGCCCAGTGAGAAAATCAGGACAACCTCTTTGCATTGGCAACATGCCTTGCCACCACCTAGGGCTGTGTTTGGCTCAGAGTGTCAGGATGTCTGAAGCACTCTGCAGAAAAGCCAATTTTTAAATGGACACAGGGTCAGGCTCAAACCGCCCTAGAATAAATGGAATTCTTACCCTATATTTAAGTGAGTTTAGATTAAGACAAAGGGAGCTAATTAATTTATCTCAGAGCTTTTGGAAACCTCCATTCAGAGAAGGTTTATCAATGAAGGTTCATTGATAAAAAAGACCCAGAGAACTGGACTGTTGGTTGAATATACACCCTTATATACTGTGAGGCTGCTGGTAGAACAATGTCTGGTCTTTTGAGCCCACATTCAGGTATTTATTTACTAAAGAAACTGGCAGTTTGATTATTAAGAATTATTTTTTATTTTTTAGTTTGTGTCACTATGAATCCAATGTTGTCCCTGAATGTTGTAATATACATTTTTAAATAGGGCAATATTTGGAAATATCAGTTTATTAACATTGAAGAATGTATTAGCAAGAGACACAAACACATATCTTGATGGGAGAATTAAAATATAATCATATACCATTTTTTTGCTATGTATTGTGGGGTTAAAATGAAGGACTAGAAATATTCCCATTTCACCTGCAAAACTACTACATCAGCAGGTAAGTTATTGTGCTCTGAAAAATGCACTCATATTTAAAAAATAGAGTGGAAACAATATTTCTGTGGGTTTTTTAGGAGGCTTTTGTTTTACTTTTAATAAGAGCAACTTAAAATTGAACTTTTTAAAGATAAAAATATGAGTAATCACCTCCTATGACTTAAGAAAATATATTTCCTTTCCGTTATGCAGAGAAGTCTGTCTGTTGCCTCTGCAGTTCTGGAAGCAGCAAGATCTGGAGTCAGTATGTCTGGTAGCTATTGCCAGTTCATAGGGACATAAATCAACAGCTTGCTGACCTCAAAATTGTCAGTCCTTTAGCCATTTCTATGCTCTTCCCAGATTTATTCCTTACCATATTTTATCTGGTCCAGACTAACTTTACCTGTTCTGAGTGCACTGGTTAAATATGAGTCTGGTTCACAGCCCAGCTGATCTTGTTTTTCTGATTTTCATTCTGCATTTTTTTTATCTCACAGATACTGTTTTCTTTGGCTTTTCCTTCATACGCCATGCTGTTTGTTTTCATTGGTAACAACAAGATAGATAAACTTTTATAAGGTGCAGCTTTATAGTTAAATCCTGTCTAGATTTACACTGGATTTTGTCAGCACAAGTCAGGAGCAGGACTGAGAGTCTGACCTACTCAAGGATTTAATAGTTTTTCACACTGAGCTCCTGCTTCACTGGAGCAAGATAGTAAACAAGTGCTTTTTAACAGTGGGTTCTGATCCTCTTCTTCTCTCAGTCTGTGCTTATCCAACAACTACAGACTGATTTCCCAAGTGACATGATGGGGGCAGCAGCCTCTTTCATTCCTACAAACTCATGGGACTGCCACAGTCGTTTCCGCTTCTCTGCAATGTGCTGCATGTGGTCATGTTCGTTTTTTCAGCTATTTTAGTAACTTCCTTGATTTAAGACTTAGTTCATGCTGGGGCTAACAGAAGAGACAGATCTGGAGGTCTTAGGTTGTGCTATAACTTGCCGGCTTTCTATAAAAAGGAGTGAAAAAAGACAGCAGTGCAGAGTCTTCAAATAACATAAAGAATTATTATAATTTCTGATTTAGTTGTTAAAGGGAAATAGCTGAAAAAACAACTTGGTACAGCAGTTTTTTAAAAAATGAGATTTCAGCGTTTACAGTTGTGATTTTCAGATAAACACCCCATCTTCCTTCTCACACGTTGCCAAAGCCACAGCCCTTTTCACACCCATAATACAGGCTAGGCTTTGTTAATCCTTATCATTGCTTCCAAATATGACTCCAGTGAAATCTACCTGGCATTTTGGTATTTATGAAAAGCAATCTAAGAATTAAACTGATACAAATGTCTGCAAAAATTGTATTTTAAATGAGGGATTTTATAAGGAAAGCTTGGTGATAATAGAAATTGCAAACTCTGCTGCCAACAATTATTAAATCTTTCATTGCTTTGCTTTATTCAAGGCAGACTCAGACAAAGAATTATTCTAGGTATGAGTAGCTGGATATTGCCTCCTCCTTTCTATCACAATGGGGTTACCAAGACAAAGCAAAACAGAGAGGTCCTGGTGGGGATCAGAAATACTGAGTATTAGCATCTGTGCAGTTTTAAGAAAGTGAAAAGCATTTCAGGTCCAAATGTGAAAAGCCTAAGGGATGATCTAAAAATTGCAAATCTCAATGTTATATTCTTCATCTTCTATAAAGCAGGAAAACATTTTGCATTCAACTCTATTAAATAGGTTTCACCACTCAGCTTTTGACAGCTTATGTTCCAATGTAATGTAGTTTAGATTAAAACAGAAATGTTTGACAGATTCATTCCACTACTCGGATGTACAGTGAAAAGTCACTTGTGCCTTTGCATATGGTGGGGTTTGGAAGAAATAATTTATACAGAAAGCAACTGAAACTGGAAATATCTGCATTAAACTGGTAAATGAAATAAGGTCTCGATACTGCCATCCAAAAGCAAATCCTGTTCAGGCTATGGGAGTTATGTTTCAGGATGACATGAAGGGCAGGTTTCTTGTATTTTACTTCTGCTACATGGTTTTGTGTTGCTGTGGGAGCTGAACTAAGCATCCTGATGGACATCATGCCTTCCCTGCAGACCAGTGGTTGCTCAACTCCTACATCTGTTGAGAAAAAGATGGGAAGTCAATTACAGGGGATTGTATCAGGGACATAGGATCTGCTCTGACAACTTTTCACTGATTAACTGCACTGAGAAATTTAACCAAAGTGTCAATTTGAATTTGCCATTTTATGGGGCTTTGAGGGAGATTTAGGCTGGAAATGAGCACATAAACAAATACACAAAAAATCCCCACAGTGATAGTTGGAAAAATGTACCCATGCTCCAACAATCATCCAAGTGGAAATCAAGGCTCTTAGAGAAGCCAATGGAATTTTTTACAATGAAATTATGTAAAATCCCAGCGGTTCATGTGAAGAACTTTCTCAGACAGATGTTACGATTCTGATTCTTAGCAAGAGTTTTTAGAGTGCACCATTTGAATGACAACAGATTTGTGTTTTTAAAAACCATTAGCATGAGCTAACTCTGAATTAAAAGCATGTTCTTTCAAAACATATTTCCATATTTCTTATGGAAACGAAAAAAATAGGCAGAGAAGGGAAGGCAGAGATGGTATGCAATTGCATAAATGTATTTCAATAGGTAGTAATCTAAAGGTGAAATATTACAGTCTTGTAGCCATAATTTAAAAAACTTTACCGTCACATTGGCATCCTGCCAATTCAGTTCTAAACCCAAAATTTCAAAGCCAATATTGAGTAAAAGAAGATGAACTATTAGTCATTACCTCATGGATTTATTTATAACTGCAATCAGTTTTCCAAAAATATAGCAGGGAAAGGGGCAAATCCCATCCTGGGGTGCATCAAACACAGCACAACCAGACAGGCAGCAGAGATGATTCTCCCGCTGTGCTCAGCCCTGGAGCTCTGAGCGCAGGGCTGGGCCCCACCAGTTTAGAAGGATGTGAAGGTCCTTTCATGAGTCCCAAGAAGGACAACAAAGCCAGTGAAAGGACTGGAAGTCCTGTCCTGTGAGGAGCAGCTAAAGGCTCTGGGCTCATCTGGGTTGGAGAAGAGGAAGCTGAGGGGTGACCTCATGGTTCTCTACAGGGAATGGGAGGTGCTGAGGGCTTCTCTCTGGTGTTCAGTGATAGGGCATGTGGGGATGATCCAAAGCTGCATCAAGGGAGGCTCAATCTTGATATTGGAAAGCATTTCTTTACTGAGAGGGTGGTCAAACAGGGAAACAAACTTCCTGGAGGGGTGGTGAACACCCCAAGCCTGTCACTCTTTAAGAGACATTTGGACAATGTAGTTAATAACATGCTTTAACTTTTGGTCAGCCCAGCAGTGGTCAGGCAGTCAGACGAGATGGTTATTGTAAGTCCCCTTTCAACTGAACCATTCTATTCCATCCCATCCCATCCCATTCCATCCCATTCCATCCCATTCCATTCCATTCCATTCCATCAGAAATAATTTCTGTTACACAGAAAGACCTGGCAACTGGACACCCAAAGTGAACACTTTTCTTAAATTTCCAAGTTTGCTTCTGCTTCTGGCTGTTTTTCATATGAATGGTTTTCTACCTGGAAAGTGTTAACTTAAGCTTTGCAAGCCCCAAACCTGCAAGAAAGACTGGTTTTTTTAAAGGTGGAACAGCCTTTGAATTTAAATTGCTCACAGTCCCTAGAGTTAATGGCCTCATTCATCCTGTAACCATTTTGGCTGTGGTACCAGAGACATTACAATGTGACGCATAACATTGAGTCTGCAATACTAATGGGCTACCCAAGTCATATTTCTCTTTTGCAGCATTGTTAATAAAGAAACTATGGAAGCTATAAATGGCAAGGGGGGAAGTTACAACTGTGCAATGTTTCAGTGAGGAATTTGAGATGATCGTAACACTTCTACAACCCATCAGTCATTTCTGTAAACAGGAAAAACAAATCAAAATCATGATGCTATGTTCTGAAGATAAAAAAAAAAAACTGTCAGTCTTGGGAGTGAGCAGTAACCTTTGAGTTACTGGTAGTTTGTCTGCCTGGCAAGTTTATCAACCTGGTGTGGCTGAAGACTGAGAAAAAAAGAATTTTAAGGAAAGGTTTTAACATATTTTGAGTGTTCATTGCTTTATTGACAGAATGCTCCTGCCTTTCTAGGGCAGAGAGGGACAAGGCTGATGCTGAGTTTGTGCACTAGAGCTGCTGAGCTCTGGCTAGGGTTCCTTGTGAGTTATCTCATCCAGATATCCCGCAGCTCCTGCCTTGCTCTGCAGTAGTGTTGCTAGGCAGTTGCTAAGGCTGTTTTTGCTCCAGGCTAGATGATCTACCTGTTTACTGCTCTAAACTGTGGGATTTAGGGATGGGTTATTATCCCAAGCCTGGCTAGCAAGCCCTGGCTACTCCCTGTGGATATGCAGGGGGATAACTGGTTGCTGAGCCCCAGGAAGAGTCTGCATAGCTCTAACACCTCAGATGATAGCTTGGGTGAGAGCCAGGCTGCAGCAGGGAGCTCTCAGGGCCACAAGGAGGGATTTTCCTTGTGGATTGAACTCCTCAGGATGAAGACTGGGATTTCTTCCTCTGAGAATAGCTGTCACAGGTCAGCATCCAAGGGCAAACACTGGTGCCACATAACAAGGACTGATCTGCCTGTGTTTTCCTGGGTGTTATGGCTGATTTTGTTGCTCTAATGTTTTATCTGATTGTTCTAGTCATAATCAAAGTAGTTTTCCCTTAAATAAGCAGAGTTCTTTTATGCCATAGAGAGTATCTTGTATTCCTTTAGTGATTAACAGCATTTTCTGAAAAGCAGGTTGCTCAGATCTATATTCAACCACTGATGACAGTACTCACTCTCCTAATGCCAAGGCGTTGCCCTGAACTTGCATCTGCCCTATAGATAGATAAATGGAATGTGCCTATCCCTCAGTCCTGAAGTCCCAGTAGAAGTTTTGATAAAATTTAATCTGGTAAATTGGATTCAAGACATCTAGGATTAATTTTCAGTTCAGGTTTTGCAGGATATCTATCAAATGAGCCTATCAGACAACAGTTCTGTGCACTCTCAGGTAGCTCACTTAATCCACTTTATGCTTTGGTTCCTCCTCAGTGAAATAAGGCTAGTACCTTATTACTGCCTTAGCAGAGGACTCAAAAAGCATTACTGAATATGAACTGTTCAGATGTGTGGAGAACTGTGAGACAGAGAGGAGAGCACCAGCATTTCTTTCTAATTTAGTACGGTGATATTTTCTAAGGGAGTGTTCACTTATCAAATTTCATTCCAGAAGAAACATTTCACATGGTCAAATCATTCTATATCAAACCAGTTCTTTATTGCCCCTTTCTAGGAAGGCTTATTTTACAGAGCTTTCTTTGTTCCCTCTCTTAATGTAGTTGACATCCGACTAGGTGTTTCATCACCTCTCTCCACTCCAAGTTTTCAGAATCGTTTTCATTTCCCTAGAGAATTATCATGATCTCTGGTGATAGCTGAGAAGATACAGCAAAGCAGAGATGCTTCCTCTTTACCTCCAGCAGTTTGCATTTTTTCCCTTTCTCTGTGATTGCTACAAAAGTTGATTCAATTAGAAGTAGAGAGAAAGATCAAGCATCCATGTGAAAGGAAGTAAAATGAGGTTTCAAAAAAATGAGTACTTTAGGGGTTTTTGACAGATTTATGTAGGCTCTTTTCATCTGGGCATTGTCTACTTTAGTTTCAAAATATTTCTTTTACAGAACCCATTGCAGTTGCTTTACTGAGCTTTTCTTAGGCTTCTGAAAAGAGCTGGCTGTCAGAGGTCCAGCTTGTATCCTCCTATCCCAAAACCAGGTATAAGACCAGCCCAGAAGGAATGTGGTGGAGAAGTTGGGTTAACAGTGTTTTGCCTGAAGGCAAGTTTAGCATCACAGTGCTATATTTGACTGGTCTTTAGCAGGATTCAAGTGATGGAGATGGTCACTGGCTGTAAAGCAGATTGGTTCCCTTTATTTCCCTGGTACTGGACATCTCTGCTGATGGGCAGGAGTTGTTAACTGTCATTCTCTCTCTCTTGACATCATCCACATATCTCTATCAAAATAATTTTTATTCTTATGCAGGCAAGAAATTACACATTTGGGAATTAGGCCAATTGCCTTTGTGCTCTGACCACTAAGAATAACATTGATTAGTTTCAGTGAGGACAGCAGTAGCCTTAATTTACAGGATTATTAGCCAGTAACAGCTCTTTAGCATTTGCTGTTCTTGGTGGTGCCAAGTAACTGGGACAAGAGGCAATGGGCAGAAACTGTTACACAGAGAATTCCACCCGAATATGAGGAAGAACTCGTTTACTGTGTGAGTGACCATGCACTGGAACAGATTGCCCAGAGAGGGTGTGGAATCCCCCTCACTGGAGATATTCCAGAATTGTCTGGGCACAATCCTGCGCCATGTGCTCTGGGATGACCCTGAGCAGGGAGGTTGGACCAGATGACCCACTGTGGTCCCTTCCAACCTGACCCATCCTGTGATTCTGTGAAACATCAAAGGGATGTATTTTTGGGACACATTGCATTGCTGGATACATACCCAGTAAGCCTAATGTTAGAACTGTTCCTGTTGTTGGACCCTGGATCATCAGATATGACAGAAGCTTCTTTGCTTGTGGCTTACAGGTGAGAGTTATTCCTTCTGCCAACTCCCTTTCTTCTCAGAAGTTCCCCATAGACTTCACAAAGCTTTTTCTCAAGTGGAAGTTTTCTCTTCTTAGTTTTGTCCCCTCATCCCAGTCACATCTCTCTTGAAAGGTACACTGTGTGTTCCAGTACCAGATTCCATGTTCATCCTACAGATGCATTCTTTCCTGAGTTATTTTAGAGGGGCTATGTCTTTGAAGTAAACTACTTGCATTGGGATTGCTTTTGCCTATTACAGAAGTTGGTCTGAAAAAGAGTTCCTGGTTTACTCGGTTGTGAAATTATGGGAAAATGAGGAAAAGGCTATAAAAATACACATACATATGGAAAGCCTGAAGAAAGGGAATGATTTCGTGGGCGGGAGAGGGGGGAAATTAGGGAGTAATCAAGTGCCACTGAGAAACAGGGAATTTAAACTGACTGTTGATTATACCAGAGCAGTTCAACAAAAGAAGCAATAGAAAGTGTGCTAATCACAAGCAGATCATATCTGACAAAATGAGAGATAGTGAATAACTTCGTTTATCTCCTTGCCTGTTCAGCCAGAATGTATTCTCTCCAAATTAAAGCATAGAAGGTGGCTATGGCAAGAACTACTGTGCTTTCAGCTCCTTGTATTAGTCAGAGGAGAGATAAAGACACCTCTAGAGTCCGCAAGAATGAGCCAAAAGTGGGCAGATTTCCCAGTAAATGGGCAGAATATATCCCACAAGCCATTTCTTGTCTCTTCATTCACTATTAGAAGAGCCAAGGAAAATCAGTAATTTTAGAGGCAACCTACCAGATTAGGGCCAGTTTACTATGATGACCAGCACTGTTGTACCTCAAAGCCTTACCCATCAGATGTGCATTTCCCTCATGAGAGTGAAAAATTTAGTTAACACTCTTTTCCAGCAAGGTGATTTGAACATGTTAGGGATGATTCAGCAAAGCACTTAATTGCATGTCTCAGGCTATCCCTAATTAGCAGAGATCTTAAATTCTTGTACATTCCTAAGCATATCGTTGAAGTTAACTCGAGCACATACCCAAACTGCTGAGTATGCTTGGGGAAAGCAGGTAAGTTGAACCAGTGTTTCAGCAGCAGGCCATGTAACTGGCCAAAAGATACATGATATCGCTGGAAAAACAACAGCCCCAGAATTTCTTCTTTATTCTATAATCACAAAAATACTATTCCTAAATACTTCCTAAACCTTCACCCTTTCACTCTACCACTGTATGGATGTGAGTTTTCTCCATCCTCCTGATACTGGAGCATTGTTCTCTGTATATTCCAGGGTGTTTTGTGCTAAAGAATGTTTTGAAATATGAAAGTTTGAAATATCTTTGAGAATCTGTTTCTTTTCACTGCACTTTATTGAACTGGACTGTCTTGTGTTTCACTCTGAGAACAACTGACTCTCTTTTTCCCAGGCTTTTGGAATTCACTTTTCAAGGGTTGGGAGGTCACTAGTATTGAATTTTTTCCACTCAGAGTTCCTGAATTTCTGCAGGAGAGAATACAAAGTGTTAATAGTGAAAATTGCTCAATATTTTCTGGTGTTCTGATGGATGGCAGTATCCTTGCTCTATGTCTCTTGGTACAGCAAAACACTTCAGCTGAAGGGGTTTTAAAAATATATTTTGGCTACTTGAATACACGAGATCTGTGGTAATGAACAGCCTTCTTACCAAGGTCAAATCAGACTAATTGCCACTAAGTAGATTTGCTAGTGAAAACAAGGCTGTATTATTTGATAAGAGAGTAAGGATTGGGGTTATCCTGCATCTTACTTGTTTTGGTACGTATTGAGAATTTGCAGGAAACTGGTAGATTTATTCCTTCTTCTTTTGCCCATCCCATTGCCCAGTGTGGGAACAGTCTGCATCTTGTAATGGCAAAGGTCCTGCCATCACCAGTATCCATTTATACAAATCATGGTCAGGATCCAGCCCAGTGCCATGAATAGTCCTCAGACAATTAAGTCTTCACCAGCTTCTATTTTATTTATGATATTTATTTAGTTTCATAGCCATACTTTGCTGGTTGCCCATGACCAGTACTATGGATATTCTCCCCCTTTCATCTCCCAAACCTGGCATGTCATTTGCTTTCATAGGAAAAAATAATTGTCACCTTTATGTGAAACAGCAGAGATTGGCTGTGACAAGAGATGGGATAATGGTCAGAACCACACTGGTGCTTCTACAGGTGCTAGATGTCTTTTTTCAGAGTTTTATTCATTCAACACGGGTTAAAAATCACTATCAGATATATGGTTTAGAGGATTTTTTCCCCATTTTGGATGACTAAAACCTGGGGTGTTTGTTTTTTCTCTTTTGTTGTTTCTGTAGCTTAGGGTACAATCCACATCCTGGAAGAAGGGCGTATTTTCACTTGAGTGCTTTTGCAATTGAAGGAATGAAGTCCTCAGCCTCTCCTGATCTCTTCCCCTATATTGTATAGTCCTGGTCATTCTTGAGCCTTTGTACATTTACATTGTTGTGGTCTACAAAGACTACATGTGGATCTGAGGGTTTGTAGGCACTTCCAGATGAAAAGTTTCCATAATTACCTGAAATTGCAAAGACTGAGCATAGGCCCAGCTGGTCTCATCCATCCCATGTTCCCAGTGTACTGACATACACATCCTGTAAGCAAAGAATCAGAGTTATTTTCACAAGTCCCTTTGAACGTCCTTGCTTAAACTCTGTCAGTTCAGCCCCAACCTTCCTTTCTGACTGGGGATGTCATTCTGGCATCCAGTTCTATATAAATAACTGTGTAGCATTGCCCTTCATGATGTGTTGTACAAGGGAATTCCTTACACATTTTCAAATTCCTTACACATTTTCAAACAGCATAGCCCTTTGACCTGGACAGGAAAATGAGTGCAGCCTAATTCTTGGAGTATTTGTAGCAAGTCACTACATAATTGTCACAGCTTTAGCTGCCCAGCCAAGCCATCCAAGGTGAGTGGTTTTAATGATAGGGTTTTAAGGCCTGGAACGTCCCCCAAATAATTTTATTTAATGAAATGAGACAATCTGCTCAGAAAACAAAAGGCACTACTCCACTGCTCCTGAGATCCGTGTGGCGTGAGTGAGTTTGCTTTTGAAATAGGTCTTAATCAGCTGGCATGGCCAGAAAATGTTTATAACTGGTTTTCATGGTGAGGCTTCACATGTTGGCACCTTTGTGCAGATCTAACACAGTGTAACACTCTGATGATAATCTCTCGTTGTTTCTCTCCTTGAACTGTAGTGAGGCTCAGGACAAGGAAAGCTGTCTCAATATACTCCTGTTTTTCCTGCCTCCTCTCCCAGCTGGGAAAGGGATTTTTACATAAGAAAGGATGTCTATCTTGCAGAAACGTGTGGCAGGCCTATTCTTCTCCCTTTTTTATGTTCTCCTTTTATATTTGGGGGGGGGGGGGTTTTTTTTTTTTTTGGGGTTTTTTGGGTTTTTTGGGATTTTTTTTTGGTTGTTGTTGTTGTTGTTATGGTGGTTTTTTTGGGGTTTTTTGTTTTGTTTTTGAGTAAAGACAATTTTGAATTGATTCAAAGCAGAACCAAACTCTCAAGGGTGGGGTAGGGGGTTAGAAAGGCACAGTGAAGTAAAAATTTACCAAGAGCAAATTAGTTTGAGGACCTACCTCAAATGAAGTAAATGAACCTCAGAAATACTATGGAATCAAATTACTGCTAAATTTCTTCAGGCTTAAACATTAAAGGTCTAATTAAAAGAACATTATTTGGCAGTATAATGTACCTAATTTACCTTGTAAAATATATTAGGCTGGGACTTCTTCAGTCTTCCTTCCTTCCTTCCTTCCTTCCTTCCTTCCTTCCTTCCTTCCTTCCTTCTCCTCTTCCTCCCTTTCTTCCCCTTTCCCCTTCCCCAAGCCCTTCCCTCCCTTGGTGTCCCTCAGCAGCCTGTGCAGACAAAAAAAATTGTTTTATTTTGAACACAGAACTGCAGTTTCCAACCTGGGGTTTTCAGACCCTTAGGGCTACTTGTAAGAAGGGAGAAGTATGAAAAGGAACTAGGAAAAGCAAATTGAGGTACTAAATCCCTGCATGATAGCTATGCCCCTGAAAATAAAATTGGACCTTCATAAAGTAAAATAGTTGGAAGCTACCAGAAAAGAAGGAATTATTACAAGAAAAAACATCAGGAGGTTTGGAAGGTCATTATGGTCAAATATATAGTGTAGGTAAACTTCAGAGGAAATCTTTTCGGTGTTAATACATTTTTAGATCAAAGGAATAACATAGTACCTGAGCTGTAGACAGTTAGTGGAATTAAACTTTTGAACCTCTTTAAGACTTTGCTGTCAGTTTATATAGCCAGTAAAAAAAAAAATCCTAATTCCTTCACTGCAGTAAATTGTCAGAAGTTCATTAATGAATTTGAACTCAGACATTAAAGCTCTGAAACACCATGCTTTTGCTTATGTAGGAACTTTCATTCCAGTGGAGCTCAAAATGATTTATGGACATGCATTTCATAAGGCACAGGTGGCATCAGAAGCCACGTTTTATACAGCTGTATCTGCTGCAGCCATAAATAACTTAGCAAAAACATTTAGGTTTAATTTTTTAGGAGCTTTGCAAACAAGTGATTTGTTTACAAAACGCAGCAAAACTGCATGAATATGCCAGGTCTGGAAGTGATGAATTCTTCATCAGGTAAAGACACAAAGATTAAGAATAAAAATTATTTGCAATTCAAACACAGCAGCATTATGTAATTAAAGCACACAGGTTTTAGTCAAGATCTTTGTAGGCCTGTGCATACAAAGCTGTCCAGCACTTCTTGGATCAGGCCACCAGTTTCCCAACTGCATGTCTAAGGCACTGCAATTTAATAGTATTTGCTCTTGAGCAAACGTCTTAGGCTCTTTGCACAGACAGGTTGAAAGGAACATCACCTCCCCAAAAAGTAAAAATTAACCCAGAACAAATCCCCAGATACTTCACTGCAAATGTTTGCCACACCAGGTGATGGCAGAATCATTGCTTACTTCCTTCCTAGTCTTATCCCTAGGAGTGGGTAAAATGCTGGCTAACTTTAGCACTACAGATTCTAAATCCTGTTGGATTTAGAGCATATCAAAAGCAGGCCCCTCATTGAGGACATCAGGAGGAAATCCCATCCCAGTGGACAGTGGCTGCTGCTTCTCATTGTGATCAAACCTGCTTTCTTTAAAACGAAGGGCATTGTGACAAATTTCATGGACAATTTTAACCATAGTTAGTCTAGAAAGGTCTTGACAAGCTGTTGGTCTCAGAGATGCGTTTATAGCAGTTATATCTAAGACTCTCATTAAGTGGACTTAAACCCTGGGAACGGGTGGTAGGAAGAGGAGATGGAGCTGAGCTGCACTTTCCTACTGCCCAGGAGCCACAGGAGATGGCTGCTCTGCAAGGGAGGTGGATTTGGGAGCATGTGGGAATGCACAAGTAATCACATGTGATTGCATACACAAGGAGCATAGCTGTATTCCTCCTTGCACTCGTGTGGTGGGGACCTACTCCAGTTTCTGCCCTGATAGGGCCTTCAGTGCTCCCAGGACAAATTTTATGGCTTGTACTGTGCTTGTGAGTTACTTATCCATGACACAAGCCACATCTTTTGGAGTGCATCGCCCTCATGAGCAAAATGCCAAGCATGGAGCTGCCCCAGGCTCGCAGGCGTGCCTCAGTGCTCCCTGTCAGAGAGGGAAAGACGCCTTTGGATTTTTTCTTTTGTTTAGGTAAGCACATTTTATGGCCCAGAGATTTGGTTTCTGGGACACAGCATGGAGATCTGCTTCATTCCTGTTATTTACTCTTTCTCCTGAGCAATACTGATGTATAAGAATATATGGTTTTTTTTCCTTGGGCACTGCAGTGTGAGCAACTGTCCTCTGGTTTGTCCACTACCCCAGTGGTGTTAATAACATGATGAATAGAGTCTCCAAAATAATAATAATAATAAATTTAAAATCTAAACCCAAGCAAAGTTACCAGCTTTCTGAAGTTGGAGCCTTCATGTCTGATTCTCTCAGACTTTTCTGTATAGCTGTCACATCAACAGATTTTTTTTTTTCCTTTATTTTGCTCAAAGCAAAGATTCTTGTGTAATCATATAACTCAAGGAGCTGGAGCTTTAGAAAAATGCTGAATATTATGTTATACTGTTGCAATTTGTCAGAAGAATTGCTTCTCCAAGCTATTCAGATCTCCAAGGTTCATCTTAGATTATCCACAATAAATTGTCCCTTGACTGACAATCCTAAAGAATAGAACTGTGATTATTGTTTTGGGACAACTTTAATGCAGGATTTCCCTTCCTTTGCCCTTGCCCCTGCATGCAGCCTCACTCAGCTCTATTCAGCAATCAGTTAATTTATTTACAGAGATTCTCCCCAGCCGTGAGCTGGGTTTCACAGGGGCTGAGGGGGCATAGTTGCCTGCAGCAGCTGAAATGTAAATAAATATCGATAAAATAAATACGGTGTTTTCGGAAGCACATTCTCCGTGGTGGTACAGAGTGATCAACACCCTTGGCTCTTTTCTATATCCTCAATATCCCTGTTAAGCACAGCCTAAATTTGGAATTGGGGAGTAGTTGCAGTGGGGTGCATTGAAGCCAAACCTCTGACACTGCAGTGCCAGGGGGGACATTACACAGGACCATTTCCGCTCTGTGCTAACCATCTTTTATTCTGTCAGAGAAGCGGAAAAACCCTTCCTGTAATGGAAATCAGCCTCTTTCTATGTAATCCCAGCACTATTTCCAGCTGTACATCTGAAGACATTGTCCACCCTGCCCACACAGAGCCCCAGCAACCAGACAGAGAGGAAGAGCCCAGTGGGTCTCTATTGCCAGTATGCGGAGCCTCATCAGTCTGCAGACTCTCATTTACTTGCCTGCCAGGACCTCTGTGTTTCCAAAGGGGAGGATTTATATCCAAAGGATGCTCATATCACTGCAGTGGGGAGCCAAGACTTGTCAAATCCACTGCTGGCTGCTGGTGACTCATGAGATGTCCAAGACAAGCAGCTTAACTTGCTTTTTCCTCTGTTTCTGTTTTCAAAGAAACCACTTCTCAGCTGCACACCAGGGGGCTGTTGTGAGTTTGAATTAATTTGAGGCTTCCAAATTAAAATTGCTGCAATACAGCAATTCATTTCACCCTGTGAGGAATATCTCAGATCCGCTGACTCTTCCTGTGGAGGCACCTGTTTCTCTCCAAAGCCATCTCAGCTAACAAGCTCAGGCATTTCACTGACTCTGATGAGCTCTCCCTGAGTGTTAACTCTTCTCTTTGCAGGTCTTGAGAGCCCACAGTCAGGAAACGGAATCCTAGCTTGCATCACATGGGAAGTTAACTGAATATTGTGAGCAAACCCTATTTTCAGCAAGCACAGGCCTGCTGCTGTTTTATTTATGCTCTGGTTTAAAAACATTCAATTGAGGATGTCGTTAGGGGGTTGAGGGAAGCATTGTACTTAGAAAGTCTCTCTGTAAACTAGGCTAGGCTCCTTACCTTACTATGTGATCAAAGTCATTATTTTCCAGCTCCTGCTGTGATTGTAAACAGTCAGATTTGAGCAAATGAGCTGTGGATGTATTTATAACAGGACAATAACTTGGGGGGGGTGGGGATGGTTCAGACTGGTATGCTATGACAGGCTCAAGAAATAATGTAATTAAATTTTTGTTTACAGAAAGAAGACTGGTACTTCTGGGTAGATATTTTTAAGGTTTCTTGAAAAGAAACTAGAGTCTGGAGCATCCTTTAAAAACAGAAATTAGAGGTCAAACACTGAAAGCAAGAATAGAGGAATTTCATCTCCAGAACTTCATGATCAGCACATATACATGTACACACACACCAACCCCCAAACAATTACACCTTGTGTTTGTGCAGATCTTAGGCAGAATGAGACCATCCGTACTATCAAGGCATCAATCACTAAAGATTGTGTGAGCAGCTACTAAACCCACAATTTCCCAACCTGCAGGAAACTGAGTTTGCCTGAACTTGACATAAAAAATGGGTGCAAGATGTCAAAGTAGTGTTCATTTTATGAATGAGGGAACACATTGCTCAAGGGCTTTTTGGTTTTGTTTTTCTTTCATTTGGGGAGGACTGGAGTGGGGCAGGGGGACACAGGACTTTGGAGGAAGGGGGAGAAGAGTTTACATTTTTAACTCAATTTATCCTCTATATGTAAACAACTAGTGACATTTGAGATGACCCAAAGTATCAGTATGGGATGGTAAGTAGGACACAGAGAAAATCTCCCATTACAGCACCATGTCTGTGCAAATAAACCAAGCCCTAGATCTCCGGTAATGATAAGTGGAAATGTAGGTACCTTGCCTACACAGAGGCGTACACACATGTGCACAACCTGTGTTAAGTCTCAGAATTAACCCTGCCTTGGTGCTTGTATTTTGTTTGGGATTGTTATTTCAAAGAAAGATTGAACATTTTCATACTTGCAACTCTCTTAACAACTGGGTTACTACTGTGACCAGGTAAATAGTGCCGAGTGACTTTCATGGGCTCCTCCTCACTGCCAGTTCTCCTGTTTTAGTGCTGTCATGACACAGGAGAGGTGTGCTGTGACCATGCTTGAACACTGTGCAACTGTTCAATTTTCTTATTTTAGCTTCTGTACAACATCCTAGACAATTTCTCCAACCGTGGCTGCCAACCCCCAAACATTTGACAGCTTTATCTGATGGCATTTAGACTGAATTGAAACATGTGCAAAGCTTGGCCTGTCTCCAGAGCCGAAGTAGACAGCCACCTCCACCACCATAGGCTGTTTGCATCTTGTTCCTGTTTCAGGAGAAACTTGGAGGCCACAAAAAACATGCAGTCTGCTATGCAATCCCTGTGCCACAGCTTATGCGGCCCAAATCACTCAGCCCTGTTGTGCCTGTAGCAGCTGGGATTGTAAGATCTTGTTTCTTCATGAGACTTCATCAGGACCATGGTCCAAAAGATGAGTCCCTGCTGCAGGTCACCTCCTATCTCCCTTGACATTACAGCATCACCCCTACTATCTATTGACCTTTTTATCTTCTCAACAAACATTTAGATGTGCCATTTTATTTGCTTCCCAGTCTCAGTTTGATGACCCCTCCAGCTTTCATGCTCAGATTGTATTTTACTCCTCAGGGTGGAGAGGATATCCAACATTGCTAAGACAGTGGTTCTGCATGTTGGAAGAGTGCAGAGAGTTGACTGGAAAATGTGTTATACTCTTACTATTGCCCCTACACAGCTCCTACTGTGTTTCTGGAAAAAAACACCTGGATGGACCACTGGTCTGAGCTAACAGAACACTTCTTTGATATCTCTTTTCCAGACCACTGTGTATTCAGACAGGTCATGCAGTTCACCTGAAAAATAGTAGCGGAAAAACTTTTTTGGCTTCTCAAATTGCAAACAACGTGTTGTAAGGAGATATATCAGATGAGAAGGTTGCTGCCTTTTCCCCCACCTCAGTTGAATTCCTATCTCCCACCTTGACCTGGAAATTACCACACTCGCAGGGTTGGTGGTAAAGATGTGGGATAAACTCCTGTCCTATTTTTGTCAAAATGACCCAGACTAGAAAAGACATTCCAGTTATCCTGAACAATCTAACACCTTTCAGCTTTCCTTCCCAAAACGAAAGCAGATATCATCAATTGGATAGACTGCTGTGATTGAGAATCCTGTGCGCGGGTTCAGAGGTGTGGTTTGATCCTCAAGTCTGCACAGAAGTCTGTTCCTATTAAGGAAAGAGGTGGGAAGAAGACTGTGAAGTTGTTGTGGTTTAACCCCAGCCATCAGCCCAGCCCCACACAGCCACTCACTCTCTCCCCCACCAGCAGGATTGGGGAGAGCGTTAGAATGGTAAAAACTCATGGGTTTGATAAAGACAGTTTTAAAGGGAAAGCAAAAGCCAAGCACACAAGCCAAAAAAAAACGAGGAATGAATTCTCTGCTTCCCATGGGCAGGCAGGTGTTCAGCCATCTCCAGGAGAGCACAGCCCCATTACACGTAAGAGTGACTTAGGAAGACAAACACCATCATTCCAAATGTCCCCCCTTCCTCTTTCTTCCCCCCACTTTATATACTGAGCATGATGTCACATGGTCCGGAATATCCCTCTGGTTAGTTGGAATCAGCTGTCCTGGCTGTGTCTCCTCCCAGGCTCCCCTGCAGCCCCAGTTTCCTCTCCAGAATGACCATACAAAAGGCCTTGGCTCTTTGTAAGTCCTGCTTAGCAATAACAAAAACATCTCTGTATTATCAACCCTGTGTTCAGCACAAATTCAAAACACAATCTCCCACCAACCACTGCGAAAAAAATTTAACTCTATCCCAGAGGAAACCAGCACAGAAATGAAAATAGGAGAACCGCCCAATTAAATGCTCTTACCTGTGTAAGGTGTGAACACTGCATTGCAAAGATACATCAAGTATAAAACACTTTGGTTAAACAGAGCCATTTCGCTCTTATACTAGAACAGAGCTGCTGTCCTTTATGTACTAGTGAAGATGTGTAAAAATCAGTTCTCAGGTTTTGCTCTTTTTGAACACTACTAGGGAGGTTACACAGAACGGTACTGAATATGCCATAATGGGGTAGTATATTCCATTTCAATTCACCCTTCAAATGGAAACTCACATATTCTCATATTTTAATTCCTTCATTTTTAAGGGAAGAAGGGATGCTTCTGACCAATAGTATAATCAACTCCTATAATGACAAGAAGGCTCATAATATTATTCTGCATCCATGGAAGAACTCTGTGAATTTTGATTTTTTTCAGAGCATCTTTTTTAGAAAGAAACCATATTTTATTTTTCACTAAATTCTGTGAAGGAATATCCTGCATAATACTTACTCCCAATATAAAAGAAGCAAGCAGGAAATAGAGCTGTCTTGTCCTTTATAACCAAAATGCAATTAATTATCTGAACACCTTAGATAATTTATTTTGCTTCTAAATTGATACTTTGGGCTCAGTAAGTTTTCAGAGAATGCTTGATTCACTCTCAGAAACTGAAGCAAGAGACCACAAGTCCTGACTCTCAACCCCTTCTTAGATACAAGAGAACCAGAACTGTCTCTGAGGAAAAGTTAAATTAAAATTAATTTCTAATGCAAATGCCACAATTCTGTGGCTCTCTTCATCACTGGATTATTACTGAAGATTTGTTCCAATTTGGAACAGAGACAAGATGACAATTATGCTTCCTAACAAGTCTTGAAATAACCCATCAGCTTCGAGGTACTATAAGAAAATTCTCTTTTCACATATTATTATTGGCTGAGAACATCAGGTTCTAATCCCATTTCTCTGCAAGTATTCCTTTGCACCAAATTCCAATTTCTTAATTAATCAGTGAGCACAGAGCCACAAAAAGCCAAGAAAATACAAATTAAATACATGATAGAGGAAGTTATCTGATCCAATGTGGGAGTAAAATTCAAAGAACACTGGGAGAGACATGTAGGAGAACACCAGGAGAGCATCACACTTTTTGTCCCAGAGTCCTGAAAAACTGGCATATTGATTGTCATGTGAGTGTTTTCAGCAGATCTGTCAAACTGATAGAGGAATAGCCAGCACGTTACCTGTAGTCAAACGGTGAGAAGCTGGTCTGTGCAGATACCAGCTGGCACTCTGGTCTCAGGAGCAGAGAGGGCTGTAAGAGTTTCTTTACTTTAAAAGACAGAAATAAACAGAAAATTCAATGTGACTATGAAAAAGCAAGTGCACTTTTAGGATGCATCAGAAGTTTCTGTACTGCGGAAGAGGAAGTATTGCTAAGATACTAAGACCTAAGATACTGCAAACCTGTGGGTTTTTATTTGAGGTCCATGGAGTACTTGAAATTGAACAAAAGGTAGGTCAGAAAATCAGCTTTGATTTCCAGAGGCCTGCAGACACTTGGAAAGGATCCCCAACTTAATTCAAAAATTTCCAGAAAGATAGAGACTGAGAAAGCTGTAGCCTGTATTTATATACAAATCTGGCCATCCTTATTCAGAGCAGAGAAGTTCAAACTAGATCAAGTGCAAAGGTGAACCACAGGATAATGACAAAACAGAGAGATTATTTTCTTATGAGGAGAGACACATTGAGCCAGCTTGTTTAACTTCAGCAAAGTGGAGGCTGCAAAAATATATGTTGTCTGTCAATGCATCAGTGTGTGATCACTGGGGAGGCAAACAGTTGTTAGCAGACAGGACAGTGCTGGCAGAACCAAATGTGAATATATTGCTCATGATTATTTTAGGCTGAAAACAAGAAGGGTTATGACTAGTTGAGGAGTAATATTATGTGACACTCCTGCATCAGAAACACCAGAGGAGAGATGATGACAGCAATGGAGATGCAGTCTGACCTACTTTTGCATGGGATTATGTGACATCCCATTGTAGGAGGGATGTAATGACCTGAAGGATTGATTTCCTTCAGATGTTTTATTTTTCTGTAATTTGCCTCACTGCCCACTGGTCTTTTAATCCCATAACCTGTCAGATTGAAAAATTCCAGTACCATCAAGGTTAAGAAATTGTATAATCAGTTTAGAAGCAGGAAGGCAGGGCCAAACCATGTCACTCTAGAATGCCTTGGACATTGGTAGATGTCACAGACTGTGTAGGTGAGGCCTCTCAATACTGTTAGGCCTGTTATCCATTCAAGCCACCAGAAATCATAAAAAGAGGTACTTATTCAGCCAGTGCTTCCCACCATAGAAAAGGAGGTATGTTTGGTGCAGGGGGCAGAATAAACAGCAGACTAAGTAATGGGCACTTCACCAGTCTCCTTCCCTGTATTTTTTAAATATTGCTGACAACATCAAGGATCCGTTGTCATGGGTGTAGCAGAATCATAATATAAAAGTTAATGCCTGCACCAAGTTTTTATTAATACAATGGCACAACTTAATGCTAGAAAGATAACAATAACAAAACATATGACTTAGTGGATAGAATATGTGCTTTTAAGATCTCTTGAGCCTCTCTTCACTCGAAAAATTAATTCATTAAGGCTGTCAAATTTTGAAACATTAGTGAAAATCAGCAGGAACTTTACAAGCTTTCAGGAGACAAACAACAAGCTTTTATTTGCCATGTTGTGACCTAATCTGTTAATAAACCAAGAAGTGTTGCTGGGTGGTTCCTTGAAATAAATGAAAGAACATTCTGCAATCCCTCACACTCCTCCTTTGTATGGGGTGTTTGCTTTTAGGGCTCTGATTTTCAAAACAGTTATATGCTGATGTATCAGTTTGTTCACAAGATACATTCCCTAGTTATTACCATAAATTCTGGGAATTTTTCTGGGGTAAAAATAGAGACTGGTCTTGCTTTACAAGATTTTCTAGAATCATTCGGAGTCAGGTAACTTTGGGTGAATACACTGAAGATTTCCTCTCTCTAGGGGTCAGCAGTAGAATTTATAACTGGGTTTTAACTTGAAGCCATTCATTATTTCAGCTCTCTTTCAATTGCTTCTTTTCATATTTTGTTGCCTTGTTCTTTCCTAATGCAGCCTAACACCACCCTTGTGGTTGCCCAGCACAGAGCACTGAACAGATGTTTTCTTTGAGTGGTGCTCAGCCATATCTAGGCCCTTTCCCTCAGTAATTACATTTAATTCTAGAAATCCTCAGTGAATATTAATAGTGGAAATGGTTGATCAAATATCCATAACATTACAGTGAATGCTCTTTCACAGTGCAGTGCTCAGTTACGCAGATGCATTACATCATCTTGAAGTTGCATGTACTTTTCCTTGGGCTTAATTTAATTGAAAAAGAGTGCCTGGAGGAATGGGGAAATGGGCTCTGGGTTCCCATAAATCCCCCAAAGCACATTATACCCCACACTCAGAAATGTCTTTCTCCCTAATGTTCCCCTTTAATTTTTTGGTATTTTCAACATTTATCATCTAACATGATGGAAAGGAGCTGGTTGCCTTAAAACATATCTCCTGCACCCTGCAACCTGCTCAGTTTCTCCTACTTGATCCTGCAGTAAAAATGCAGATCTGCCATCAATACAGTCAGACCAAAATACTGCCTTAACTATGTCATTGACTGTCATCAGCACAGGCTTAGCCTGTGACTTCATCCCTGGGCCAGAGAAGGGAGTGGAATGGGAAGCAAAGGAGAATGGCTGTGATTAAGTACAAATCACCAGAGCAATTGGAGAACGTGACCAGACTGTAAAAAGCACATGGAGACATCTCTCAGTCTGATGAATTCACAGGGTTTTTTTCTAGTTACAAAAGCCTATTTTTGATGTTTGCCACCTTCTTTGCTCTTACTCTGTTTAAGGAAGGTTGGCTGGGCATAAAGGAAAGCTACAAAGGCAAATAGCCTGATCTTTGTACCTGGCAGCTGTAGGACTGCACCCATGGTGGAGGGCAGAGAGAGAATTCTCTGAAGCACATGGTGCTCCCTGAAGCCAACAGGAGCATAGCTCTCTATCTGTCCTCTGACTCAGGTAAGCAACCCTTACAGATCTCTCCTTAGTGACTAAATGATTGAAAGAAATCTCTGATGTATTGCTTTTGGCCTCTGCTATCAAAACAGGCACTCAAGAAGACAAGGTTTTCTTACAGTCATGCAGAAATTTTCCCCATAAAGCTGGAATCATACATACATAATAACCGTCTAGGTAAATGTCCATATCTTGCAGTCATTTAACAGAATTGAACACTGCACAAAGTCTTGTGAAAATAGGACTTCGGTTAACAAAATAAAAATTTGACTAATGGTGTTTCAGATCAAAGAAAGAAAGACACTGTAAAGGATGGGAAAGAAGCTAAGGAATTACATATTGCAGGGATGTCAAGGTGTCCAGGTGCCTCTGCAAAATGTTGCACGCAAGGCTCTGGGCAGCGTTTGGGGTACCATGAATATCAAGGTAACTGTTTCTTTTTGTGAAACATACAACCAGTGCCAAGTATAGTCCTTGCTAAATGACTTAACCACTCAAGGATGCTGTTGCAATCATGCTCCTGTAAAAAGAGAAGAGAAATAAACCCAGTGGCCCAATGCTGTCCAGCAAAGTGCATGCAGTTGCATTCAACTTGCATGCATTATGTCACAGGTTTGTCTTTCTCATAAATGTGGATATTGATCCTTTGGCACCTTTTGTCTAAAGATCCCGAAGCCATTGACAAGTACAAGTTACCAAAGTTTTGCAACACCCACAAGAGGAGGGTAAGTGCTGCTTGCTTTTAACATGCAGGCATAAAATGGCAAAGTGAGGTTAAATGACTTGTCTGGGGTCAGACAATGAGTCAGAACGGGAGCTGGAA
This sequence comes from Dasyornis broadbenti, assembly GCA_013397935.1. Classification (NCBI taxonomy): domain Eukaryota; kingdom Metazoa; phylum Chordata; class Aves; order Passeriformes; family Dasyornithidae; genus Dasyornis; species Dasyornis broadbenti. The sequence continues at coordinate 189,100 of VZRN01004509.1, read as the reverse complement.
AGTGGTACACAGGAGTTACTGTTCTTCTGCTGCTGCTGAATATGCGCAAGAGGAAACTGGGGAGTTGCCTGAACATTGTTTGCTACAGATGGTGCTGAGTCTCACAGCCCTTTATCTCCGTGCATGGTGCCCTCAGGAGCTGAAGCACAAACACACTCTCAGCCCATATGCTCAGATGCTGGGAATACCCCAGAGAGCTTCTACAGGTGCTGTGAAGAGGATTCCTCTGGGCTGATGAATGCAGAGAGTGATTTTAAGCAATGTGTGAGTTCAGTATGGAAGGGGAATAGGCAAGACTCCTTCTTCCAGCAACTTCTTTAGTTTCTGCTGCCACAGTCCTTCCAGTTAAGAAAATATGTAGGGATTTTTTGTTTCTTTCATTGGTTTGGTTTTGTTTTGTGGTTTTGTTTTGTTTTTTTTTAGATATTCCACATTGGTAACAACAACAAGAACAATATTTTTATGTCTCCTAATTTCAAGTTGCTGAAATTGCAATAATTTCATTGGTCTGAAATGTAGTTAAATCATAGGGTTTCCATTTCACAGATGAGTAAATGGAGGTTAAGGAAGTGCATAGGAGAACTAAGTAGTACAACTAAGAATCAGAAATCCTTTACTGACACTGGACAGCTTTCTTTTGGTGGCTACAGGGAAGTTTTATATATATACATGAAAAAAATGTAGATTAATCTGCTGAGATATTACCCTGTAGACTGACATTAAGGACACTGTCTAAACCAGAGAACAATAAGATCATTACCATAATTATCAGGCTAGGCAAAGCCATTACCAAAGCCAATCACTAATCACTAATGGTACCATGGTTCCTGCTCTGAGCTAGCATGTTTTATTTCCCAGCTGTAGAGGGCTATGGATGCATGGCCACGTACCATGCCCAGCTGACACCTGTTACGCAATGATGCACTGATTGCTTTGGCTTAAGCAGTTACTTAGACCTCTGGTCTGAATTTTGGCTGCATTAAAATAACCCTCATCTACCAGGTTTTTTTCTCAGTGTAAGTGGAGCTTTTCCTGTCCCGCATATGCACCAGGCAGTGGCTCCTTTCCTGCTCCTATCAAATGGCCACTGGCAATGGATCTTCCACTCTGTGTGTCATCCCAAAATAAATTCTGCCCGAGTGAGCTATAAATCAGCAGATGATCTCTGAGGCACAGTGGCTCTGTGTTGCTCAGCCTACACTGATACAATGTAGGGCACAGTGCCACAATCCAGCTGTTGAGAAATGAATAAGCGACAAGGAATAATGTACAGACAAATTTAAATGCTGCTGACTTAGGGAAAATAAAATCACTGAAGCACTGAACGATGCTGGCAGGCTTGAAGCCAAAATCACATTTGCTTTTTTTCTGCTCTGACATGGGGTGTAATTGGGTTACAGCGACAACATTGAAATAATCTTTATTTTTTTAAGGTGAAGAACACAGAAACACTTCTGACAGTGGTCAGTAGCTTGTGAACAACACTAATTGTTCATCAAGAATCAGAATCATAGAATGTGCTGAGTTGGAAGGGACCCATCAGCATCATCGAATTCAACTCCTGCCCTCCACAAGACACCCCAAGAACCACCTCATGTGCCTGAGAGCATTGTCCAAATGCTTCTTGAACTCTCTCAGGTTTGCTGCTGTGACCACCTCCCTGGGGAGCCTGTTCCAGTGCCCAACCACCCTCTGGGCAAAGAACCTTTTCCTAATATCCAACCTAAACCTCCCTGGACACAGCTTCAGGCCATCCCCTCAGGTCCTGTCACTGGACACCAGAGAAGAGATCAGTACCTGCCCCTCCTCTTCCCTCATGAGGACGTTGCAACTGCAATGAGCTCTCCCCTCAGTCTCCTCTTCTCCAGACTGAACAGACACTCAGAAAACCACAATAGGGGTCATTGCAATTTACTCCAGTAAAATACTAACAACAACAAAACCAAATCCTCTAGAATGAGTGTCCATTTTTTTTTAAATTTTGGATTAAGTAACAAAGAAAACAGTAAAACATCCAGAATGTATAAATTGATTTACTAGTCCAAACTTTCTGAGGGAAATATGGACTGAAAGCACTTGCCCCCACACTGAGGAGGGCATGGGTGAAGATGGGGCTGTGGTTGATCCCACAGCCCCTCTGGACTGCTCCTCCTGCCCCTCCCTTCTCCTCCCCCCAGCACAGGCCATCCCCTGGGCTGCAGCCCTTCAGTGGGGAGCTGTTCAGCTGGCACAGCTCCCTGGGATAAGCAGGAGAGCAACAGATGGCTGAGACAGAAAATAGTGCTGAGACTGGAAAGGAATTCCAGCATTTCAAAGCCTTTGGCCTTTACAGTGCTAGGAATGGATTTGGAGATAGTTGCAATTCTATTTTTGGTTGTCTGGTTTGGGGAACTCTTGGTTTTGCCAATCTCACATATCACCAGGCAGTGTCTGCAGGAGCCAAGGCAGGTCCAGCTGGATCCTCTCTTGGAGCAAATCCACTACTGCAAGTGACAACTTCCAAGGATTTCACTTTGACATTTACTTGGCTCATGCCATCTTACCATTAACACTCTCCTGGAGCCTTCTTGAGAGAAACACAGGACCCCAAAAATGCCTTTAAAACACCTGTTTCAGCCATAAAATTTCATTAACTAAGGCTGAATTTCTGTCATTGGGCAACACTTGTCATTCCTTTGTGTCTTCACCATGCCCTTGGCTCTCCAGCCTGTCACACTGAGCAGCTCATCCTGGGCTGCCTGGTGGCACTGCTTTTACCCTTGCAGAAGGTGTTGAATTCCTACCTTCCTCTGCACAGCTATTATTTATTAATGTACTAGAACTTCACTCTCTATATATTCTTGGATTTAGCTTGCCGTGAGATACACAGACATTCAGCCTGTTCAGCTAACCACTGAAAGTCAATAAAATGCTGTAACCTGAGGAGGGGGAGAAGTTGCACATTCAAGGGTCTGAATCAGTCCACCCAAAACCACAGTAGTGTATCTTTCCCGGTAGGATTGGAATGGTGATTATCCCAAGAGAATTGGTAGGTGAGGGCAGACTTCATCCTTTTAGGTGTTTGATCTCTCAGAGCCAGAAGTCTGTATATTAAAATGAAAGGTAAATGGATAAATATTTAAAGTGGACTAGGAAGGATTCATTTAAATGCTTTGAAAGTGGTAGCAATGTTTTGCTAAGATGAGAAAAGAGTTATTGGAGAGATATCCTGCCTTTTTTTTTCCCCCAGCAAAATGTTTTGGTTTGATTTTGTTTTTTTTTTGTCTAGGACAAACTCTGTATCTCTCTGTAGTGCAAAGTACAGTGTGTCCTCAGGGTGGAAAGGCGTGAGCAAGAGATTTAAAAAGAAAAAGAGCAGTGGGCAGTTACAAGATAAATTTCAAGGTCTTTTGGCACTGAAAAGCCTTAGAGGCAAAAAACCCCATTAAATTGCCTTTTGTGTACATCCCAGGAGGCTGTTTTCTCCTTTGGTGTGTTGAATCTGTGTGTTTACTCATGTATTAAAATTGCTGCTTGGTCTGCAGTGTAAAGATAACATAAAATGAATCCTAAATACCAGATATAGGTTTACAGCCTGAGTTGCTCTCCAGAGCTGTCATCACTTCTGGGTTGTGGTTGTGATGGGATGTAATGTTTCATGCACTGCAGCTTCTAGACAAAGCCAAGGCTAAAGGGATTTAGAGAAACCGACCAACAGAGGTAGGCTAGGAGACTGCTAGAAAAACACAGAGCAAGTAGTGAGGAATTGCCAAGGAAGAGAAAAAGTCCAGAGGAACGAGATTAAAAATGTAGGTTATCACCTTGCAAAGTTTATCCTGCCTTGCTGCGTTAAAACCTTGCCTATGGACTGGAGCTCATGGGGACTTGGGGACTGATGCGAGCGGGTCCCAGGCTGTCATGGAGAAGAGGAGGGGGAGCAAGTCACAGCTCTCAGGCGGGCAGAAAGTGGTCCCATTCCTTCACCAAGGTCACAGCAGCCACTGTGCACTAGATGAAGTTGTTTTAGCTCTGTATTCATAGTGCCAAGATCCCTTACTACAGTAGGGTGGAAAGAGCTCAATCTCAGGGCACGATGGCACCCAAGGGTGGCTGTCTGTGACATGGTCCTACACAACCAAAAGTAACTCAGCTTTCCTTGTGATGATATTACCTGTGAATTTGATGCCAGTGTCCACCTTTCCATACTCACAGCCTGGGAAATCACAGCACTTGAGAAATGAACTTCTGCCCGAGGAGATGTCTCTTCTTTGTCTGATGTGCCATGTCGCATGTCCCAGAGATGATTTTTACCCCATTTCTCAGGAGGATAAGTTCTCCTGGAAGTGGGACAGGACCTGTGGTCATCAAAATGGGCTGTGTTGGTGAACACCATTTGGGCCATGTGGCATTTAGGAAGGCAGAAGGGAGAGAGAGGGGTCATTGCTCTCTCACTGTGCATACATCTCCTGCCTGTGCTGTGAGCCAGTGGCTGCTTTATGTCAGGGTTTCATTTGTGATAATGAGCTATTATCAGCATCGTTACAAAATCCACCATAGTTGTCACTAGATAACATTCATCTCCTACTCAATTCCTGCTTTTGGCTGTGAGGCTTTGGCTGAAATCAGACACTAAGGTGGAAATACAGGAAAGTAATGGATGGCATCAGTTTAAGTCGTATAAAGAGATCAGTTGGTCTGTGAAAGCCCACCTGTGTGTGTTTGGTATTGATAGCATTAGTGCAAGGTAATTAATACTCCAAGATTGCAAACCTTCTCCAGATCAAGTAATATGCCCTGCAAAGGAAATTACCCAGACAGTGTTTCTTAATAACACTGAACTGGCATTTATTTTCTTAATGAATTTTGAGTACTAGCCTCACACTTCAGGACTGGCTCAAGGCTTCCCTTAATTAAAGTTTTGTTAGCACAGTGGGTCCTTCAAATTTCCAGAAAATATTGGACCCATAACTTTTGTAAATTTGTACTTCCTGAAGTCTCCTACAGCCAGACTCTGGATTTGTGCTGCATGCTCTTGTTACCTGTGTAACTTGGGAAAGCAGCGCTAGGTGTGGTCTGATATCATCCAGGAGGACTGCGAAGACAGCAGAGTTAATTTACTGGGTTATTTTTAACACAACTCTGATAGAAACCTTCTGATAGAAATGTTACCTCTGTCATTTTGGATCCTGCCTCTGTGGAGTGTTTCAGAATCATGGGAATCACAAGACCACTGCCAGACTGCAATGAGAGGGTGTACAAGAAGTTACCCCTCAGCTTCCTGTTTGCACAAATAAATTACTGAGGCATAGTGCTTTAAGTGTGCTGGCAGGCAGACATCAGACTGATACCGAAAGCAAAAAAAAAGGATAATTTTGAGAAATGTGATTAGAGTCAAGCAGCTTCTTTGAGTTATCTTATATTAAATTGTGTGGACAATATCTCATTAGATAGACAAGAGTAACTGTAAAGCTTCTGGCCTGTATTTGTGTGGGATGACAATTTCAGTTCCTGCTTGAGGTCTCTTCCTTATCATCAGCAAGCAAACATTAGGCAGGTGAAGTAACCTTCTGTCTTGTATTTGTCAGTCAGTGGAAAGCAGCAGGGCACGCAGCACACCAAGGTTAGATAGGTCTTCATCAGCAGTAGGGTTTAGATGTTTTGAACGTGGACATTTAATAAATGCGATTGTTTCATTTTGGCACCAGGCTCCACAGAAGCCAGGGACTCATTCTGAATGCAGACCTATCTGCTGGGTATACATCACTGTTCTGTCCTGTCCTTCCTCTCTTCCATCATTACATGCAAGACCTTACTCAACTTGAAACCTCTCACTATAAATTATTTGCATTAAAGAGGATTGCAGAGACACCATAACAAAAAGCATGCATAAGGATGCCTGCCACTTTCTGGTTTTAAATAGTTTTCAGATCCCCTTGGAAACTGGGTTTTGCATGTGCAACAAAGTGTTTTGCATGAGTGGTAATCATCAGACATTGGTGCCCATGTTGGATTAACATTGGTGCCCTCTTCATGCTGCAGCTGTTATTCAGATATTTGCTCACATTATATCACTAGATCAAATGATCCTCTCGTTAGCATTCCTTGAGGGTGAATGGAAGGATTTACTTAAGAAATAATTTTGTTATTTATTTTTCCCTTGGTTTGCTTTAGCTTTGAAAACAGACACAGTTTCAAATCAGCACATACCACAAACCCATTAAATAATCCCCACTTTTGCTGTTTATTGAATCACTTCATTTTAAATTAATATAAAGCTTCATCCTTTTATAAGTAGCTCTTTTCAGCAGCTAGTAGCTTACTAGCTGCTGAAAAGCTAGTTGTTACTTCATGGTCAAACCTCCACTGTGTTGCCAGACAATTTGATCCAGAGCTTGAGTTTGCCAAAAATAGCCAAAACCCCCTCATTTTTCTAACACTTTTCTCTCTCCAGTTTAAGGTAAAATATTCTTTCCAGTCTTTAACTGTCAACTGCCTCCTAGAACAACAACTGCAGATTTTTTTTTGAGAATTAGTTAATGGAGGCAGGGAGGAAAGAGTACAATGCTATTTCATATTCTCCCACAAAGGGGAAATGAAGCATTTCAGGTTTTTAACCTTGACTTTGAAATGGCTTTGTAATTATGCCTTCTTAAGACAGTATGTTTTAAAGTCTGCTTATCACTGGCTGAATGGGAGAAGGAATCTTGTCATTCATAATGGCTGATAACTCGCTTGCCAGATCAAAATTAAGAACAACCTTTCACCAGCAGCTCTAGCACAGCCATCATCCTTTCTGCCTTCTCAGTGGGCATCAATGAGATTACAGCCAGATTGCACATGACAAACCAAAAATATCCCCAGCAGTCTGTTAAAATTTAACTCCTCAAAAAGATTACATCCTCACAGCTCTGCAGCCTGGTGTAGTTCAGCTGATCAATGGGAGCTGAATCATACGCTTTCTCTTTTTCAAAGTTTTCAGAAATCTCTGTTGGAAAAGAATTTGTGCTGCAAACAGGGACTGATGGATCGTGGTGTAATATCCAGCACAGATTGCACGGTAAAGTCTTTGCAGGATTAAAGCCCCAGGCCTTCAGAACTGACACTGTAAAATTCAGAACTAATTCTTCTAATAAAACTACCTAAATCCTGTCTGCTTCCCTTCCCTGAGCCTTTCATTGCTCTAGTAGGTTTCTCCTGTTCTGTTGGAAAACACATAAAACTACAGCATTAGCTAAAGGCACCTCAATTTATCACCCATTCCAAGCAATTACAATGAAAAGAGGTTTTTTACAGTTGTAAGATCTGTCTTTAAGACTTCTCCCATTCACCAGAGACATAGGTACTCAGAACTGATGGGGTAAAAATTCCTCATCTGATAATAGATAGGCTGGGGAAAAAAAAAAGGAGAAAACATCACAGAAAAATAATCAGCAACTTTGAACATCCTGAGTTCAGTGTATGGTGCCAGTATGTTTGGAGCCATCTTCCCCAAAGAAGGAAATTACACTACATCAGAAGTTCTTAGGTCACGGAAGCATAGAAATTTTCACATGAAAGAGTTTGGCTTTGGGCTTTGCTGTCTGACTGTCACCATTTCTCTGTGCCTGCTGTCTTTCATCATTGCCCTGTTCTTATCTTCCCCTCTTGGGCTCATGCTTTGACCTCTGGTCTTTCACCATTAAAGTCACTGAGAGTTTTGCCAGTAATTTCTATAAGGATAAGATCAAACTCTTACTTTCCTTTCATACTCTTTCTTAAGTTTCCCGAATGTTTCTTTCTAGGTTTCATTCCCCAAAGCACAGGTGTTCATTCTGTCTCTCGATTTTTTTTTTTTAATTTTTTTTCTGGCTAAAGAGTAGAAGCACTTAAAAAAACTCAATGAATAATTTGATTTGCCAGATTTCCTCAAGGATTCTGGGAAATCCTGTTTAGGATGGGGATGATGATCAAGGTAGTTTGGACTTTTCATCTCTCCTTGAAATAGAAAACCAAGGTCTGTAGGATGTTTAGTTGCCAGAGAATAGTTTCAGAATACGCATGCACATGCTCACTCCCACATACAAACTTTCCTGAAAGTAATTTGGTATTCATGTTTAAAAATAATTAAATAATTTCTGGTTGCTCACATCCAAGCCCTGTGAACAATGCATGCAGTTAAAGCTGCTAAATTAAACCTTCCTGACTCCATAATGCTGGTACATCAAGCAGATGTGTTCCGGAGTACTACCCACCGCCTCGATATCTCCTGAATAGCTGCACATAAAGAGAGAACACTCTATATAACACTGTCTATAAATACAGCAACCAGAATATACTCCGGAGATGTTGTGAGGGCTCCAAATTTAAGTTTAGTTTGAGGTTTTGAGCTCAAATCAGAACTAAAACTGATGTTATAATGATTGAATATACTTGCCAGATTTAACATCTTCACAACCCTATTTAATTTCCTGTAATATTTTTAGTTCACATGAAAAGATGTTCTCCCTATTCATCAAAAATTATTTTAAACCTGACAGGAGGAAAATGAAGTTACTGATGTCTGCTTCCTTTATTTAGTACTTTTCACTTATATCCTGTGCTTTCACCTCAGCTTCTTACCTCTGTTCTGGGAACCAGGGGAAGAGCTGGTCCGTAAAATTGTAGGAAGCGTAGGAAGATAGAATTAGGAGACAGATGTGTATCTTGGACCTGAAGTTAGAGTGAAGAATTTTTGTGATGATACTAAATTGGAAGGTACTGTCAACTCCCTTGACAACAGAGAGACCTAAACAAATCAGAGAGATGGGCAATCACCAACAAAATGAAGTTTAGGAAGGGCAGGTGCTGGGTTTTATATCTGGGGCAAGGCAACCCTGCTTGTGGGGATAGACTGAGGAATGAGACACTGGTTAGCAGTGCAGTGGGAATGGACCTGGGGGTCCTGGTCAATGGAAAGTTGACCATGAGTCAGCAATGCCCTGGCAGCCAGGAGGGACATCCCTGTCCTGGGAGGCATCAGGCACAGCATCACCAGCCGGGCAAGGGAGGGGATTGTCCTGCTCTGCTCTGAGCTGGGGCAGCCTCACCTCCAGTTCTGGGGGCAGTTTTGGTCATCACAATAAAAAAAACACATTAAGCTGTTAGACAGCACCCAGAGGAAGCCATGAGGTGGTGAAGGGCCTTTAGATGAAGCATAAGTTATGTGGCTGAGATGACTTGGTTTTTTCAGCCTGGAGAACAGGAAGCTGAGGGGAGACCTCAGTGCAGTTACAACATCCTCAGGAGGGGAAGAGAAGGGGCAGGCACTGACTACTTCTCTCTGGCGACCAGTGACAAGACCCAAGGGAATTGGCTGAAGCTATGCCAGGGGCAGTTTAGGCTGGATATTAGGAAAAAGTTCTTCACCCAGAGGGTGTTTGGGCACTGGAACAGGCTCCCCAGGGAAGTGGTCACAGCACCAAACCTGAGAGAGTTCAAGAAGCATTTGGACAATGCTCTCAGGCACATGAGGTGATTCTTGGGGTGTCCTGTGGAGGGCCAGGAGCTGAATTCAATGATGCTGACAAGTCCCTTCCAACTCATCATATTCAGTGATTCTGTGATCTTTCTGGATTTATTTCAGTGGTCTTACACTGCTCATGCAGGAGTTACAACCCCTCCTGCACCTCTGACCCTTCATAGTCAGGCTCTAGAATATGAAGATGGAGTCCTCTATTTCATTGCAAAGGCTGTAAGGACCAACAGCTTCAGTCACATGCAGTTACAGAAAATTGATTTTCTTCAGATGATATCAGAGACAATCTACTTATGCACTGCATTCACCAGAACAATAACAGTCACATCTAAAATGAGTCTGAAGCATTAAAAAAATATAAAAAGGCCTATAGTGAAGGCCAAGTGGCTCAAGAGTGGGATATTAATCATTTCCTACTATAACAAAATAATTCCAAGATTAGCCTAAGAAATAGATGATGACTTATGTTTTAGGGAAAAGAAAAGAAAATATCTAGGCCTAAGCCAATATTTGATGCCAAAGTAAAGTGAAGAGATATCCCTTCCTGATGCCAAATCTGGTGCTTAGCTTCAATCAGACTGTGGAAGTAAGATGTAAGAAGTGTGTCAACCTGTTCATCAAAGACTTCCTGGATTATATTGCACTTCTGGTCAAGCTCTCATTACTTTCCTTAAATGGTGGCCTTTGTATATGTACTGCTTCTGAGAAACAAAAAATATGAATATGGAACAGGTTTCAGTGGGCTATAGAAACACCTGAGCCTGCTTTAACCAGGCTACAATGATAATGGAAGCAGATTAACTGTGAAAGCCCAGGAGTTTGTGCCCTCACATTAATTAATTGCTTCTTAGTATGAAAAATTAACCCATTCTACTTCAGCTACATTTGTCTTAATGCCCTTGATAGACTCATAAATTGACACTCTCAAACTAAAACACTCTACAATCGAGTTAGGGGTACTAACAAGTAACAGTAATTGTATTTGCTGTTTGACCAGATCTGATTCTCCAGCTTCCAAGGTAAATTTTTAAGGGTGTGTGTACACCAACTTATTCTCAGGGATCACAGACAATTTTTTTTTTTTTTTTTTTTTTTTTTTTTTACTCACTGGGATTGAAATCTTGTTGCAGAGTAACTAGAGGGATGTCAGTGTAAGTTTGTGAATGTTAGTGAAGACTGAGCAATAGATTCACATGGCCTGAACTCCCCCCTAAACCCAGTATTGCCAAGGTGATGAGGGTCCACAAAGCTGAGGGCAGGGTAGAGTTAAGGTTATCTGAATCTTTCCAGTTTGATATTTCAAGTGTTCTCATTTCCCATTGGCACCAAAGACTGACAGAGAAGAACTTGTCACCCTGCAGGTGGAGTGGACTAAGGGGAGAGAAGGACCTAAGGGGACTCCAAAATCGGAACTGGTAGCTCCCAAAACAATGGTTGTAAGTTTCATATATACATATGAAATAAATGTGGTCTGGATTTTTTATTCATGAATCCTAGAAAATTAATGTATACTTAGTTTTTTCCTAGCTGAATGGAGGAAATGAAGGAAATTCATGCATGCAAAAAATGTCTGATCTGATGCACTGCTACCTTACCAATTAGGAACATTTTGTGACTCCAATCTAGCTAACTTGCTGTACCATAAAAGCAAGTGGAGAGAAGCCAATAACCCCTGAATTCAATCTGGTTTTAGCTGTTATTTCTTGTTTCTTCTTTTATCATCTAGCTCATGAAGTTTGGATCTGTGGGACATCAACTGACTGATTGGGATTGCTGCTAAATTAGCTGATGAAGTCATTGCTGGATCTAATGGTTGCAATATAAACCTTGGTTTTGAGCTGATAATGGAAAGGTTAATGCTGTAATAAAGGATGAATAGACAGGCATGAGCAATTTATTCCCTGCTCTGTAAACCAGGGCACTAATAAAAACTGTGCTAGAAATGAATAAACAAATTAAAATAAAAAATAAATAAATAAACTTTCAGGAGGTGAGAAAATATTTATATATGACAGTATCCTCCAACATAAAGAACTTCCACATATTAATAATTACAGAAAGAATAAAGTTTAAACACTGGAGCAAGGTTGAAAGATGCAGCAGAATGTACAAAATTATGATGGCATTATTAATTTCTACTGTGCAGGCCCAAAGGAAAAGCTGCTCCTGCTTTTGTGCACAGTGTGACATTTCTTGCATAAAGACAATGACTCAAAATTCCTGGCAAAACAATATTTGTTTTTGAAACATTTCACACACTTGTGTATTCTTTTGTCCTATGAAGGAAAGAACATAATGATCCATGCTGGAAGAAGGAGCACAAGTTCCCTCAAGAGTCTAAAGAACGAAATATTTCTTAGCCTGCCCTGTAACTCCAATAATGGTGTGTGCAGAACTTAATTACATGCTTTCTATTGTGGGCATGTTGAATCACTTGTGTTAGATAAACAGCATCCACAGCCACATTACATCTGTTTAGTGTACACTTTAAGCAGGCACCTTGAGACGCATCTAATAACCTTACAAGCAAGCTGAGTACAACCATGTGCTTATTTTTAAAATGTCACAGTGACCAAAATAGTGCCAGTAATTTAATGTGAAGCATTCACTATTAAACCCTTTCAAATTTTGTTCTTGTGAGTAATTAGTTTTATCATTACACTTGCCACAGCATCCCCAGATTCAAATAACTTGAAAACTAGTAGTTACCAGGTCTTATAATTTTACTGGGATTGCAATACATGGTTTCTTTGTTTTTTTGGGTTTTTTCCTAGCTATAGCTCTCCTTCACAGGAGAAACTAAGCTTTTTTCCTTTGGAAACTCTTACTTTTATAGTTGTCTTGTCTGTGGAAAAACAATAGAGCTCATGCATACTTGAGGGTAAAAATTGTATGGGGGAGGTATTTCTAAGAACAACTCATTATTAATTTTGGCTCCCCTGATGGGCTGCCTTGGACCAGCTCCTTAATTTCCTGATTAAAAAAAATGTAGACTACTTTGTGTATAGATCAGAATTCTGAACCTTTTTGGGACTATTGCTGCTGGTAAGCAATGGAAAAATCAATGTACAATCAATCATGAGCATCTTGATCAAGACTATTCAGAAAACAGCCCTGAAACAGTTAGAGCCTATGAGCTAAATAATTAATCAGTGTTGAGAACAACTTCAACCCACATTTTACTAAATACAAATGTATAGCCAGTGCTAAGATAGCCAAGGCTGAGATCCCTATATAATCACAGCACTGAGATACTGGAGGGATCATCTGAGCCAGTGGGTCTTTCACCCAGGAATTACAGCCTAGTGCTCACTTATGGATGTTTTCTGCAGTCACATGGCAAGTGTGCCACCTTATCCCTGGACACTTCCTGGTGGGATGTAGAGGGAGAAAAACCTGACTTTCCACACACTTTAGATACCTACGTCAACCGTCATGGTTGTCTGGGAGGTCAACATCACTATTGCTGCTTTCTGCTCCAGACTTTCTGTTCACCAACATGAGATGAGATTCAAGGCATGATTTGGATATTCAGTTCAGGTACCCAAATATCTGTGTGTGTACAGATGATTTAAGTGTCTACTGTCCCACTAATCTAGCTGGTACTGCCTGTGAAGCTCAGAGGACTCTTCAGCTTGCTGAGTGAGCTTTATTGGCTCTCTGGCTGGTCAGATCTGTCATGCTGTACCTGAAAATTGATTTAACTCTCCACATTTATTGATTCATTATATGCTGAAATTCCAGCCACTCTGCCCTGATACCGAAACAAAAGGTGTCAAAGCTTGAATTAGGAATAGAGATTCCATAGATGTCAAATAAGAATAGGAAAAGTTATGTCAAGGCTATGTCCCACTGTGCCCAGTATTCTTCAGTACAGGGGAACTTCCTTCTGTAAAACCAGCTGTTCCATCTAGGAGACACAAGAAGATTCAGGGTTTTGAGGAAACAAACGTGAGTCCCAATAGAGTTTCTTAGCACGGAGTTAACCGCTTTGCTAGATTGTATTCTGCATGCACAACTTCTCATTACTGCATTTTTTTCTATTTTTCTAAATATACTTAATATATGCTGAAATCTGTGCCATTTCAATTTACTTATTCAACTCAATAGATTTCTTTCTTCAAACAAAACCAAAAGTAACTCCTTCCATATTGCAATTTTTTCTTGAGAGTTCAATAGAATTGTCATTGTTTGAATCTGTCAGGTTAAACAGGGATAATGCAATCTGCGACATTCATGAGTCAGTTGAGCAAAAGGGTTATCATGCATTGTGTTGAGAAGCATTGTTGCAGATGCTGGTGAAACATTTCAGGAATAAAATTGGACAGGTCTGGGAAAGGCTGATAACCTCCTCTAAAGACTTCAACTTCAGGCATCAAATCAAATGGTACATGCTTACAGATGATCATTCTGAATTTTGAATGCTGATTAATTGTTTATGGTAATGCAAACCAGCAGAAATATTTTAAAACAGCATCAAATTTACATAGGTACCAATACTGTGTGCTAAATCCATTCAGTTGTGTAAATCAGAGTCCTGAGGATACAATGGCCTCCAAAGTGCTTATCCAAAGTTCATTCCCAAGGAGGGTGTGAGTCATTTGCCATGCTAACACAACTCATCACTTGCTAATGAATGTGAACTGGAGATGGGAAAGGAGCACAAATAACTTATCTGCATCCCATAGTTCAGCTGTTCCTGTGTTGGCCTCAGTGCTCTGTCAGCACCGTTCAATGCTCTTTCCTATGGAGATGGAGATCTTACAGGACTTCCTCATGACAGCCTCTGCAAGCGCATTTGCTGAAACCCTTTAAACTTACTGGCATACTCTCATTCATCTTGCTGTGGCTCTTTGACTGGATTTTTCAACTTGCTTGTTTTTTTCTATCTCCTACAGTCTTTTGATCTTTATTGATTTCAAATATGGAAGGTAGAAAATATCACAACACTATATTCAATCAAGGCAAAAGTCACAACCATGGCTTCAGAAGTTACTCTCATTTGCATTTTTTTGAGATTTCTAAAAATTTTTTCAGAGGATATAACTCATTCCTCTCCTTTCTAAAGAAAGAGGAAGGGTCTGTGGGGGAGATCAGTGTATGTCCCTGTGAGACATCCTAAATGTCGTGTACCCCTGAGATTTTGTCATGTTGGGAAGTAGACTCCTTGGTATTTTGTCCCTCTGGACACAGCACTCTTGGTGACATTTAGAAAGATATCTTCCTAGAAATTTTTCTCCAGATGTTTAAACATTTATTTGGATGATTGCCACTCTTATCTTAGGCTCTTTATGTAATCTAAATTCACTTCTTTACAGAGTTTGCTGAAGGCTGGACACTTGACTGCTCAGTTACAGGCTGGTTCTCAAATGTCCTGCACTTTTATTTTGCAAAATTTAGCAGAAGCCAATGTATGAATCTTAAGCTTTACCTTCAGATGGTTTCACACAGGTCTGTTCATGTCCTTTGGAGAATGTCCTGTCAGAAGCATTTCTGCAACTCATTTGATTTGTGGTTTTTGCAGCTGGAGCTGCTGGGTGATGTGGTTTGGCTCCGTGCTCTCCCTGCTTTGCTGCACTGCATGGCTCCCCGTGCTCTGTAGTCTGTGTGCCTCAACTCAATTAGCAGCTTGCCGCCAGCCAGAGATAAGCCCATGGATGGGCATTATGGTCACGGCAGATAAAAGCCCCAAACAATAGTTCAGTCCAATGACCTTCACCTAATATAAAAATAGAATTTAAACCCACTAATGAAGCAAGTCAGAATATTTAGTTGCAACAGTCAGAAGCTTTTCCACCCTTATTCAAGCTGCAGGGGGATAGGAGAGATCTAACCCTTGGTAGCTAATGCTGTCATTGCCTCTCCTTTGCTTCTGCTAGCCGTCCCCCAGTTAGTCACCCATGGGAGAGGATGCTTTGGTCTCTCCTAGTAACTTACATCTGCCAGGCCTTTTGGAGCACTCTTAACCCTAGTCCCATGAGGGAAATACAATCTTGGTGTGTGACTCTTCCAAGCTGAGAAAAAAACAGGCAGGGAAATGTGGTGCTCTGGACTGTTTTGCAGTCTCATACCACCAAACCCGGAAAATACGTCAGGCCATTCTTCTGAAATGTCCCCTCAAGCAGAAAATCCAGGTTGATGGTGGCTGTGCTGTCTGACATTGCTGACCCAAAATGTACCAGCATGGCAAACTCCCTGAGAAAGATGGCAATGGTGGTCAACAGGGCTCAGAAGAAAAAGGTTTTTAGGACTGGACCAGAAAATAAGCAAGACAAGGGAACTTTGGCTCTTGGCTTGTACATGGAGGAGAGGAAAGAAGAACCCTCTGATATAAAAGCTGTTCTTTTGCACCCCAAATGCCCTGCTGTGACACATAGCTTTCCTCTCCCAGATCTTGATTTTAAAAGCTTTCCAGACTTAGGGAAACAGAAATGAAAACATTCAGAGGCATTCCTGCCAGTGAGAGCCCAAGGTCATAAAAATCCTGGCATGAGGAAGGGTTTGGGCTTTTCTGCCTCAGCTTCACCCTGTGCTAGGGACAATGTCAGTCACTTCTGTCACCAATGGACTAGTATCATTCTGGGCTACCTCCACATCACCTGCCAGGTCAGCTTGTGTACCAGTGAGACTGGGGCTCTTTTGGGGATCTTCCCTTACTTCCTAGGGTTTCCTTCAGCATCATGTGGAGGAGAGTTTTCTGCTTCTGCCTTTGCAGCAGAGCAAAAGTGCAATACATCTTACTGAGCATGGCATTTCTACACTGTCCTTGCTGCATAATGGCACTGGAACAGAGACTTCTGCATGGAGCTGTGTGTGTGCATTTAGTGGAATCTGTGGATGCAAAGAAAGAGGAACCTCAGAACATCCCTTCTGCAGGACTTGCTGCTTTTTCGCTTCTCCTCCAACACCTCCACTAAGTTTCTCTGTGCTTTTCCCTGCGTCCCCTGCCCTTTTGTAGCCTCACAAAGTATTTGGATTTTCCTGTCATCCTTATCTCAGTACTGATCTCTGGCCCATTGCTTGGAAGTGCAGAGATTCGAGAATCTAAATATTAAACAGTGAGTATTCCTGAGTCTGTGGAAATAAGGCAGCATTCCCTTCTCTCTGAAGAGCTGTTCTCAAATATTTGGTAATGTCATTTTTTTTTAGTGTTAAAAACCCTGACTCAAGCTTCTCATTAGCAACCATAAAGCGATCAGTGAAAGATACTGCAGATGTTCTGTGAAAAATGAAGTTTGGAAGAAGAGAAAAAGATGGTGGGTAGGAATATAGAGCAACTGAAAGAACTGTGAGAAAAGATGCATTTTTAATCCTTATGGGCAAAAGCCAATAGCTGAAGAAAATAAGGTTGTTCCAATATGAAATTTGGGAAAGTGTGTGGGAATCATGGTTTAGAACCATATTGCTTTGGATACCCTAAACCAAAAATTTAGCAATACACTGCCAGATTTTCCTTATATATCACAATCTTAGAGAATTCCATTAGCATTTACCAGGTGGCAGAGCATAATGAAACCAGAGCATAAGCATAAGGGAAGAAAATAAAGTACTAAATGAAGCAAAGCAGAAAAATCTAAGGTTCATAAGACAGAAAGCCCCAATGGCTTGCAAGAAGTGGTATTGAAGATGTGAGAGCAAACAGAAACCTGTGCACTGTTGGACTGGGGGGATTTCTTACAAGTAACTGTTCAAGATGCTTTCCTGCCCAGAGCCTGGATGATAATTTTGTAACCAGGATCCTTGACTGAAGGTAGATGTAATATCTAAATTTACAGCAAGGGATTTCAGAAAAACCTGGTCATGTTAGAAGTGGGCTGCTGTGGCTGGTTGGCTAATTCTTTCAATAGTAAAAATATATAAACTTTATTAAGAGGTGGTGTTTTTAATTATGTCCAAACCAGGGGTGAACATGAGGGGTAGCATTCAGCTAATTTACACAGTAAACCTCTCCACAGGAGCTCGTCACCAGTCTGTCCTTAGAGCTGAAGAGAAGAAATGGCCTCTGTAGGTGCTCCTGACCAGCTGGAGCTATTTGCTTTAAATCAACCTGAACTGTACACTGGAAGCAGACATTCCCCTCTATTAACTGAACCTCACTGAGACCTAACATTTCGTCCCACAGCAAAAAAATTAGTGAAAAGGGTACCAGATGCAAATGTTGTTCAGCCTGCCTATGATGTATCTAGTGCTCAAAACAACTTCATAGGGAAGCTGTTTTGGAATAGATTACAGGCAAATTACTGCAGGATCTGCTCCCACAATTTTGAAGGAAGGGATGGTGAACAGGAAGCATGATGAGCAGATGTATATATAAAACACATAAAAGTTCTCAGCTGGATCTGCAATCTATTGGCTTAAATGAAAACAGATATAGAAGAAAACTTTTAAAAAGGGAAATATTTAAATAAGTAAAAATTTATCAAGCAA
Source organism: Dasyornis broadbenti (assembly GCA_013397935.1). NCBI lineage: Eukaryota > Metazoa > Chordata > Aves > Passeriformes > Dasyornithidae > Dasyornis > Dasyornis broadbenti. The sequence goes on along the minus strand of VZRN01004509.1, from coordinate 171,201 downwards.
AACAGTCTGTGATGTTCTTACATTAGATTCATGATCATGCATAGTCATAAATTACCTCTTCTTTTCTGGATTTTTTTTTAATATTCTTTTTAATACACCAACATATTACAATTAGAAAATAAGAGTATTAAACAGGTGATTTCCAAAACTAAGAACATATAATGACCTGAATAATAGATTATTGGTGACAGTGACAAAAGAGCAGTGCCATTTGGTGGTCTGGAATTTATGCATACAACAAATGAATTAGATTTTAAGCATAATGATGCAACTAGGAACAATGCAATGTGCTGCGGAAAATTATGTAAAATAATGGCAAGGATGATTCTACAAAGCTGAAGAACACATTTAGATCCTCATTTGGCATATGGGATATACAGTCTTGAAGTCTGGACTGCCACCTGCTGAAACACTGTTTAATAGGAAATTTTGACTTAATAGGACTCAATTTTCACTTTAAACCTTGATTTTCACCCTATTTCTTTCTTCTAACCCTTAATGCTCTATGTCCCACGAATCATTATAACTGTGAGTAAATTTCAGACTTCCTCCCCTTCTGTCCCTTGCTTCCCCAGGTCAGTGGCAGTCTTCCTCCTGCTCATCCTCTGTGATTTCAGCAGTTTCTTAACCTGAGATTTTCCTGTTACAATTTTACAGCCAGACTCTACCACTCAGCGCACACTGCTGAGATGAAATTGGGCAGTGTAGACTCAGGTATTATCCTGTTACCAGCTGTCCTTATGTTTGCATGGCCACCATATGGGCATTGGTGTGCCCACAGTATGGGTGAAAGCAGCAAGGGGAGGATGAACCTTGTTATCATCTTTACTGAGCAAGGGGGGCTGATGTAAGAAGGATGGCATCTGTGTAGCATCTTCCATAGAGAGAGGACACAAGAAGACTTGCAGGCTTCAAACCTACCAAGATCCAAACCAGAAGAGGCTGAGTTGCACAGCATCAATGCAGATTAAAATTGATGGCATGCTCTGAGCCGCAATTGTAATTGCAGATGCTGAGGAGGACTGCTGAGATGGAGCTGAGTAACTTGTGAGTGTTTGCAGATGGTCTTTATCCTCTGGAAATGGTGCAGCAGGAGGAAAGCCAACCCTTCCAAGATGGTTTGTGGCTATGGGTACAAACACAGGCTTTTCAATCCTTGACACCCCACTGTCCTGCAGGAAGGAGCAGGAGTGTTGCTCTGTGGACTCTGTGGTTTTGGGGATGCAGTTCCCACTCAGTAATGGTACCTCTGAGGTGCTTTCATGCACGTCCTGCAATGGGGGGTTCAGGCCACAATCTCTTCTCAGATTTGTCCTCAAGATTTATTCACAATAAATTTTGATCTTCAGTATGACCCTCTCACCCTGTTTTTTATTGGGTTTTTTATCCTACATGATCTGTTATGGGTGGCTTACCCTTGGAGCCGGGATTTGCAGCAGGGGCTGCGCCACACGGAAGAATTGAAGAAGCAGCACCCCCAACTGCACTAAGCAATTGTCCCTTGGTGTCAACATCTGGGATTTTTATTGACCAAACCCCTTCAACGCTGTGAGACCCCTTTTCTTATAGCAAATATGTGGGTGCGATCTCCTGAACATGACCTGCTTCGAGTCTGTTTCATGGGGAAGGAAAAAGAGGGAGCTGTATCCCCTCGCTCTGTGGAGCACCGGTACCCTCTAGTGGTAAAACCAAAGGCATTTTTAGGCAAAAAAGGTGACAATTTCACTACTAACTTACTTTCTGTCTTCTTTTTAGACAAAAATCTGTACATCATCTTTAATTGACAGCGGTGTTCTGTTAAATTATATCATAAATTCATGCCTTTAGTTTAAGTAGCCTATGATATAATATGGTGATGTAATTTCCTTGGACTGCTTTCAGTGTGTTTCACCTTTCATTAAATCATTAAAATGTGAGCTGATGGGTGACCGAATTTTCGCATGGTACAAAGAAGTGGCTGTAATGGAAAGTACCAAGCAGCAGCTGCTCAGGGCTTTAAAGGGAGTGTTAGTGGTGGTTCCACTGTAAGGGCTGTACTGTGGCAGAGCATAAGTGGCTTATAGTTAATCAAAGGAATCATGTTGACTTTGTTTAGTTTTCACCAGTTTGCTTTTGGAGGTTCAGGACAGCTGGATCATGGGTCTAGGGAAGGCAGCGAGCCACTGGCTTTATAACTGCAAGGCGGGGACAATAAGATATGGTGACAGAGCAAGCTCAAGGTCATGGCAGGAACACCACAGAATTGCTAAATGAGCTGCCAAATGTCTTGAGCAGCAGGAGTGTGGTTATAGGTAGATGGCAACAGACATGTTCTGGTCTGTTTCCTACTGACTACATAACCTATGCTCTAGAGCAGGGCTGGGGAGTAGGAAAAGGTGAAACTTGCCAAAGAAATCTAAAATTATTTAGCATGAGTTAACACATTTACTTCTGCTCTATCCTCACTCAAAATGGCTGATCTGAGTTTTTCCTGGCATAAGGATAGTGGATTTCAGAAAAGCCCCAGGAAAGTGATCCTTCAGGGTTTGTTATGAAGTGCTTCACTGTTGTCTTTTAATTGCATGGAGAGTGCTAGGGGATGCTGCTTGGAGCAAATTCACCCCTGAAGGCTGCAGGAGCTATCTGGAGCTTATCTCTGTCCTTTCACTCCAGCTGCAAATAAGTTGCACTTTCTCAGAACACCATTCTTTAGCCCTAGGTTTTCTCAGACATGAAGGAAAGAAAAACCCAAGGCAGGTGAGAGGACGTGTCACTGAGCTGAGCTCCTGGTCACTGCCTCCACTGCAGGCTGGGGCTCTGCTCGTTCCACCTAGTGAAACAAAGTGGAGTTTTACTCAGCAGGAACTGAAATTACACTGCAGGAACCAGATTGAAATTCAAAACAGGTAGTACACATAAACACAGCTTGATTCTTCACAAGCTTTTTTCCCTGGATGATTTCAGTACCTAATGCCTATCATTTCTTTGATGTACCCTAGCTATGAAAGCAGGGGATCCAGAGCTTTTACAAAGGCATCTTTCTAATTTATTCATTAAACTCAAAATATTTCCATGGCCACCTGCCCCTCTGTTCCTGTGGATCAGGTTTTGGAAGCACATTAAAATGCCCATGATCTGGGTACATGAAGTACCAGAATATGAGCTTGTCCCACTTTGCTTTACAGTAATCACTTGTATAAAAGATTTTGAATAGCTTGAACCTGGGAATAGTTTTGCAATGCAGATCAATTAGACTGAAGTGGATTTGCCAGCAGTGGGAGTTAAATTTTTAGTCAAATCTCTGTGTTCTGGAGCCTCACAAATGAAAATAACACAGGGGCAGTGATTTATCACACACTTTGTTTACTGGAGAGCAGAAATTTACCCTCTCTTGTTACACTTTCAAACCCTTCCGTCTTTTCATCTGTATAGAAATGAGTGCAAAAGAGAAGAAAAAAAAAAGAAATGCAATGCTTTTTTCAAGGGAGGGTTTGTCCTGGTGCTGCATTGTGGGGAAGCGTTTACTGTTTCCCAGGCCTCAGGGTGTGCCAAGTAGATCCATTGCACTGTAAGTGCCATTCTGGGAATTACACAGCTTGGAACAGGCTTCCTGAGCAATACAATCCTCTGCCATAGCATACAATCCCTTCCAAAAATGCACTATCACCCATTTCATTCTTTAAGAATGTGAGTTAATTAATGCATGTCTGTCCCAGAAACATTCTGACTCAGGATCTTCCCATGACTGCCAGTGTTCCCCGCTCCATCCTGGTTGAGAACCAGGTTTTTATCTTCATAGCAACCCACCTCACTGCTTGCCAATGGGAGGCAGCCATCCTGTGGAGGTTATAGGCAATATTTTCAGTGCAAACACAGAGACAAGTAACAAAACTGTGGGGTTTTTTCTTTTATCTCATTCCAGGTTTCTGATTGTCTTGGGGTGCTTGATCTTAGCTGTCCTGACAACTTTCAAGGAGTATGAAACAGTTTCAGGAGACTGGCTCCTCTTGCTGGTAAGTAAACTGTGACTGCTGCATCACCCTGGTAAGGCCCTTGAATTGAAATCAGCAGGGATGGAAACTTACTCCCAGCTCTGTATGCAGTGAGGTTTCTGCTGTTGGTCCTGGAGCAATGACTGTTCACTTACATACTGGAAAGTTCCCAGCCCATTGTCAACACCAACTGAATAAAAAGAAAGTGGGGTTCCTGAGTGAAAAGAAAAAGAGTGGAAAAATCCTATCCCAAGGCTTTTAAATAATGGCTTTTCAGCATTTGTCTAACAGTCCTTCCATCAGATTATCAGTAAATTTCCTATTGATGATGCCAGACGTAAGCACACTTGAAAACTACTTTTTGGGGGAACACTTCAACAGTTTTGGTTCATTCTATAGTATTTTACTAATCCTAGTACTACTCTCAAGGGATGTCATCAGAGTTGGACTCATGCTTGTGTCCAACAGCAGCATAACTGAAATTGCTGCAGGCAGTGCCTCTGAGACAAAATGTATTCACAGCAAATACATTCCAGAATGCTTGTTCTATAAATGCTGAAGTTCATGCTCAAGACTTTGTTTCAGTAAGGCCTCCCATTTAGCAGAAGAATTTTTAAAAATAGAAAAAAACCTCACTAAATATAAAAAGGCAAATTCAACATTTTATGAAAATTACCCTAAAAATGAACTTCTTTTGCTCCCCTAGCTATCATAAATACAGGGCACAATGGCTTGCTTAACCTGGCCTTGTTTAAAGTAACCCTAGAGAAACTGCAGAGCAAAATTGGTTCCAGGATCTCAATTTCCATTTCCCCTTGTACCCCCAGAGACATATAGATCCGAGCAAGAGCTAAATGCCAAAAGGAATGAAAGGTGAATTCCCCTTGCATGTTCCTTCTCAAAAAGTGCCTGTATGAAAACACCCTCATCCCTCAGGGAATGTTAAACTCGCTTTTGGTCTCTCTTACCCTGCTTAGACCCATCTTTCACATTTGAAAAAGCCTGAGGTTATTTTTCCTTCTCCTGTGCTTGTTTTTATGTGGCTCTCAGCAGTTTTCAGAAGCACCTGTGGGTAATGAGCATAAGGAAAAGTCTCATTTTCCCTCTTGCCAGCAATTCACAGAGAGGAAAAGTAACCATATGCCTCAGGCTGCCCTTGGCCCATCTCTGCTGAGCACCTCAGAGAAGCTCTCTGCTCCCCATTCCCTCCCCATGCTCAGAAGGGTTCTGGAGCAAGGTGGAAAATCCCATTCTTTTGTCCACCAGAAATTTAAGGGAACAATATATGCCTTAAATTTTTCTTATATATGTCTTTATCATTGTCTTAAACTTATGCCCATATGAGTATCTGTATCCTGCCCCTGTCTCAACAGATATGGCTGCATGAATGAGCTGCTGGTGGGTGACCCTGGGTGTGGGTGCAGAGTGCACTGGGCACTTTGGAGTCACCACTCGCATATGTCTGCTCGTTTTGTGTGGAGCAGGAGGTTTTTTTGTGAAGTAATTGCCCTTCCATTAAGGCAGGGTAAGCACTTCACGTTTACCCAACAGCAGGGGCAAATCCTTCCTGCAGAGTACTTAGCAGGCTGGAAAACTATGTCCCACTTTACCTTGCCTTTGTCATCAATCTCAATTCTCCTCCACTTTTTCCTCCCTCTCACACACATATCCTAACCCTTGCACCTCATCTGTTTCCTTCAGCTGTATCCTTGTGTCCAGAATTACTGCAAAACTTGTGAGATTAACAGTGTAGTTTGTGTCTTGATACAGGAAACTTTTGCCATTTTCATCTTCGGAGCAGAGTTTGCCTTAAGAATCTGGGCTGCTGGCTGTTGCTGTCGCTACAAAGGATGGAGGGGGAGACTCAAATTTGCCAGGAAGCCTTTGTGCATGCTGGGTACGCACATGCCCTCTACTGCTGTTTTCCCTGTTATTGTCCTTTTTCCTTCTAAGCCAGTTTGGAGAATGTCAAGGAACTGGAGATTGGCAGTGCAAAGAGCACTGAAATCAGATCTGCCCTTTATCCCAGGACCTGTGTCCTGCTTGGAGTAGTTATTTGAATTAGCCAGCAATAACAACTGATTTGAGAGACATTTGGCTATCTAGTCAGTGAGAAAAAAATTAATCCTTCTACTCTTCAAATATATTTTCCTTATCCTGAGTCCCACTGCACTTTTCTTAAGTTCATCCCCAGTAAGACTCTCTCTACCTTCAGTTTCAAACCACTTGAGATCCAACTCTATACACCTTCCCCAGCCCTCTTTCATATTTATGTTGTGTTTTACAATTGTATTGTTGGTTTGCATTTGCAAACAAGTATCTTTGTGATTTCACCCATGTTGTCTTTCAGGCTTGGAAGGCACTGCCTGTAATTATCCATAAAGTTACTCATTATTCATGTTTGAATCCCCTTCTGCAATTCCTTATTATATCCACAAAACAACCAGCCAACATTTAGGAGCTCACTCTGCCCTGAGCACCTGTCATCCCCATTCGTTCACTGATTTTAGGACACCCTCACTTATTTTGATGCTCTCCAGGCCAAGCATTGAGGTTTTATTCTTTATTTGTACAGCACATAGTGCTCTGGGGAGCCATGGTGCCCATGCTTCTCTTTCCTCTCCCTCTTTTGTTCATCTTTTGTTTGTGCCCATGCTTCTCTTTCCTCTCCCTCTTTTTCTGAGTCTAAATAATAGACAAAATTGTAACAAATTTTCTTTGTGCATCTGTGCTATCCTCAATTTAGTAATGTTCCTTTGGGTGCTACTGTTGTACAGATACTTATATTCTAGTAGGTTTGTGAAGGCAGCAGAGGATGGTGTGAGCAAGTGGGAATGATATTGTCTCCTGCCTTCTCACAGAAGTGTCATCTCACTTCTGAGAATGAATCCTCATTGATATCTGGGTAAAGAACAGAAAATATCCTGGATTTATTAATGTCATATCTTGTTTGTCACTGGTACAAGTTTATTTTGAGAATCATTAGAAGTGAATTAATCTGGAATCCACTCTTTTTGGCTGCAAATAGAATATAAAGACAATTCAAAGACTGCCCAGAGAATGTTTGAAGCTGTTTAGTACCACTTTCTTCTTGTATGTGTATATAGGATCAAAAAGCAGGGGGAAAGAAGGAAAAGAAAGAAAACAAAAAGTTATGCAATTTGCATTTCAAACCGCTTGAGTTATCAGCAAGTTGGTCCTGTGAGCACTTAATAAAACAAAGAGAAGTACTGGCTTTGAGATTTTTGTGGGAAAACTCAGCCAAAAGAATCAAATAGTAAATGTACGATCAAACCTGAATTTCTCATCTGCTGACCTGCTCACTATGGTGTTCCAGTGGTACAGATGAATTAAAGGCTGGTTTTCTGTCAGCATTAGGACACTGTTTCTGTGCATCCCTAAATGAGCTCAGTGTCTCAAGTCCACTGCATCGATCTGTAAACAAATCCCAAGGCTTTCCAGGAGGTTCTCTGACTGTGGCAGGTGCAGACATCTGATTAATTGGCAAGAGAAGGCATTTTCAGGCAGCTTCAAAATTTAGCTAGGGAAATTTGCAGCACAACCAGATGGGATTAAGAAGCAGGTGATGAGGCCACTTTTGTTGGCAGGCTTTGTTCTTTTCGCCTTGCAGATATCTTTGTGCTGATTGCTTCAGTGCCAGTGGTTGCTGTTGGGAACCAGGGCAATGTTCTTGCAACGTCTCTCAGAAGCCTCCGCTTCCTTCAGATCCTACGGATGCTCCGAATGGACAGGCGAGGCGGCACGTGGAAACTTTTAGGATCAGCTATTTGTGCACATAGCAAAGTAAGTGAGGAGCTTGCAGGGCTCAGCTGGGGCTTGGGGAGAAAGATTCAAAGGAAAGAGAGGGGATGCACAGGCACGGCAGTGCCCTGGGATTATGTTTAGCAGTTCAAAATACAGTTTTGTTTTTGAAGCTTTATTCCCTTTTCTATTCTCTGAATCATTTCTGCCCCTTGTTTTACCCTTCTGTACTCAATAGTGGTACTGGGAAGTGAGAGCATGTTCGTTCCCACACATTACAACAGGAATTTTGCCTTTACTCTGAATAGGAGCAGTGACATCCCTTTTGTAGTGAAGGATGCTGAAATCCTTGACAAAAATTCCTGTGAAGTTGCAACATGTCTACAGTGGCTTCTCAGACTTGTCTGATCAACAGATGGAGCAGGACTCCAAAGGGATGGAAAGAGGCTGATTAGCCTGAGAAATGTACACAGAAATGTGGTTTCAGAGGGAGCTACTGGTAAAATTTCTCTTTGGAAGCATAGGTCAGACAATATAGAAATGGACACAGTGTGAACCCAGACAGGTAAAATTTCTAAAGCCATCTTGGCTTGGTCTAACTTGATGCTGTAGTCAGACAGATCCTGTCTTGCACCAGACAAGTTGTGTTCTTGCATCTTCACAAAACATCTAGATGAGATTTCTCATCTGCACAGGATGTAGAAAAATTACATATACTCCTCTACATACTGCTTTTTCTTGTGCATGAATGACATTCCTGACATTTTAGGGGGTTTTGAAAGTTAAAATGCCAGCTGGTACAGCATATTTAGATTTTGCTTCTGTAGAGGCTGATGGGGATACCCACTGTGCTTCATTTCTTACCAACTTCTGCTTCTTCCTCATATAAACTTGCTACAAGACAGGTGGCAGATAAACACTTATGTCAAAAATGTTTCTCAGGAAACAGATCATGGAAGAAGTCTATGTATCAAAGACATTTTTTAGAAATTGTTAAAGGCTTCATTGTGTGGGATTTCATTCAAATATTGCTTTTTTGGTTCCCCGCCATGCACTTTTGGACCTCAGCTGGCTGAGGGAGATAAGAAGGGGTTGTGAGAACTTTGCTTTACTGGAGACAATGATGAAACATTTTTGCTAGCAATTTCCTTCAGCGACTGCACACCAGAAATTAGCTGAGGACATTGTTCACTTGTCTCAAGATTCAATCACAAAGTTCTCAGCTGCAACGCTCTTTTTCTCTTTTTGCCCCAGTACAGTTCTCATAAAATGAATTGGAATGTTGCTTTTTTACCCACTTTTGAAGACCTTCAACAAAAATGTTTCTGCCTTGTTTCAGACATTGCTGGGATTTTAACTTGGGTGCCTGCATCTTCCACCTCAGTGGGATTAGACACACATTCCATTTTAGTCATTCTCTCTAAAACAGCGAAGTTAGGGGTTTGTTTGCACATAGATTATTTTCACAATCTGTTCTTGTTGCATTAATTCATGTTGGAAACATCATTCATGGTGGAATCTGCTTTGATATGGCTGAAGAGATGGAAGTGCATCCTGCAGCCTTGGCTCTCTGGAGGTAGGGAGAGGGCAGAGCTGTAGATTTGCTCACTAAGGCTGACCAAGCCCCGGGACAGAATGAAGGGGAAGAGCCAAGGTCAGGGACAAAGCCCTGCAGCCCCCTGTGCCATGCGTGCAGCTAAGCCCTTAACCCAGCTTTTTGCAGAACAACTGCAGATTTCTTCAAGCTGCTCCCAAGGGACATACTAATTCTTGCAAATCTCTGCATTAGTTCCCACTTAAGTCCTGAGCTGGGCTGGTCATGGGTGTGACCAAAGCCAGCAGTGGCATCTGTGCTGTTGCCATTTGTGCTTCTCTCTCCTCCTGATGTTTATTCTGCCACTGTGGATACTGAGGCTCTTTTCAGCCCCTCCATCTCCATCTGTTTCTTTTGCAGGAACTAATCACTGCTTGGTACATTGGGTTCCTGACACTCATCTTATCCTCATTTCTTGTTTATCTGGTTGAAAAAGATGTTCCTGAAAAAGATGCTAATGGGGTGGAGATGAAAGAAGAGTTTGAAACCTATGCCGATGCGCTGTGGTGGGGGCTGGTAAGTTACTCCAAAAATACTTTATACCCTTCTTAAAAACTCCATATTCAAGAAGAGATAAAGTGTTAGAGATTTCAGTGCAAGTGCTGCTATATTTGGGTGAAAGGCACATTACCTGTGTAACATTACCAAAGTGGGAGCGCCCTTACAACCAGTTAACAGAACCTACAGCAAGAGGGACCTTTGACACCTCTGGTTTTGTCTCTTCTTATGGAGAGAGGAGTATTGGTTTGCACCACTACTCATTCAATCACAGAATATTCCTGCCATTCCAGAACTTATGTTGCTTTGCTACTGATAGTCAAGGAAGTCCCTGTCATGCTGTGACTAGAATTCAGCAACATATTTTTTATTTAATGTAGTTCGCTCATAAATGTAAGATACCACCTCCACCCTATTACTAGTCAAAAGATACCAAGAGATGCATGGAACACCTGGATGTTTTCATGTCTTTTTATATCCAGGACATTTAGATAGAGTCTCAGTGGTGAGAAAAAATCCACAGTTGGAAATTAAGAATTGTGCAGAAAGGAGCAAGTTTTTACAAAGCTAACTTTGTTTTTAAAAGACCAACATTTCAGGTAGAGCTAGTCCTGGCTCATTAAAGGTCTGCAAGCTATTAACTGGCAAATCCCATTCCTAGCTGTGCACTGATGGTGGGCAGGAGATTCCCATGGAGCTTCCCTGCAGCAAATGCCTCCAAGAGAGGCAGCTGCTTTGAGACTAAATCCATTCTGTATGCAATGCCTTGGGACTGTGATGCCACCAAAGAAATTGGTTGGCCATTATCAAGATCCTATTTCACAAAGCTGTTCATGAGCACCCATAGAGCTAAGTGAGTTATGCAGCTTTCATGGTGACATTTAAACAGAGCTGATGACTTTGTTTTTCTTACATCAAGTCCTGGTCGTTCTGCCCACAGATCACCCTTGCTACGATTGGATATGGCGACAAGACCCCCAAAACATGGGAGGGGCGGCTGATTGCAGCCACGTTCTCTCTCATTGGAGTGTCTTTCTTTGCTCTTCCTGCAGTAAGTACCTTCCTTCTCCTCTGTTACACACAGCCCAGTGCTGTGCACTTGCAAAAAGAAGGTCAAGTTAATAAAATCACCAGTGGAACCAAATCCCTTTTTAAGAAGTACTCCAGAGACTTATATGGGTCTGTATCGGTAAATAAAACTTGTTTCTTCCCAATTTTGCACAGAGCCTATTGGGAATAATATATCACCCCAATACTTCTCAAATTACATGTGGGCATAGTCTGACAGTGCTAGTTGGCACAGGACAAAATTAATCCAGCAAGTGAAAAACCTAGGAAACCACAAAGCAGTTCATGAGACTGTACACTGGCATGAGGTAGTTTACTGGTATTGACAAGACATATTTTCAAAATATTTAGGGCCCATTATTTTAATAATTAGAATTGGGCCCATTATTTCCTTTTTCTGCAAAGTCCTTAGATAAGAATGAGATAAGATCTGATTGGGATGGGCTGAATAGCAACAGAAATTGTCCCCAAGCTCAGATTTTAGGACATTTTTCCTTTAGATCCAGACTTGGAAAGAATTACACAGAAAATGACAAGTCCTGCACACCCAAATCCAGAGTATGGTTTAGCACAGCCCTTGTATCATGCAAGTACAGTTTCACTCTACCCTGAGCAGAAAGTAACACAGCACCTGGACACCTCCAGCTTGGAAAGGCAGTAGACATTCAAGAGGCCTGTTGAGAACTTTAAAATGATTTGGTGTGGCCTGTGGTCCTTGAGGGGATCATGAAAACCTCCTGTCCCATGACTGGAGCAGGAGGAAAGGCATGGGGACTGCACAAGGATTCCATGCAGCCATCTCCATCTCCATCCACAGACCTGCTTTGTCTCATCATTAATTCCTTTTATTTCTGGGTAAGAAATATCTAAAATCTTCCATCACTCTATGCTTTCAGGGCATTTTGGGGTCAGGGCTGGCACTGAAGGTCCAGGAGCAACACCGTCAAAAACATTTTGAGAAAAGAAGAAAGCCAGCAGCTGAACTCATTCAGGTTTGCAGCCACTTTACTTTTCCTTGAAAAAATGTTGTGCATGAAGACTGCTGCATCATGTTAACAAGGGCCACAACTCCTTCCCTGCCCAAATTCTCACTTCCCATTGCAGGAAGTGGGAAGCTGTGTTTGTCAGTTTTTTTCACACTGAGCGAGTTAATCCAGAGGCTCTTGTAGTTTTGAGGAATCTTTCAACTCCCAGAATATCTTGCAGAAGAACAGTCTTTAGAAGGAAGGGTCTCATCTGGTAGCTTCTGGAAACTAACTGACTTCTACATCAGTGCCAGAAAATCACAGAAAACAAGCTGTCTAAAATATACTTTTTTCCAAAATCCAGATTTTTTCAGTTCCCTTGAGAAAGTGCTTTTCTATGCAAACAGAGTTATATTGTTATTCACATGAACAGAGCAATAGAAGTAACACAATAGACAGTGACAGTTTCAATCAAGGCAAATAACATAAATAGTATGGGTGGGTTTTGAAAACTAAAACACACCCTCTGTCTTCTGTTATGACACTGGATGATCCAAAAATTCAATGGTAAGAGAGTCATTAGCTCGCTTGGACTTCAGTTATGGCCTTTGTTATGAATTCAGGATATTAAGTTTAAAATCATTAGTTTGTGTGCTGACAAATTTGAGAGGAGTCACTCTTACTAGGTATGGAGCACTTGCTGATGGCAGTGAAGTAAATGGCAGCATTTTTACAGAGGGACAGAGAAAGTTGCTGTGATATCAGATGGAAACATTGGTGCTCAGGATCAAACCAGTTCTCAGGAGAAACAGATTGAATGGAATTAAAATTAATGGCTGTTCTCATTAAAAACACGCTTTAGCAAACAGAGGGGGCTGCAGGCATGAATTGTGAACGGAATTCACCTTTTAAATTAAAGCATCTCCACTCATCAGGAAGCTTATTTAGCTACAGTGAGTTTTAGGTATGTGCTTAGAGAAATTAGGGTTTTTTGGAGAATTCTGATTGGAACTAAATGCTGAAGTAGAAAATTGCGCAGCAAAATTTCCCCTGATCATGCATTAGAAGACAAATGATCTTAAGCACTTCCAGAATTACTGGTCAAGTCCAGCAGTGCTTGAAGCTCTTTTAGACATATCAGACAGGAAAGTAAAACTAGTTTATTCTAATGTAATATCATGTTCTGTTGGTGGTTCTCTCTGTGCCCTATCTCCTTTAACTGCCCTCCCAGATCATAATCCAGTGTCAATAGTTTTTCCATACAGTGACACTCATTTGGTATGGCTGATTAGTAATTAATTTCCAGATAGTCACTCAGGTGCATCGTTACATTCTTTAAAACAGCCTGGCTGCAGTCAGCTGGGAAAGAACTTTACCTAACACTAATCATTTCCTCTCCCTTGTAATTCAGGCTGCCTGGAGATACTATGCTACTAACCCAAACAGGATTGATTTAGTTGCCACCTGGAGGTTTTATGAGTCAATTGTATCGTTTCCATTTTTCAGGTAAGTGCACTGTCCACCTCTCCATCATCATTTTCTGTGAAGTATCAGTCAGGATGGGGAACATAGACTTTATGTGTGTATATATATATATATATATACATACATAAATGAGACTTTTGTAGGTAACATATAGTTCCCAGAAAACTCTTCTAAGGAAGAGGAAGCTTTTCTGAGGAAGTGGTTTAATTTCATTCCCCCCTTCTGAGTTCAGTGAAAGTACTCCATACATAAAGACATTCAGATATAATGGATGCTTATATGTTTATGGCTATTAGACTGATCCTCTCTTTGCTTGTCAAACAGGCACCTTTCTCACATTCAGGTCTTAACATTTTAAAATGTTGTTTTAAAAAACCTATATGGCCCTATGAAAAGCCAAGACTTTCAGCTATAGACTATCAGCTACTAATAATGGGCATGGATATGTCCAAGTCAGTGCTTTAAACTTTCCTTCTGGACTTGCTGTTGTGCCTCATTCTGAAAAAAGGTGCCTTAAGCTACTGTTCAATTCAGAGGTTTCCATATGAAGTTGTGCTCACTGCACTGATACTGACACTCCAGCCGTCGCTCAAAACTGACTTGAAGTGTTTCAGACTCCTGCTTTCACAAAGGGCAAATTAAAAATACTCATCCTTTTTTTGTTTTCTTCACAATATATTTTTTTTAATTGATTTCATATACTTCAGAAAGGAAACCTCTACAAAAATACCCCAATGCCATAAGCATTTAATTAAGGCTCAGTGCATTTCTTTCCTTTTCTTTATCTCTTCTCACTCTCTGTTTATTCCCACATTTTCCATTACAGAGTAATTTCTTCAAGATTTCTTTACTGCAGGCTTTTTTCAGAGAATAATTCTCAGACTCACAAGGAGTCTGGACTCATTACTGTGACTTCAAGCTTGCTCACTGTGTGTAGGTTCTTCTGTGATTCAAATGCAACCTGAAATTTAATAAGTGTTTTGCAAATAAGATCCTGGGAGAGGGGGCAGGGGAGATCACTTCTCACCAAGGATTGGATGGCCAATCTAAGCAGTACAGATTGGTTTCAGGAATCTGTAACACTTTTTTTTTTTTTTTTAAACTTTATGGTAGTTTAAAATAGAGCTTTCATTCTGCTTTTTCTGTCAGTTATGGTCACATAACAGAAGTATAAGGTATTAACAGTTTTAAAAATATTCTGATTTTATTATGTGATTCTTCTCTCCTTGCTTTCTTCAAATGCATCCTCTCTTCTATAAAAGGAAAGAGCAATTGGATGGTACTGCCAGGTATGTAGCTGCCATTACTTTATGTATGTGTTTTAATACAGCTATTGGAGGATGCGAGCTAAATAGTTCTTTGTGGATTCATGAGCTGTTAACTAAAACATGCTACTAACACCACAGGTAACCATTAAAAATTATTAACAAATCCATTTCCTAACTGCTTGCTTTTTTCCCAGTTTAACAACACAGCTAAAATGCTAATTGTACAAAGGCGGTGTTGCTTGCTGATTGTCTGTAAACAGCTTTCTTGTTTGTTATGACTAATCATGGTCTAGATTTCTTCTGATCTGTGCCATAGAGCCAGGGCTTAGCATCCAGGCTGCTCTGGGGAGAATTTAAGATTCTGTTTGCTGTTGTTGCTCCAGTCTTGCACAGAGCAATGTTGTGGTGTAAGCTGATGTCAATTCACCATGAGGAAAGATTTGTTGACAATAAATACAAAGATGAATGTCTAAGATGGAACAACAGGATAGTCGATCTCTCTGACAGTACTGTAAAAGCTAATTTAGGCTTAAGGCACTGGCCCCACCACAGCTGAAAAAGATGGGAAAGCTCCCCGTCACACTGGGGAATTTACAAACAAAGAGAATGAAGGAATCATCAATCCTAATACTGGTCAGTCACTGAAGACTACAGCAGAGCAGTCACTGTCAGTCAACCTGCAAGATCTCAAATAGAAATTATATATTTATAACCCTCTTCAGCTAAGTAGAAGAGTCAGATGCACATAAAATAAATTATAACTCAAAACTTAATGTTAAACTGCTATCAGTGGGTCACCCACAATGAAATTCAATAGCAATTAAAAGATAAATAACTCCACAGGCCTGTGCCAAAGCTATTTCCATTTGCATCCCCATTTACAGTGCAGAGAAAAGGAAGAAGAACTGTAGCAATATTTGAAAACTGTCAGTCAGAGGTCAGGTCTGAGTTCCAATTCCTGGCCTGATGAAAAACTATATTTTCTTTTTGTTTTTTAAACCTTTCATGCAACACGTGACAACTTCAATAAAGGAAGTTGAACAACAACAACAAAAAATTAACACTTGCTCTTCTCCTATGGATTTTTTGGGTTCAAACCTCATTTAGCAGAAAAGCAAAACCTATCCCAAGTTTTCTTACAATTTGAGCAAGTACTGTAGAGACAAATTATTGGGAAAGGATGTCTTCCTCCTGTTGCCCCCATAATCATGAGCTCATCTGCCCCTCTTCAAAGACTGACTAGGCAGGCGGTAACCAGTTTGTGAATCCCCACGGACCTTAAGTACTTTACAACCATGGCACTGCCCAGGCTAAGCAGTCATGAGCAGTCAAGCTCAGTTGCCTTAATGGAGATGTCTGGAGATTTTAGCCATCTCCTGTGTTGGTAAAAACTGAGTTTTGGTCTTTAATATGTAGGAGATAGCTTAAGAGCTGAAATCCTTTTGAGTATGTAATTCCATACCTTGAGTTAAAATGTTCTGACTGAGATGCAGCAGCAGATTAAAATTGGGTAAGTGAATGGCTGCTGCAGTTTACTGTTGGTCACAGCCCCCCTAGAGAAGCTCCTGCACCTGCAACAGCTTGTGGAGTAGCTTCTGAGTTACTGTAGCTTTCAGGCCAGTAGAAATCATTTATGTTGACGCACTGAATTAAAAATGGAAAAGTATGACTCACAGCTCAAAATCTTTAAAACTATATTCCCAAAGCCCCTCATTCTAGCTGGTTATATCTTGCTTTTATTTTGTTGTATATGTAATAACTCTCAACAAAATCATATGTACACCTGCATGGGAGCCTTCCTGCTAGCAGGAATGTGTTTATGGAATGAAGCATTCAATTAATGGGATTGGAAACCCTCCAGGTAAACAGACAAATCATGGTACTTGTGGGAGCATCCACTGACTTCAGTAGAAATGGGATTGAGACATAAACTCTGCTTGTTTTGACAGTACCACTTCCTATCTCTCATAAAACTCTTATTTACAAACCAGATAAATTAAAAAGGAAAAAAGGGAAAAAAATCTTCTTCCTCCTACAGTGATTTAGTATAGAAATTATTAGTCGTACTCCACTGAAGTTTGTGCTTTGACTGTACTGAAATAAATGAGCAATAAGGGAACATGGTCCTAATGGGGAGAGCAGCCAATAAGTGGCCTCAGTCTCCAGGTTCTTCCAACAGTTAAGCACTTAATGAGAAAGCTGCTGTAGTAATAAATGGCATTACCTGGTCAATGGTTGATAAAGGAGAGAGAAGAATTGTGGCCCAAAGCTGTCACTGAAGCTGTTAATAAACTAAAAATGAAGTCTGGCTGTGTCAAAATTTGAGGATAGGGAGCACTTTAAGTGGCAGGGTTTCTACTGAGTAGTGTGAAAGCTTTTGAGGAGCTCTGCAGTTTCAGAGTTGAACCCTATGACAGATCCTTCTAGGATCTCCCCTTGGAAGCAGGAGCTGGTGTCATGACCAAGCCACAGATAGATACAGGTCCTTGTTCTTAGACCATTTGGGAAGACCACAGGAGTCACAAATTAGTGGAAAAGTCCATTTCATAAGTTGGATCCCAAGGCAAGGCTGCAGGGAAGGACTTGTCATAGTGGAAAATCAAGTAAAGTTTGGCAGCAGCCCAAGGCTTTATTGAAGCTCCATTTAAACTAAAACTATGAAGATATGAGATATGGTGAAGAGGACATTGGACTGCCCTGGAGCTCGACTCTGTCTCCTGTATGCAGTGAAGTGGTACCTATGATGCTGCTCTTTAAGAACAGTATTTTCCCTATAGGCCCCCAAACCAGGAGGACTGGGGCTGTGCTCTCTGTGGCTCACTGGTGGCGAGTTCACTGACTTTCATGCCAGAGGTGCCACTAGCTCCTTCTTCCTTAATCAATGCCTAAAACTCACAGCCCAATGAAATCTCAGATAACAATTGCTTTTCTGTCAGTATTGCAAAGCCTTTTCATCCCGTCAGTTCTCAAGAAGGAAGATTTATGGGGAAGAGATACTAATGCTCATTTCTGCTTGAGTGCAGCAGATCATTCAGAAAATATTTGGGAGCCTGACCTACATTTAGGATGGGCCTTTCCTTGCTGGATATATTTTTATTCTGAGCCAATTTTTTATGTTTATGTTTGGGGAATGAATACTGGGGCCTGATTTTTCAGTGGTGTTGTTAGCAGCTGTTCCACTGATTTTTGACCAGTGTTGAAACTTGTATGTACAGGCATTTTAGTGAAGAATTTTGAACTTTCTCCTAGAGTCTTGTTCCTGATTCTCATTGTCAGACTGTAGAACTAGATATCAGGAAAGCATGTTCATTCCCAGATCTATTATTATGTGATTGCAGAAAAGTAATTTATCTCTGTTTCCTTGTCTCTACAAGATAAATAATATTTCCTATTATTTGGAAAGTTGGTTTGATTATTTTAAGTGGCATAATCAGTACCAGTCCTTCCTATTATGTGAGTATGAAAGAATTCATGAAATGTGGTGCATTTTTGTATTGCCAGTGTTAAAAGCAAAATGAAAATAAAACTATACTTTGCAAGGTGTAAAACTTCCCTGCCAGCATTTCATCCTAATACATCTGCCCAAAACACGAAGGAGAAAAAAGCCACTCTGATCTGCACAGCACACTACATTAACTACAACTGAAAGGCTGTTCCCATTCTTTTTCACAGAGCTTTTCATGGGTAATCATTAACGTCTCGTCTTAATAACTTTTCTTCACTTTACAGTAATGTCATGTTTAGTAGGGAGTCATTCTTTGGATCAAGCCTCACAAGAAAACTTAGGTATATACATTCAAGTAACAGTTGAGCCTTATTATTTTCATATTTCTTGCATGCCATTCTCTGCCTGCATTTTCTGTTTTTTACTACAGTAGTTCACCTAACCACCATTAAAAGTAAGCAACAATGAGACTGAAAAGTTACTAAGCATAAAAAGAAAGTTGCATGACCTTGCAAATAGTTAATTGCTCTGCTGTCCAGAAAACGTGAGCTTTAATCCTGGCTCTCCCAATGACCTGCTTAGAAACAGGTGCTTTTCTCTGTTCCATAGAATGGAAATGTAACTAGCCTAGTCTGTAAATCATTTTGAAATTTACTGTAAGAAAAATATACTATAAGAGCTAGACACTGTTCCCTATGCAGTCCCAACCCTGCCAACACAATTCATGCAAGTTACTTTGAATTTGAGTTCAGTGGAACAACATCTTTGCATATGTATTTGCAGGTTCTGGTTCAGCAAATGGAAAACAAGTGGATGCTTTTGATCTCCTGAATAAAGTTAGTGACATGCTTAAATATCTTGCTGAACTGTGACCTAAGATGTGGGGCAAGAACTTTACCCTCCTGCAAAAAGACATAGAAATAATTTGTGGCATTTCAGGAACATGAAAGACACATTGTTAGAATGAATATTTTGACTGAATTGCAAAGTATTTTACTCTATCCCACACCTTGCTGTCATTCAACTTTAGCTGATTGTTCTCATTCCCACTTCATTCCACAAACATGAAATCATCAACATTCAATTCAGCTTTTCTAGCTGGTGCTCTTCAGCTTTTGGAGAGCAGTTAGTAAAGCACTCCATTTTTTCATTTGATGATTAGCTCATGCAAAATAGTCAAGAGATTTTGATTTTGCAGTTCGATTTGCTTTCTAGTGGTTGATACATGGTATGTTCTCTTCAAAGCAAAAAGTGGGTCAGCATCCTTATGGTTTCTATTTACTATGGCTGCATCCATTGGTGAAAAATATCCATCCTGTTTTCACAAAGAATTGGATTTGGATTATTGTTCCCATAGATTTATGTGACATTGTTTATTTTTGTCCATCTCAAATCGCTTTAGAAAGTGTGGATGAGAGAAGGGGCTAAGCCTTTAGTGTGTGTAAAGGCGCTTTGTTTCTCTGAAGGGCATCACAGTTGAGCTGAAGTTTTGATTTATGCTCATGTTTATGGACGGATAATCTGGATGGTAGATGAGTCTGGATTTTGGGTCATACCCAATCTGAAATACCAGTGAGGACATACACCACCAAGGAATGTGGAAATTTGCTGACTTAGAAGGGATATTTCCTCCTCATACATTAGAAACCTAAAAATTTAGACTTCAAGCTTCAGGGTGAAAAGGGAAGCCTTTAGTTTTCAAGAAGCTGTAGTTAACTATGTTGAAGCAGAATATTTTTGTGAGATCCTCTCGGAAGAAAGAGTGCTAGTCAATAGAATGGAAAACTGATTGGCCAAAGTTCAGAACTACCTCAGAAGCACAGAATGTTGTCTTTTTTTGTCTTAAGGAAACTCACGGACTCTCTGAGATCAGTTGCACAAGTTCACTGCAGAATTCATGTCTATCATAACATTAGTTTGGTGCTAATTTCTGTTAGAAAGTGTTCAAAGCAGAATACAGAATACTTCTGGAAACCTCATTCAGAATGTTTGATTTTCCAAAGCTAAGTTCGCCCATAAAAGTTCAGCTGATAAGGTACAAAAATACTGGAGTAAACGTGACTTCCTTCTGCTTCCTGTTACTTGAGACTAGTTATATCTAGTGATTAGCTAAACTGTGAAAAATATGGAAAAATTTCCTGATTATCATTCGTTCCTGTTAGGTGAAAGCGGTAAATCCATGGCAGAGGGCTGTTTGATTCGTTTTTAGAATTAATTCACTATTTTTCTTCTCATACACGTACTATTTGTTTATGAAACTCCAATACTAGGCAAAGGATAGGGAGGAGAGTATCTGGCTTGCATGATGGGATGTAAATGCATTATTTCTTTGCATGACTGGAATATTCTGGAAAATATTTCTAGTTCAGTGGTTCCCACTCTTTATTCTGAGCAAGGGTAAAAAGTGCTGCAGAACCCAGCCATCTCTTGTATATCCAGCCATGGAATTAATCTCTCAGGCCATCCAAAATATTTCCCACTGCTACTGGGGACAAAAAATTTGAAAGCAGAATTTTTCTTTAGGTAGGAAGAAACTGTCTGCACTGCTTTCACCTTCCTCCCTTTCTGGTGATCTGCATTCTACCACAGAGTTAAGGAATTCACATCCTGACTCCCATATCAAAGACCCAGGGTTTGTAACCCATGAGGGAGAGGATGCAATATCATGCAACGCAAGCAATGGCAACGTATCCAAGCTAGTCAGAGAAACTACCCTGTATTTTTGTCAGCATGTTTGGGATGCATTTGAAGCTCCCCATTTTCTGGAACTGTGCTGAAAGCTGAGAATTTTATTTTATTGAATGTAAGGAAGCGAAATGAAGTGGGACCACTGTTCCCAGGGGAGGAAGAGTAGCTAACATCAGAGGGAGGAGTCTGAAAGACAAGCAGCAGTACGTGACCCTGTGGGTGGGAACCACTGTCCTAGCCCCTCTCATGAAGGATCGTGTGATCTGCGCATGCTTCATGCCCTGGGACTGAGCCATGCGCATGCTGCTTTAATGAAGGAGATTGTGTCATGAGAACAAACATTTCCTCAGTGTTTTTAAAAAGATCAATGAAAACTACAACCCCAGCAGATCCAAATTTCATCCCTTAGAAATGAGAGTCAAGTCCATTTTTTTCCTGATGACAGATATCATTACCTGGAAAGACGCTTGGGTTTTGGTTTGGGTTCTTTTGTATACAACACACAGTTGTATATTTTGATGTGAAGCTGATGAATTATTTTCTGATGATTTTACTGCTCTGGCTGCCAGCTATGAACACGATTCTCTGTATTTGTTGCATAAACATACTGTTACGAATATGACTGTTACTTTAAGGGTTAATCATCAGGATTCAATTAATGAGGAAGGCTTCAGCTCAGGTAACTTTGACTTCGACTAGAGACCTGATTTTTAGATGACTTCTCTTCTAGATCTTTCTGTAGTCAATAACAAGAGCCAAGTTGCCCAAGTGTGAAGTGATCCCTAGCTGAACCACATTCTTTGCACTCACTGGTTAGGGTTGCTGACTTCCCATCAGGTATAGAAATGGGTCTAAAGATTAATCTTAGGAAGTTTAATCTTTTTAACGCTTAAGCCAGATCAGATGGGTTCTAGTTCCTAAACCTAAGGTGCTCAAGAAACAGTCTTGGGAGAATAGTTTCTTCCTAAACTGACCCTTATGACCAGGGATAGCTGAGAAACTCTCTGGAAAGAGAATTTGGGAATGCTTTCAGTTCATATTATCTACCTTAATTCCCACCACACCAAAAAAAGGAAAAAAAAAGGAAAACAACACCCCACAAATGAGCATGCTCACATATGCAGTGGAAAATGTCACTGCAAATAAGTAGGATTTTGTGCTGAATGCAGAGGGCTATTTCATTGTGTTTTTATCTATGAGAAGGATATCAAATTTTCAGTCCTACTCTTGCATAGCACCATGACAGAGATTTTGGCATATCTTGCTTATATTTCTGTCCTATGCTGAAAAAAAAAAACCCTACATTAATATTTTGGATACTTTGCATCATCCACAGACCCGTTTCCTTCTTGTCTGATCTCTACAGAGCCTTGTCTTCTTTATGCCTCCTTTTTTTTCTGGTATGGAAGGTAGTTATCACAGGAGTTTTAAGGGGCAAACTTTGGGACAACTAGATATGTATTTTGAAGAACAAAGCAAGTTTCTGGAGAGAGAGTCAGAGGTCACATGTAATGACAACTATATTATTTAATATAGTACTAAATAGTTTTTTATAAACAACAACAGTCTTTAGCCTCACCTGTTTTTCTGCTTCTTTGCCTTTCAGGTTCTGTGCCTTAAACATAGTTTTCTCTTGAGAGCTTCTCTGCAGTGTTATTAACTCAACTCTTGTGACATTTAGTACATCGCTCGAAGCCAGTGTGTAATATGTGGCCACTTGACTCTTCCCTTCATTTGAAATTCATCTATCAATCATCTATTGTCAGTGAGATGTTAACCCCCCCATCTGGAGAAAGCTGATCTCCACAACAAGCCTGTTGCACAATTTCTTCAGATCCAGACACGAACTTTGTCATTTTAATATCACTGAACAGATCTTCTCATCCTAAAACTGCTTTGGTTTCTTCCTCCTTATCTCTTATTTCACAGTCTCCTTCAGTCTGCAAATATCATCACCATACCGTGCATGCCTCATCGCTCTTTTTTCTTTATACTAAAGAAATGCTCACTCTCACAAGCTCACTCTCTAACACCTTCAGGCCCATCAGTTTATATTGCCTGGCTGAATCTGTTATCACTCTAGATTTTTGGTGCATTTCTTTGCATTAAAATTCTTTTCAGTGATGTGCCATGATTTTAGACTCTTCTTGACCATCCTTCTCAAAATTAATTTCTCCTTCAAACATTGATTTTATTATTAGTGAGATGTGAGAATTTATTTCCCCTACTTACCCACCCAAAAAGCCCACATGCAAATCATTCTGTTAACTTTTACTTCCTCAGCTTTATTTTTCATGCCCTTTTAACCTTGCTCATTACTTATCTTCTCCTGTATATATTTTTCCTATGTATGGCAGTTGAGTGCTTGAAGAATCCAAATTTCACAGAGAGTTGCGACATGTCTTGTAAAGCAATACTGCTCTCAAATGTGGCCTCTGAAACAGAGAAGTGATGCAGAGAAGAGAGTGCTGGATTCTCCCTAAGTTAGTAGAACACAAGTCACTTGCTGGGACCCTGCACCCACCATCAGTTCAGCCTTGACAGCACCTTGGTGGGCAAAGCAGATCAAGATTCTACCCCAAATGCGAGAACTGTGGAAATAATTTTTAAAATTAGTTCTTAAGCCCAAATGTAAAACTGCCCAAAATATATTTTGTCACATATGTCAAAATCAACATCTCATATTTTTCTACAAAGAAGGAAGTAATCCCTGATTATTGCTCCATACATTTGTCTGTGTTTTGTGCATCTTTCCCCCATGCCATGAATTCTTCAGGAAATTACATTAGGGCAAAGTCTAAGTAATATAGATATCATTCATTTAGACTGTTCTAATTCTTCACTCAGATCCGTGCTTTTATCTCCTGGAAATGCTGATATATCAGGACTAATTCTGTGTTTCCATGCACAAGTCCTTCTTAGTTGCCTCTTCAGTACTGACATATGCACTGCATATATGCAATGGTAGGGCAAGTGTCTGGGTTTCCTACATTGCAGAAATTGCATTCACAAGTATTGTCATATCAAAAAGAAAAAAATCAGAAGAGTTGAAAAAACTTTCTACCCAAAGGTTTAGTGCTTGCATCTTTTCTGACAGGGAAGTCCATATTTCTTAATTCCTGGGTCAAAGATATATTAATCAGAAACAGATAGTGGAGATGAGGTCCCCAGTAATTAATGTAAAAAAAAAAAAAAAAAAATCAACACAAAAACTTAAAACAGCTGTGATATTCAATACTCAGATAACTTCCATTGCAGTGGAATACTGCAACAGACAGAGCTCTGAGACAGAAATAGGTCCTTCTTTTACACCTGCAAGGTCTGAACATATTTCCATCTTTGTCCCCAATATCCTTGCACAGAGGACTCTCCCCATGCTTGCCTATCCTTCCAGCAGGATTAGGGGCTGCAGCTGAGCCTCCTGCACAGATACCTCACTGAATACCTGTTAGCTCTTCCCTCTGATAACCAAGGCTGTTCATCCTTCAGCTCTGCTCTCACCTGTGGCTCTCAGAAACCTGGCAGATGCAATGGCTTCTTCCCTCCCCACACTCAACTTGCTTGACCTAGTGTCCCACACAGAACTGCCTCTTGATCCTGTGTGCACAATTCACCTCTCCCTAGAGCTGTTCCAGCATCCAGGAATGTGTGAATAATCAGGCTTTCTTCCCATGGCTTAACCCTGCTTTTTTTTTTTTTTCTTTTTTTTTGTTTTAAAAAAACAAATGTGCAATTAACAAATATTTGAGCAGCAAAGTGAGTAAAATCAAATATTTGTACCATCTATCACCTACAAAATGTTCAGAATATATATAAGCTGATATACTCACTAGCAAATTTCCTTTCTGTTGCTCTTTTCAATGGTATGAGAGAATACCTTTAAGACCATTACAGTCATCAGGCTGTCAGGGGGGTTAGTGATGCTGGTAAAATGGCAGGTAGATGAAATTCTATCTCTGTGTTGTCACTGAAGGACAATTGTATTTGGGCAGTAAAAAAAAGAGGACAGGTAGTGCAAGGAATCATCAGAGGAACAAAATTTGACACTTCACTACAACTCGTGTAGGTCATGGTGGAGAGAAAACAGAGTAGTCTGCCCTAGCATGTACCTAATCACTGCTTGGCAATGCCTTGCCAGAGCTTTGCTGGTAATTTATTTGGTTCAGAGCACATCTGACTTTATTTTATTCCAGGCTGAGAGAGTTGGGGTTATTATGTCTGGATAGGAGAAGGCTCTGGGGAGACTTTAGGGCACCTTCCATACCTAAAGGGAGACTACAAGAAAACAGGAGGGGGACTTTTAACAAGGACGTGTAGTGACAGGACGAGGAGGAATGGCTCAAACTGAAAGAGGGAAGATTTAGATTAGACATTAGGAAGAAATTCTTCACTGTGAGGGAGGTCAGGCACTGGAACAGGTTGCCCGGAGAAGCTGTGTATGCTCCATCCCTGGAAGTGCTTTGAAGCCAAGCTGGATGCAGCTCTGAGCAACTTGGTCTAGTGAATGACATCCCTGCCCATGGAAGTAGAGTTGTTTCATGTCTTAATAATAAGACTACTGCTTCAAGTGTGCTACATGAGCTGAAGCACTGTGATACCTTGCGTGGAGAGGATAGCAAGACCCTCTGGTAACATTTTCAACATTGATACCAAAAAATGCTCATAAAAAGCAGTTAATTACCTGTGAAGCTTAACTATTGCTTACAAAGACATTGATTTGTTATGGTAGCCCCAGCAGTGTCCTTGTATACAAAACAATTATTTAGCCCATTATATATATTTAAAGCATCGTGAAAACAAGTTAATAGTGTACAAAGGAGGAAAATGATTACTTTTGCTTATTTTGTAGCCAAAAGCTGGGTCTCTTGGATCGGGTTCGTGGTACCAATACTAAAGGAAAGCTATTTACCCCTCTGAATGTAGATGCCATTGAAGAAAGTCCTTCAAAAGAGCCTAAGAATGTTGTCTTGAATAATAAGGAGCGTTTTCGCACTGCATTCCGAATGAAAGCATACGCTTTTTGGCAAAGCTCAGAAGGTAGCCCATCTGTGTTGATTTCTTTCTATGCATCCCCTGTTCTCCCCATTTTACTTTTTTCCTCTGCATATTCTGTTGAAGGTTTGTGACTTTCTGGGACAAGCATGTCTGGTACCTGGTTTTACTGGGTACCTTTGGGGAAGCCCAAGGAAAAGAAGAATGGAGTCCAGGCAACATGGTGCTTGAAATCGAACTACAGCCCTTCTTACAAACAGCAATTAATACGGAATAAAGCCAGTGCTGGATTCAGCCTATTTGACCTGGAAAAAGAGGGCACACTGGGCAGTCAATCTACATCCCCCCAAAAGCACATGCCATGATGGCTTGGTTTATCAGCAAGGATGTTCTGCTAAGGCAGCTCCCTCCTGGACTGCATCCAGCCCTGCAACCTGTACCAAGGCATCTCAAATATGCCCTTACTGCCATCTCATAAAACCTTGTTTTACAGAGTCAATGTCTTCTTCCCTCCCCCTCTCTCCCTAAGACTCCTGCCCCTCAGATTTCCATTGGCTCTCCAAGCAAAATTAGAGAGCGTTTTTCCTCAGCTTCCCTGAGCACACATTTTCCTCTTCTCGCCTGTAGCATCTAAATGGCCTTTAAAGAACAGTTTCCCCTTCCTTGTGCCAGCTGGACATGCTACCATAGATATAGCCTGGCTGTCCACACCGGGGACTTGATTTTCTCCTTCATGAAGGTACATGAGCTCCAGGCAGTGCCAATGAGAGGAGAACTTCGCCTGTGGCTTCTACACTTGTTTTAGACTTTACATGAAATCATTTGGGCAAAGATCCATTGGAAAGGATGAAAAGTTCCCAGTGTTCGTGAAATGCTGGAATCTGAGAGGAGATCCCTCAAATAAGGTGTCTTACACCTGTCCCAGAATAATTAAATCCCTTTCAAGACCCCTGTGAAAGAAAAACCTGCAAGAAAGAAATATTTCTTTATTAAATTTCACTTTATGTAGCCAGACATCCCTCTAAATATTGTGTGGTCAGATGTTCACATAGTTGTTTTCTTGACCTGCTTTGCAGATGCAGGAACAGGGGAACCCATGGCAGAAGACAGAGGTGACAGTAGTGATTTCCCTATGGAAGATATGATCCCCACATTCAAGACAGCCATCCGAGCTGTCAGGTAAATGTCTTTTTGAATGCTTATGCTTCAGGAAATCACATTATCATGTTGCTACATGTTGATTCACTGTTTCTGCTATTGCTTTTTTTTAGATGAGATAATTCTAATGTTTTCAAAAACGTGAGACAGATCCTATTCAGTCCGTTGAAAGTATGCAGAAGGGAGAAAGTTTTTCAGTAATATTGACCATGTCATTTTGTGAGATACTCCACAGTGTATTTATTTTAAAAGAATATATTGTACTGTTCTTTGTTAAAATATTATATAATTATGGTATCTTGCTCAATTTCGTGACTAGTACTTATATGAAACTGGAATTTTCACTAAACAAAAAACTCTGAGCTGACTCATCTCTTCTTTTTCATATTTTACTAGATGCTGAGGTCTCCATTTCAGCAGTTTTTGGCTTGTGACATGTCTCACCTCTATTTTCGTGTCACAAGAGATACTCCCTATGGTTAGAAAACTCCTAGTAAGCCTTGGTCATTTGTTTAGCACATCAAGCAAATAGAATTCATTCTCTGTTACTCCTTGATGCAGTACTTTTTACTCTCCTCCCTTGAAAAATGCCTCCGTGGAAGAAGCTCTGCATTCATTGCAATTGCTCTTTATTCCAGAAGTTATTAATTTTGGGGGCAGGGACTTACTATCTTCCAGGTGAAATACTGCAGGTCTGGAGTGTCTCACATTTATCTTAGAAAAATGTCAGGGAAGATGGTTGTAAAAATATAACTATATATTTATATGTATATAACCATGATATGTACCCTCCTGGTTCTTTTTGGATTGGGTACAGGAGAATCAGGTACTAAAAATTCCAAGTTTTCTTAAGGCTGCTGAAAGCCAAGTCACACAGCCTTTGCTCATTACCCATGACTGCTTCCCTCCCACTGGAAGTTGCTTCATCCCTATGTCCTCCATAGTTTCCCCTTTCTTTGCCTGACACCTGCTTGCTTTCAAACAGAGACATGTCATTATTACCTTTGAAAAACCTTTTTCCCACATCCTGTCCAAATCTAATTGCAATTTCCCTTTAAGCTCAATCAGGACACAAGATCTTGTTTTCTTCTGTGGTGTACCCATGTCCTGAATATTAATTGGGAGTAATTATTTCAGGCAAAACCAGTTAATAGATTTCAGGGTCAGGATCAAGGAGATTTTAAATTAGAATTGCTAACATTATGATCCCTATTTTTCATTTAAGTCTTTTAACATGTAGTTTTGCTGTTATCATACATATTTTGGGTAAAATAGGCATAGCTAGAATGTTGAAATCTTAAAGATTTATAAGCAACAGAGTTAAAGAATCAGCAGCCCTCAAAAAGTTGTAATAGAATTATCTTTGCTAAATGAAAGTTTATACAGACTTTAAAAACGTTAGGAAATCCACTAACCTTAAATAAAAAACAAGTCAGAACCTTAACAGATGACAGCAATTTCCCTGTTCAGACCAACAAGTATATGGAGACTCTAGTGAGAAAGCAAACATCCAGAACCCAAGTCTAAACCAGATAAAGATTTCATTATTTAAAGATGTTTCTTCTATGTGTTTAATCAATCAAGATATATACATCTAAAGTAATGTATAAACAGAAAAGAATGAAAGAAAAACATGCCAAACATTTTTCAAGTGCTCTGGCCGATGGTGTTCCTTGTTACAAGAATTCTGTTACTAATTACTAGGTCATCTTATAATAATAACAATAATAGCAGCAATTATATTATTAACATGACAACAACAATGTGATGCTGCTGTTTTCTTCAAGGACACTTCAGGCAGTTCTGAAACTCTTTCACCTCTTTCAAAACCTGAACTGCTGCTAACTTCTTAACTTCCACATTTGTATCTATTTAGCATTTTCCATCCAAAGCTTTCCCCAGTGCAAAATTAAAACCAAGATGAAAATTATTCAGCATTGCCTATACTGTAAATTAGCTTTATAATAGGCTGAAGCATAATAAAGCAGCTTCAACTTCACATCTTCAAAATCTCCAGTGACTTGTGTTGTTCAAAGTCCAACTTTAACTGTGATTCTTAAGCTTTAAAGCATTTGTTTTAGACTATTATTTATGAAAAGCCGACTATTAATTATGAAAAGCCAATGATTATAAATTTTCAAATGTGGAATGATGTTATAGATTCTGTTTATATTTTATTGCCTTATTTGGAAATAACACACTTGGTTTCCAAACACCCAGAGTATTCATCCATATTTTGATATAACTGGAAATTTTCATCATTGAATTTGTATAAGAAATTAATATTTTTTTCTGTTTATTATGCAGAATACTACAGTTTCGTCTCTATAAAAAAAAATTCAAGGAGACTTTGAGGCCTTATGATGTAAAGGATGTGATAGAGCAATACTCAGCAGGGCACCTTGATATGCTTTCCAGAATAAAATACCTTCAGGCAAGGTAAGAATCTTCTGGTAAATGGGGAAAATGTACAGCTTTGCTGGCAAAATAAAAACTTGGCTTATTTGTGTACAAGGCCACCCAGAAGCTGTGTCTTTGCATAATGTAGCTGGTCCATGAGAAAATCTTTTACCAAAGACAAAAGGCAAGTGAGTAGCCAGCAGGGATAACTGCAGGAAGAGACCACTGGCTCAGATTTAGCACAAGGACATTAGAATTAAACATCCTGTAAATTTTCTTGACCATTGCCTTATCTGATCAGGATCAAGTTTCTTTCCTTCTCTCCATTTTACAGATGATAAATAAAAGCAACAGTTGCTCTACATGAGCTTTTCCTTGGGCTGGATTCTCTGCTGACCTGTGCCTAAGTGAAACATCCCATACAAGTGCAAAAATGCATCAGCACAGAAGGTTTCACATCCTCTTCACTCAGGTGCAATTGACCTGTCTGAAAAAAAATTGGAATTTCAGGCCTCTGTGGCTTGTTCAGCTGCAATCTGCACCCACAGCTGTTTTCTCACAGAAGTGGTTTGTTGCAATGTGCTTTTGAGGTACATCTACAAAACTTTGTGCTGCTCATACCCTGAGCCATGAACCCAGGTCAGAGCTTGGGGCTGTAAAGGGCCCGAGTGCACGTGTGTCCAGATGTGTGTGCAGATGTGTGGAGCTCTGTGCTGTCTCTGCACAGCACATTCCCTGAGGTCCTCAGTGACTCTGAACAGCAAAATGCCACACAGATATCTTCATTTGTCTCAATGGGCTGAGGGAGTACATCTCTTGCTGCATATTTGGACCTTGTCTGGATTTATGTTGGCTTTGTAAGGCTGCTCTGATCTTTCTGCTGAACTTTGTAATTTCTTATTTCAAAGTGATTTTCCATGCACTGGGCTATCTCTTTTTCAAGTATATGACATTGTCAACAATGCTTGGGGATAAGCCAATACCTAACTAGCTTTGTGAGGCTTGCCTGGAGCTTTTTCATGTTCCATTTGCAAGACTCCATGGGGCACTGAGAAGCCATGCAATGTGTCTGCGTGGATTGTCCAATAATACAGATAATTGGTTTGTGGACTAATGCTGTTTGATATGTGGTCAGTTTGGGGTGTGGGCTGAATAAACAGAGACTCACTTGCATCTGAGTAGTTGGATATGACAAATGAAAGAATATTTGATCTAGTAAAAGACTGTAATTACATGTGCTGGAGCATTCCAAACAATCTTTCTGCTTTTGTGCCAAACAAAAAATCAAGTACGCTTCCTTGTGCAAGTTCATTTAAAGGTACATTTTTCAAGCCAAAAGAATAATTAGTAAAGACAAAAATATTGCTACCAATTAGAAACAAAAACTGACAGAATGTTATTGGTTTATTGAGAATGTCAGAAATTCAACTTTTTGCCAAGTTCTGATTTTCATTATCCTGCCCAAAATCTGATGGGCCTCCTGACATTTTTAAGAGAAGCTGTTATTGGACTTTTTTGACAATGACACTATTTGGTTCCTTTGAAGGAAAAGAAGTCATGTGTTTCAAATGTTGCAGCTCAGAAGTAGTGAGCTAGAGCATTACTTAATTACCATTAAATTACCAGGTAATTGCTGTTCAGTGCATTGACTGTGGACTCAGAAGAGAGAAGGCACATCATGACCCTCAATATATCACCATATTCCGTCATGTGTTAATATTTGGAGATAGGACTTACGCAGTTGCACTTTTCTTTTTTTCAGAGTAGATATGATTTTTACACCTGGACCTCCATCTACTCCCAAGCATAAGAAATCCCAAAAGGGAGGAGCTTTTTCTTACCCTTCACAACAGTCTCCCAGGTGAATTCTTTTATACCTTTAGCATAGCCTAATACAGAAATAAAAAGTTAATTCATTCCAAAAAGCATGATCATTGTTCATCCACTGTTACAGTAATGACACTGAGAGGATATGTTGCTAGAAGATACAAATGGGTAAACATTGAGCCAGAAAGTCATTAGCTTCCCTGAGAACAATGTGTGATAGAATTCTAAACAAAGGCTTCTTAATTGTCTAGCTCAGGTCCTCCACAGTTTGAAAATATGGTTTTAAATGAAATACATGTATTTGATTGTTGATGTGCTAAATTTCTAGCATTTAACTTGTAAACTCAATTAAAAGCTCAATAAAAACCAACAATTTGAAAGTAAACTAGTTATCTTCCTGAAGTGAAAAAGTCCCACCAAATGGCAAGCAGAGATTTTTAATGCTGCTGCTTTTAAACCAGTGATTGGTGAGAGATACTCAAAATAAATTGTAATATCAGGTTTCCGGGTGTGAAAATTGCACCATATTATTGTATTGCTGCATTCCTCATAGAAAAAATCAATAATAAATGACATTTCTTCTGTTGTTTACAACTATCAATCTGTCCATAAGTACCCATCAAGAACCACACAAGACCATCAACAATCTGTCCCCAAAGCTGTCGTGGTTGCTCAGAACAAAAGCAATCTTACAGAAAACAAATTATCCCACCCAGGGAAAAATCTGAAACCATGTAAATGTGAAGACAGAGACCTAAGTATATGGAAGAGGCAGTGATCATTTGGGGAGGAAAGCAGATTGCAAAAATTGCATGAGCCCATGTCACCAGTAACCCAATGTGGAAAATCTGACATATTTTAGTTATAAATTTTGCTCTAGTGAGATTTATTCACAGCTATATTCTGGATTTTGTGAGAAAGAGAAGAACTGGACATGTTAAAAGTTTGAGTATATTTGTTCCAAATCATGTTAAAGAGCAAGTGCTTAGAAATTGTTTTTCTAGACTTTGACATAGGTTATGGGAAGACATTGATCCCTTTGGGATTGGTTTGGAAACCATTTGATAAAGATTTAACTTGATCATGAGCATCCTAGATTCCATGAATTTATAAATCAAAGCTCTTTAGTTAGAGATCCTGTTCTTACCTAATTAATTTGGTCCATCTGATGGACAGGCAGGACGAAATTGCATAGATGAAACCTTATTCTGGAGTCAGCTTTAAATCTCCAGACCAGACTGTCTCTTTTCAGCATTTCCAATCTCTGACACTTACTATTTGATATAATGAAATTGAGAAAAAAAAACACACTCATCTTTGAAACTCAGATTCAGTCTCCAAACACACTCATTATAAAACATTGGATTTAAAAACACATGGCCATCTGTAGACCCACTAACTGCATTATCTCAATAATTTTCACAAACCTGAAATTATTCCAACAAGAGGGAGATTAATTTAAATTTTATTTTGAACTTCTGGGTTTTTTAATCTTTATCTTAAACATGACCAACAAAAAAATTAAATTAAAAATCAAGATTACTATCCCATAGAATAGATTTTCACTCCTGTATGTATAAACAATTAAATGGGCTCCAAGGATCTATATGAATAAATCACCAAAATGGTAATTCTGTTTTCTGATGTAAATTGCTTATTGTGATGAAAAGAAATATGGAACACTAACAGAGTTATTAATTCTTTATAGAAATGAACCATATGTAGCCAAAGCATCTACAGCCGATACTGAAGACCAAAGTATGATGGGCAAATTTGTTAAAGTTGAGAGACAGGTAAGTAATTTCATGACAATGATGGAGGCTGAGGTGCTTGTTCAGAAATGATGGACCTGACATGAATTTTGTATGACTCTTTGTCTGACCCAGGCAGAATTGTGCTGGTGGTGGTCAAGGCTCACCCATCTCTTGTTCTAATGATCACAAAACTACATCAGTAGCTGTTTATGAAAGAATTTACTTCCCTGGGAACTGTGCATTTTGAAACTTCTTGAATCAATGTCACTATCTATGGCAAAAGATCCTAACCATGATGTTGAAATGAGATTTTTTCCTTCTTATAACTTCCATCCTCACCACATCTGGTGTTTGTTGTGAGCAAGCCCTTTTTCTGCAGGGTCTGGCACTCAAAATGATTGTCCACTTTTGGGCCTTATTCAAAAGAGAAAGGAAATTAGTCCTGATATGTAACCCTGATGTTGTGGGACTACTAGGTGATGTTAGGTCATAGGTTGGACTCAGTGATCTCAAAGATCTATTCTAACCTCATTGATTCTGTGATACTGTGATTAAGAGTTAGAGAATAGGTCTGTACGCAAAGGTGATTCCATATGTTGTATTTCAGTAATAGCTATTTATCACTGGTACCAAGACTTCGTCATGATATTATAGAGTCCTGTAGGATACTGGACTAAATATCCAGCAACACTAAGAAGTTTTTTGGCACAGTTCATAGGGATGGATCTTCTTATTCTGAGGCAGTTAGAGGATAAGCTGTCATCCATTTCAGCCCAGCTTCTGAGGCAAGGTCATGGTTATCCTGTACATACCTTCATGACCAATAAAGATGGCAGCACACCACTGCTGGGGGTAATGCACGTACAAAATCATGGGCTCTTGTTGAACAACTGATTTGAGACGATATCATGACATTGATATTTTTCAGGTAAATGACATGGGGAAGAAACTGGATTTTCTTGTTGATATGCATATGCATCATATGGAACAGCTGCAAATACAAGTCGCTGAGATAAGTCCATTGAAAGAAACTGCTTCTCCTGCAAAGGAGAAGAGAGAAGAAAACAAATATTCTGAATTAAAAACAATAATATATAAATACACTGAGCAGTGTGCTCGTGAAACTCCTTACAACTTCCAGCAGGTTCCAGTCAACAAAGTCAGTCCCTACGGTTTCTCAGCACGGGGTCACATGACTCACTCACAACCTTTATCAGTAGGTGGGCAAAACTCTGGCAAACTGCAAGCCACACCTTCCTCAACTTCATATGCAGAAAGGCCAACAGTTTTGCCTATATTTACATTAATGGACTCCCAGGTTAGCTACCACTCCCAAGGGGACCTTCAAAGCCCTTACTCAGATAAGGTGTCTCCGAGGCAGAGGAGGAGCCTGACGAGAGACAGCGATACTCCATTGTCCCTTCTCTCCGTCAACCATGAGGAACTCGAGCGCTCCCCAAGTGGCTTCAGCATCTCCCAAGAGAGAGACGACTTCCCGTTCGGCCCCAACGGGGGATCGGCATGGATGAGGGAGAAGCGCTACCTAGCAGAGGGGGAGACAGACACAGACACAGACCCTTTCACACCAAGTGGCTCCATGCCTTTGTCTTCGACAGGAGATGGGATTTCAGATTCAATATGGACCCCTTCAAACAAGCCAGTTTAAAAGTGCGTGTGGGGGCAGTCACTGGTTGACTTCTCCTTGTAATGTAAGCATACTTTGTATATCTCACTTACTCTACACCCAAAGCTTACTAGTTCAAAACACCAATGGCTGCATAAAGATGCATGTGATATTAGTGGTAGTCATTCTGCACCATTTCATACAACTTACTAATGCAGTTTTTTTCATGCTACCAAAACTAAGGAGCTTAGTTTGGAGCATGGTTTGCATGACTTTGCCCTATATAAATGGTACAGCTGATTTCTTCTATGATACATATCTATCTGATACTCTTCAATACAACAATGGTGAATTGATAACAGACGAGATACAGTGGTCCTTGCTACATTTTGTAAACAGAGCAGCAAAATAAAAAGATTTTCAGGAGCAATATCCCTTTGTGGAAACATAACGTCTGAATCATTTTCTAATATAAGCAAATCAATCTCTAATCAACCAAGCCAAGAATTTCTAATATCAAAAGCAGGGAAAAATCTGAGTCAAAGTACGACTTAA
This sequence comes from Dasyornis broadbenti, assembly GCA_013397935.1. Taxonomy (NCBI): domain Eukaryota; kingdom Metazoa; phylum Chordata; class Aves; order Passeriformes; family Dasyornithidae; genus Dasyornis; species Dasyornis broadbenti. Next base: position 136,147 of record VZRN01004509.1, on the reverse strand, counting down.
TTGAAATGGTTTTTTGTGAACTAAATGTTTCTCATGTGATCTCTTATACATTTACCCCTGAAATACAATGTTGAAATGAAATTAAGGGTAGGATTTTAAATCATCAAAGCCACCTCCTGGGATTGATCATAGGTATTTATTTATTGTAAAATGTAAATAGAATTCCCTCAAAATACTTTGAAAATCTTCACTAGTGTTTATAAACTTGCTCAAAGTAGAACTACAATGCTGTTTTTTAGAAAATATTTTGCTAAGTCTATTTGCTACTTATGGGGCCAAATTTTCTTTCTGTTCCAAAAATAAGGTTGTTCAGTGTAGGGAACACCAGGTTTATACACTCCAGTCTTTTATCGACTTAGGTGCTGCTAAGCAAGACGCCTAATGTAACTCAGCCTCAGTTTCCCAATCTGTTTATTGGCAGTTACACTTCCACATGTTCACAGGTTGAAAGACTCAATTCTCTAATATTTGTCAGGTGCTTTGGGCTCCACAGATGTGCAGAAAATCGCTATTCTGTTCCCTGCAAGTGCCACAGTGCGAGATGCTGCCAGGATCTGTTTTCCTCTGTTTACTTCTTCTCTTGGAAATGAAGTGCTCCAAATCCATGAATGTGTGCTGTATTTAAGACTAATGTATGAATAAATATTCATCATTTTTTCATGTGTCCCTGAAAAACAGAGAGATCAGTATGCTCCCTAGGTCTCAGCCAAATATTTTTTTCGTGGAGGCTGGAAAATATTGAGAGGGAGACCAGGAAAATCATTTACCCCACTGGAAAGAATTTAAAGATCTCACCACTACAATGGGAATGTAGTACCTACCAAGCTAATGAAACTGGCATATCCAAATATCCTATGCAGGTCTTACCTGGTGTCAGTCAAGGTGTCCATGAAATAACATCCATGTGATGTCAGGTTTGATGGCTGTACAGTCTTTACAGCTGGTGGGAAATGAAGCAGAACAGTTAGTGAGCACAGGGTTCAAAAAACAAGGCACACATGAACTTTAGGATGAGATTAATCACATCGTTAACTCAGTTAGCTACAATGCTCAAATTTCTACCAACTTCAAAGAGAGCAGAGGGTGACTTGCTCAGATGTCACATGATCAGAGCCCACACAGTCATGGGAAGGCTCTCAGCTCTCCTCCAAGCGTCAAAGGTGCAGCCTCTCTGCCATGCTCATCCCCACCTCATGTCCAGAATGACCCCTGTCACTCCACACAACTTCCTCACCATGGCCAGGGCACTGACCTACAAAGATACAAGGATTTGGCCCAAGTATGATGTTAGAAAAGGGATGTTCTGTAGTGACTGCTTATATTATACCACAGCTGCACAACCGAGCATCCTTGGCACATCCAATCCAAGCACAAGAACACATTACTGGGCTTCCCAGTAGTTACTGGGTATTGCACAGCCCTGGACAGAGTGATGCAGTGGAAGATTGTTGGGTTTTGCCCACCATAGTAAACTTCTTGTTTAATTTGTCAGTATTGTTGACATCTCATAACAGTCATTACATCCAGGGAGCTTCTGTTCTTTCCTAGATGTGGGCATTGCCTTCATCTTCATTGTTTATTCTCTATTGGAAGAGACATCTAAAGGATTAAGATCTTCTTACTGCATCTGCTTCTTCAGCTAAATCATGATTCATCCTTCTGGGACGGATCTTCAGGGAGAACAAATTGCTGTTGTTACTGGATTAAATAATGCAGAGCAGTTACAGCCTTTGAAGACTGGGCTGAATCTATGGAGTTGTTCTGAGGCCAGTTACTATGATGACATGGGGCACAATTTTGGTAATTACTTAATTGGCAAAGTAGCCACTGACCTGAAAGATAAACTGTGTTTGTCAAAGTTTTGTGGCTAAATTTGCAAAGAATAAAACTAAATTACAAAAGTGTAATTCATTATAATTTGGCATATTAAGAAAAATTCTTTGGCCATTGGTGATTCTTGGAAATGCCTGTATTGTACCTGCTGCAGGCTTTCTGAAATAGTAAAAGATGCCTGTAGCAACTTGTGAGATTTAACCCTCACATGACAAGGGAATGAAAAAGAATGAAAAATTACTTTAACATTGCTGCACTTCGAAAGTTGGTGTAAGTATATGCTAGACAAGCCTGCTTCACTTTTCTTGTATGTCAAGGGCCTGTCATTCCTACTGATTTCATCTGAGTTTGGTCCTTCTTAAAGTGCTTTCCAGATGTGAGCAATCAAAAATCAAGGCAGCTAAAAGCAGGTGCAGTTTGAGAAATTTGTTTGTGACTATCATTGACAGTGGCTGTGCCACACAGTTCCCTGTCCAATTCCCAGTGAAATTCTTCAGTTCAGGTTTCTATTCTGTCCCATGACAGGTGATATAAAAGGAATCTTTTCTCAGTATTAAACCTGGCTGAAAATCCACTAATAGCCTCGTTATAAAGGTACGTTCTTTACAAGAGAAAATCCAAGCAAGGGCAGAGACTTGCATGAATATTCACCTACACACAGAGTGCAGCGAAAGTGGGATTTGGGCTGCCCTGCACTCTGCAGTTGAACTGTCTTGAAGTTAGTGTTTTCTATGGCCTGCAATCATCAATTTGCAATATGCAGCTTAAAGACATTAGATCATGTATTTGTAGCCACATCATGAAAAATTTAATGATGCCAGATAAGATCTGCCTCTTCTTAAAAAGCACTGATGGTAAACTCAACAAGACCCTCTGCAGTGGACATCTGTGGGTCCTATGAAGGAGATCCAAGAAAAGAGACAAGGAAGATCTGATTAGCTTATTTTAATATTTATTTTCCTTCTTAGCACTGAAACCTGTCACTGCTCTGTTCATAAGGATGATGTTGTTAACAGTTCTCTGCCCCTTACATCATCAGGATTTTAAAAAGGGCGCGCATCAGTTCTGCGTGTGTACAGATACGTGTCAAGGTGTCACTAGCAAGGTGAGATCTGTAGACCATCCCTGATCTGTCATGTGCACACAAACTTCATCAGACTCCAATCAGGGCGAGTCCATGGAGTGCATCCACCTTGGAACTGCAGTTTATGTGCCTGCCATAGATTCTGAGCAAAGCAAAATAAACTATGTGTGATCCCCGTAACACTGAGTAGGTCAGGACCTGTTTCCACACATAATAAGGAAGCTCTATTCACAATTTCATTTGAGAGAGGCATCTGGGTCAATAATAGTCTTAGTAATAGGAATTAATTAGATTTATACCTTCTTCTCCTGCATGATTTTTCAGTTTAAGAGTTACCAATTCTCTTCAGGTCAGATCGTTCTAGCATCTCGACTGACACTAACTCTGTTTACATGTAGTTAACATTAGAGACTATTAATGACTGTGATGACTCCCAATTCATTTCAGGCCTTGAGGTATTCTTCATAATTAGAAAGTGTGGTGCTTTTCTCTGCTCTCCTTGAAATAAGATAGAAACTTTCTAAGAGTCATGCACTGGGAGCAGGGCTGGGTCCTCATTTGTCTTTATTTATGAATTTCCTTGTGAAGGACAGCACTGACATGGAGACATTTTTCTTAGCTACGTTTTTAGATTGATTGTCAATCCCTAACAAATGCCACATGTCTGGAAGTTTTCAAAAAGGTGAATCTGTGTTTACATTGTGTGCCTCTCTTTGCAGCATCATTATCAATTAAGCTTCCTCACTTTAGATGCAAACTGGAAGTATTTGATTAAGGCAAAAATGAATGCTTAGTTGAAGTATGCAGGTATGATAAATGTGACTTATGCTCTATTTAAGGAGCTAGCACTTAAAAAAAAATCTATTCAGATAATGGCTGTTGTCTTTGCTTTGGCTTTTCCCTGCACCGAATTAATCAGTCTGGCTCCTATCAAAATAAAAGGGAGTTCAACCCATGGAGAGATTGATTAAAAAGTCCCTCAACTGACTTTGGCTATATTTGCTCTGTTTTTATCTGTAACATTGCTGCATTGTTATGGTCCAGAGTGGAAATAGTTTAAAATTTTTCTGCTTCAAATGGTGGCCCCCAAGTGCTGTGAAGTCAAGCCCACTCAAATGCGGGCGTAGCGGAGCCACTGCCTTGTGGCCTTCAGGAGAGCACCAAGGTCCAACCAGTTTGCAAGATCGCAGCCTAAAGCAATCAGAAAATGCAGAGTAAGGCGCAAATTCATCCCTGTTGGGAGCCCAGTTGCTGCAGAGGTGTCCCATCTGCTTAGGTAAGAATTAAATTTGTCCTGCTTACTGCAGAGCAGCTGAGGAAAGAGCTGGATCTGGATTCCTTGCACCCCACAGCCCCCACCACTAAGCTTTAGGTACCTAAGAGCTGCAAACTTAAATTTCTTACAGCACCTCATGAATTTGGTGGGATATCACTTTTTCAGAAGCGCAGCTGAATGTGGGTGTTCACTTTGAAGACTATTTTCAGAGGTGCAAAGGATAAAGGGGCATTTCAAGTGTTTTTAACTGGGCCCTGCGGGAATGCAGATCCTGGGTATCACTTTTGCTTCTGATTATTTAGGCTGTAAGATTTGATCCTTCCCAATTCAGCTTTGAGTAGCTTCCCTCTGAAGTTAAGTGAAGCAAAATACTGAAAATGGGATCCTATTTCCATCATGAAGAACAGGCTGAGACTGAAGGTTACATAGCCAACTGCATTTTGTTTTCTAGTTATGGCATCTTATTATTACTAGTATTTGTGCCTTGCTCACTGAAATTTTCTCCATGCTACAAAGATGCTTTTCAGATTCTGGCTGACAAGGGAACACAACTTTTATACAAGTGGCCTTTAGTGCTCTTTATAATATTATTTATTGTAATTTTTAAACTGTATGTGTAATTTCTATTCTGGCACTGTCCAATATTTGAACAAATTTAATATGTTTATTTCAATATATTATGCAAACAATACTTCTTAACTGATTTTTTTTATGTTCTGTCTTTAAAAACTGCACCACTTATTAATAAATAGAAATTTCAATTATTATGCGGATGAATTTATTTTAATTTAAATTGTGATGTCTTCACACACATTCAAAGAACACATTGTCAAATGTGCCCCCAATAGAGACATTAGCAAAGACCCTTTTGACTTCATCTAGTTAGGACTAAACTCAGCTACAAGTAGTTTTATCTGGCTTCCACACCTAACCCTGTCAACAGACAGTAGACCCCATTATTTGTGACATCTTTGGATTTAGTGGCCACGTAATTTATAGGGCTTTGAGCATATGAGTAGGGGAAAATGAAAAGTGGGGAAAAAATATGTTCATATTGGAGACGTTAAAATATTATGAAATTGCAAACAAAATATATAAAGAAAACACTAATGGCACAAGACTGATCAGAATATCCCCTGCAAGGAATTTGCTTGAATTCCGCCCCTGGTTCTATTACTGCACTTCTGTGTGGTCCTGTGTCTGAAGGAGACAGGAAGAGAAACATGTGAAGCATCACCTCTTCCCAAAAATACAGGTGAACATGGAGAGGTATTTTTAAGGCATTCCTCGTGGTTTCAGTTTCATGGCTGTCACCAAGGAATCGGCTCTGCTGGGCACTTGAAATACAGCCTAAAAAAAAGGGTTTTTAAAGTTTTTTGTGGTAGATAAAAAGTTATTCAGCATCTATTCCGTGTGTTATCCCACTTCTGAATCACTGTAGAGTAGGAGTAATTAAAAGATCCTTTAGTATTGCAACATTAAGTTGCAGTGCTTTTGAGTTTATTTGTTTGTTTTAAATGAATCTGTTTATATAAAAATAATAACTAAATAAGAAAAAGGGTGATTGCCAGGCTCTTACAGACAAGTTCTATCTATTTTTTCCAAAGACTGACAAGTTTGTGTTTCTTAAAACTAATGCACCAGAGTGTGGAATTCTGAACCTTTTAGGGTTCAGGTTATTTTTCAATTGTCTTCACTTTTCTAGACAACATTGCCTCACATTATTGTTCCTGCTTTAGCAGTGAATGTCCCAGTTTCAACTGAAGGGCTTGAACTGAACTGTGCAGCTGCCAGGGACAGCAATGAGATTTACCTGAGGATTTCACAGGCACAATGGGTGAACCACTCAGCTTTTGTTCATCTGCACTGAAAGGTACTGCATTAAAATTTCCCCTAGGCTGTCACCCAAATACCAGAGCCTGACAAATCACTGGATTTCAGTAAGGCACTGGGTCTGATCTTTTAAGAAATGGATTCTCAAATGGGAACAAGATGTGATATCTACCTTCAGGCAAAGCTCTGCTTATATCCAGGGAGGTTTCCCCTCCTGCAAACTGTGCTTACATCTCTATGGGACTTCTGAGATCCTATACAATTGTCCCCCACCCAAGCAGAGTAAGACTTAGGCTCAGCAGTTTAGAAAGGGTAAATCTAGACAAGCAGCAATGTCAAGAGCGGAATTTTCTCAGTGTATCCTTATTTCTGATCAGGATACTTTGATTTTTAGGACTTGCCAGTCCTAAAAATGGTTGCTTGGTTAACACAGAGCATCCTCTTGGATCACAGAGAAGATATGGAACCAGGAAAGCCAAGTACCATGACAGAACACAGCAGGAGAGCTAGATATTATTTAAAGAAATTGCCCTTTAAGAAGATGGCTGGAAGCCCAGTGGGTTTGGGGCAGCACCACAGCTTTTCTCCTGTGTCTTTGTTTCAGGTGCAGACGGATAGCAGAATACAGACCAGGGATCATGAAAAAAGGTGAAATATGTGCTATGAATGTTTTGTCAGATTTGATGGGATCAGTTACATGTCTGACACATATCCTATCAGAAATTAAATCATTGGAGAAGTCATTAAATATCTTTCTAAGTAAGTTCTGGACTGCTGCAATTTCTCGTATCTAATCAAGGCTTTATGAGGATCTATATTTAAAAATGACAAGTGCTTGATCACAAACTAACATCTTTGGAAGCCCCAAAGGAGCAGTGCATAGAATTCTGTAGAAATGTCATGTGATGTAACTCACACACAGTTAAGAAAATCACTAGGACTTCATGCCTCTCACCACTGCATATTTTCACAATCTCCATGGCTCCTTTTTTTTCCAGTTTCTCTCCTTTTTCTCCCTCAAGAGTGTGCCTGAATTCAAAAAATGTTTCAGACACTTCAAAAGAAAGTGTTCTCTACTTGAGACTAATAAACATACAAAACATTCTTACTGAAAAAAGCTTTAAGAGTTTAATGCTCATTCTGTTCAGGAAGTTTTGTGGTGTTAGTACCAATCTTAGCAAAATATTGATCAGAAAAATTAAAGAAAAAAATTATATAAAGAAAGGCAATGGAGCTGGTGAAGGGTCTGGGGCACAGGTCTGATGAGAAGCAGCTGAGAGAGCTGGGGGTGTTCAGCCTGGAGGAAAGGAGGCTCAGGAGGGACGTTATCACTCTCTACATACAACTCCATGAAAGAAGGCTGTAACCAGGTGGGGGGGTCGGTCTCTCTCCCAAGAAAAAAGCAAAAGAACAAGAGGAAATGGCCTCAAGTTGCACCAGGGGAGAATGAGATTGGATATTAGGAACAATTGCTTCAGTGGAAGGGTTGTCAAGCACGGAAAAGGCTGCCCAGGGAAGTGGTGGAATCACCATCCCTAGAGGTATGTAAAAAATGTGTAGATGTGGCACCTGGGGACATGGTTCAGTGGTGGACTTGGCAGTGCTGGGTTAATGGTTGGACTCAATGATCTTAGAGGTCTTTTCCAACCTTAATAATTCTGTGGTTCTATATATGATTTTTCTTTTAGGAGATGAAATGTTATTCTTCTGAAAAAAGATTGATGAAGAAACATTATTACATTTTTACAATTTTCCTCAATAGAACTTGTGTAAAAATAAATAAAATAGAAGGATATTGGTAAAATCTGAAATTAAATTAAGATGAAAACAAACTTTATAGAGCTATTACATTTCTTAATAAAATAATCTAAATATCTTGTAAAATTGTAATGGTAGAGGACTAACAGAGAAGTGTTGATCTACAATCAGGCTTTTTCAGAACAAATGGAATTTACACAATTGATACTTTTTTAAACAAAATTTATTAAACAACCACTCAAAGATGTTTTCATGGAAACACATGTTGGAATTGCTATAGAGAAATGTGTGCTTTTAATCACACTTAAAGGTCTAAGAAAAAGCCAGAAGGAAGAAGTAGTGCATTGCTTTCACACTGTGCTCTCAGCCCACAGGCAGATAGAGCTCCAACAGGCAGACTTCATTTTCTCCCTTCTGACCAGAATGTCACACCACACAGATTTTTCTCTCTTACAGAAAAATCACAGGCATTTCATTGAAATATATGTTCATTTAACTTGCATTAGCAGGACCCTACTCTGTGCAACCTTCAGCAAATGAATGCATTTTGTAATTTATATGAATTATGTGCCTATACTGTGTTACTAAGAGACACTAAAAATTCCTTCTTTTCCTGTTCTGGATTTTGGGATGCTAGTTATGGACTCAGTGCTGCCACACAAAGGGATGCTGGAAAAAGAAAGCATGTAAAGACTATACTCCTGAGAAAGCTACTTGCTCAGAGGGATGCTCAGAGTGAGAACACCGCATTGTCCCCCAAGAGTCAAAGTTGGGGCTGAACAAAAGCCCCCTCCCGGGTCACCTGAGCATTGCTCGGCAGCTGAGGAAAGTTGAAATTACAGAGTCCCAGGGTAAAACACAGCATGAGGCAAAACCTGCTGAAAGTCTAATTATCCTCATAGGCAAACATCAAACGGCTGGAACTGATCCCAGCGCACGCATTTTCCTGGCTATACCTGGTTTTGTCAGCTGTTACAGAGAGGACTTTCATCCCAGCCTTCTTGATGTGATATTGAGCAACTGGTAATTAAGTCACTAAAAGTAAGTCTTGTCAAAGGAAAGGTGTTTCCATATTCCTCAAGCTGCAGCATTGAGTCATGAGTCACAAAAGTTTTCCTTTTTTCATACCAGTAACTTCCATATAGAATTAAATAATATTAGGTGCAGTGACATCCCACTGCATAATGGTTTTTGTGAAAGGCAAAGTGAAAGAAAACAGAGGTAAGCTTGTGCATTCATGTGCACAGATGTGTGGGTATCTTATTTACCAGCTGCAGTTCTGTTTAATGTGGCTGCAGTTGCCTTCCAGCTTCTGAAGTTCTTGGTGGAGGCAGGATTGTTGGACAGACAGAGACACAGCCCAGCCACACCCATAACATGGTCGCTGAAGCACTTTTTTGTTTCATAAACTGACTATGAATCCACTTAGTTTTCCTTTATTAATTGCTACAAGATTTTGAGTGATTTCACAAGTTGAAATGTTCGGTGGGTTGTGATAAAATTACTGAATGGATATCATTAGCTTTTAACTGTGCTGCATCTAAACTCACTGACTGCAGAGGAATCATTTCCAGCCCACTGGAGTAAATGGGAGCAGAATTTCGCCCACTGTTTCCAATAGCGATCATCTCTTGGACACTACTAAACATCACTCAGCATCACTGACATTGTTCAATCATTGCTCTGACCACGCCTCTCTCCCTTCCTCGCCACTTAACCGTGATTCCAGGCAATTTTTCTGTTTCAACTATCATTTTATTCCTTTTGAGGTTCCACGCTTAAGATACACTTCAGGTTTCATCTCTGCCCTCTTGTCCCTTGTTTGAACTGAAGGATTGCTAAATCTTTATTACCAAAGGGGCTCACCCTTACCTACTTCTCACCATCAAAGGTAGTGTTGGTCTAATTGCAGTAAGCTGAGCTGTTCCTTTAAAAGGGAAAAAATTCTTCCACAATTGAATTCTACTGCCAAAAGGAGCTTCCAATCCCCACCTGACCTGCCACAGAGCCTTTCCATGCGGGATTCAACAGCACTTTGTGTGCTTATGATTGTGTTACCTCTCGTTAGTCCTTCAGGGATTAAGATAACAATTTTCACAGGATTTTAAGGAAAGATTATCAAGCCTGTCTACTCAAAGTTTTTCACAAAGTGTTTATTAAGACCTGGCAATAACCTCCAGTTTTATATAGGCTCTGAAGATAATAATCTTTGTCAAGAGAAATCAGGTAAGTTGATATTTTAACTATTCCAGATCTTGGTAGTTTTGCATGTACTTCGAAGACTCCATTTCAGCTGTGCTATTAGTGCTCAGTGGAAATGTAGCAAATTAAATGTATTTTTATTAAATGTATATTTGTTGCATTTTATTGCATTTTCACACAAATAAATCTAAACTTAAAAAGTAATTGTATCAATGTAAAGAAGCATGCAGTTGTAACATGGGCATATTTTCACATTAACTTGAAATATTTCTTTAGACTTTGTGGATGATGGTGTGCTTAAAATGAGAGATGACCTTTAGATGTTGGAACTGAATGAAGGTAAGGAAATTCACACTCAAGGACTTTCCTCTTTTATTTCTTTGTTCTCTTAATTTCTGTTCCGCTCTGTTAAGTGTGAAGACATGAGGAAACTGCTTGATATTGGAGTGCACTACGTTTGTGCAGGAAAAATGAAAACAATTCAAATTTCATGGTTACCTGCCACATTAAAATTAGTTCTACTGAAGCATAGCTAATAAACAAATTGGTTTAAGATTGCTGTTAACCCAGAGTAACAGAGTGGGATTTAATGAGTTCTTCATGCGTATATAAAGGTAATCTGAGCTGGATTAAAATCTCCAATTCAGCAGTTCAGGGAGCTCTGGATCAACAGTTCTAAATAAAATGGATTCAACTAATATCACTCAGCTTAAAATAACAGAGGAGGATTATCATACCCTGTAGAGATGAAGAGGTGAAGGAGAATTTGTAACCAAAGCCTTGACCCTCAGACTTAATCAGATAAATGTTTGGAAGAAAAACATTATGAGTCAGTTAATGGGATTTGTCTGCCTGCTCGGGGCTGTGAGGCACCTGTGCCTTCAGTGCCTTTGAATCACAGTTTAGTCTGAAATGGAAATGGAGGACAATGAGGGTTTCTTATTTGCAATCTGTACATGTATTTCAGTCATCGCAGTAGTGTCACTTCAAGAGAGATACAATTACAAAGGCTTGTCCCTGATAAATAAAAATTGGATATCCAATGACCAGAGTAACGTAAATGTGACGTGTATTGCAAGAGTTAATATTACTAATATTCACATTGCTGAGAGATTAGATATTTCAGACAGCAGTTCTAGGGGTATTTGTCACACATGGTTTTGAAATTCAGTTGGATAGCATAAATTTTGGGGAATTAATGCTAAAAAAATATTTTGGGAAGCAGCTAAAAACTAACGCTTCAAATTTAAATCAAAGTCTCTACCAAATGAGGAGTCAGGGTAGTCCATTGTGGAGTGATATCCGTAGTATTAAGATTTATCTGCAATTTCTTTTTAAGCATCCTGTGCTGGTCAGGGAACACACCAGTGCTGAATTTGGCATCCAAGCAAAACAAACACTCCCACAAACGGAGGATTTTCCACTATTCTATACCACAATATTCAATATTTCTTTCCTAGCAGTAGAACAGGATTTGTCTCACCAAGATCCCTCTTTCCAGGTTATGTTTGTCTGTTGTCCTTATTGTTAGATGTTTTGCTTGATTGAGTCTCTAGTGTGACATGGCCAGGTTAATGACTTCTCAGAATTCCTGTTGGAAATCGGCATTGTGTGTGCAGAAGATTGTGGTGATTATCACAGAGGAGCAGCTCAGCAGGGAGGACAGCAGGGAACTGACAATTCAGGTGACCGAGAAAGCATCACCCAGTGTGCAGGGAATGCTTCCAAGAACAAGTTTGTATCTTGCTCTATTTTGTTTGCACTTTTACAGCTTTTCTCTCTCTCCTAAAATAGATGGTCCCTTCATGCGTCAATCCTCTTGCTTCTTCTCTGTCTTTTAGGAATGTGGTCTCTCTAGACCTGCTATACCAAGTCTTCTGTCAAACGACTTTTTTTCTGTCGTGCCACCATGAACAAGTCTGACCACCTTGAATAAATCAGTAATTCGTTAGATCTCTGATAGGAAATTATCTGCTATCAATCTTTTTACTTATGAACCTTTGTAAAACAACTGTGCTTGCACATCAGTCTGTGAAATGCTCTTACCAAGGATTTCAGTGTTAGTCCAAGTGGGATTCACTGGTGATCCATGAGAGCCCATATTCCTCAAAGCAGGTCCTGGAAATCAAGTTTCCTCGCTGTGGATAAACACTGGCCATCTATCTGTAGGGACAGACTGAAAATGGAGTGGGGCACACCCCCTTCTTGCACCTCCTAGGTCTGGATCGTTGACATTTCACGTAGCAAAATCTTTGTGAAGGGCAGAGATGTGGGGTCTTTCACCAGTCAAGGCTGCGCAGACCCTCCAGCTGACCAGCCTTGCACCTCAGCGACAGCTCAGCGGCAGCACTTCTGTTGTTCATGTCCCCTTCTGATGTCCCTTGGGCAGGTGTGCACAGAAACATTACTGGCTGTGCAGCCTGGTCACTCCTGTGGGCATGGAAGGGGTCATGGGGAACATGCTCAGAGGGTCTGTGTCTCATGAACACTGAACCATCATCGTGAAGTACAACTCATCCTAATGCAAATTTTGCAGAGCTAAGGTGAAACTTCTAATAGTACAATCAAAATTCATAATGTTCTATTAGGAAAGTGGCAAACAACCTCACTTCTCCCCTCAGACACAACCCAATAGTTCCCCTTTAATAAGATACTTAATTTTCTAGGTGCACCAGCCACCACAGACCACCTGCTCCAAAAACACATGTAGTTACAAACCTTGCTTTACATGATCACCTAACTGTCCACCACCCAAAGCCTGCTCTCCCCAACAGCCACCTCCCTGCACCTTTGCAAAGCACCAGTTCCTCATACTCAGCTCCACTGAGGAGTATCTCTCATTAACTCCTCTATTTCATTGAACCAAACCAAAGACAACAACAAAATGAGCAGAATCTAGAGAAGGGGATTAGTTTTATACCTATTTCCATGCAGAATACACCTCCGCTGCTTCCATCACATCAGCCTGTTAGAGGGCTTTAGGTAACACACTGGTCTCCCCTAACTACAGAGCCCACAGATCCATGAAAAAAAGCTGTCACAAGTTCCAGGAAGCTTCATAACACCAGAGAGTGGAAACAGGGACAGCCTTGCCAGGGAGTCAGGCCCTGTGATTTTCATGACAACAATATTGTCATGGTCTGTAGCCTAGAAGTCTGCCAGATCCCAAATATTGTTGCAAGAAAAGCCAGGTTTAGGATTTTTGGTGCTAGACTTGTCCACGGGATACTGGACTCTGCCCATGCATAATTTGTCCATAGAGAGGTGATGGAGTATGAAGTCTGGGAATGAGGTTTGGCGAACACTTTCTCTCTGCCTCAGTTCTGTTCTTCTGCACATGCTGTGCAGAAATCATGGATGAGGCCAGGCTTGGGGATGAGTAGAAAGGATTGGGCAGATGGACTGGATAGGTAGGATAAGCTGCTTGAGAGCTCTCAGAGCTCTGCTTGAATCAGCAGAGCTGGCACACACTTTTGACTCATCAGACAGCACATACAGACGTTTCAAATACAGAAATACTTAGTATTGTTTCATCATCCCAAGGAAGAGTGTCTTTAGAGACACTAAGTACAAATAAGGCTTTTTCTAGATGTGTTAATTCAATATGAAAAATATTTTAAATATGATGATAATAGTTTGTTAATCAAACAATATTATCTTCAAGGTAATGATTTGCTTCATACTTGCAATACTAGCTACTCCAAAAGGATATTTTAAAAATTTGGACTTCTTTTTTTTTTTTTTCTGATTTTCATATCATCCCTCATTTTCTGACAACTACAGAGTTATTTGGCATGTTCTGATATTAAAAAAAAACAGGGGAAGCATGAAAAGAAAACTGTTTTTTTTTTCCCCTCTCTAACCACCTCTAATTAAATCTTTGAAACCTGGAAAGCAACTCATGGTCTGAGAGGCAGAATGCTGTTAATCCTTCCCAAGCAGGTAGGCAAGGCAGCTCAGGACACAACCTGGTGATAGTAACTACAGAAATACAAGACCAGGAATGATCGGACAAGCGACATTTCTGTGGAAAAGAACCTCAGTTGACATTTCTGGTTTGCAATTAAATGTAAGCAAATTTTATCTTGTTTTAACAGAAAGGCTTTAGGCACTGTATGTGTCAGGTGCCTTTTAGGCATGGGTCATCCTGCTAGAGAAGAGGGTTATGTTGATAACTTTACCAAGTCCCCAGAGAAGCCAGTTATGTAGGACTCAAAAATCAAGAGTTACGTGCTAAACTCATGACCCCCACAAGCACAGACGAAATGCTGATTGTGAGATTTCTGTTTCTTTCCCATTTCCATCATCAATCTTTCTCTGTGTCACAGAGATCTAATACTTCTCCTGTGGTCAAATAATTCTAGGACGAGGGCTGGACAAAATCACTCAATGCTACAAACTTTAACACCACCAAAAGAGCATTTCTCTCTCCTAGACCAGCCAAACCTGCTGGAAGTCAGCATCCATAATGCAAGGGTTCTGCTGGCATGTGGCAGTGAAGATGAGCCTTGGATTCCTGTGTCTCTTTCTAGTTTTCAGTACAGGTAAGGACAAGGTTTGGTGCTCCACAGAGAATAACCCTGGTGCCTCTTTCCCAGTTGCTCCCACAGCCCCATTCCCACATCTGTGGCAGGCTTGGTTCTTTCACCCTGTGTAGGCAAGGCTGAAGGGCTGGAGCTCCAGAGCTGGTGCCATTCAGCAGAGCAGAGCAGGGGATGTCTATTCCTGGATCCCCTGCAGAGAATTAGGAATCAGAAAGGTTTACAAGGAAAGAGAGAGAAGGGTTACAAGAGCTGCTACCGCCTAGATTTTCAGTCCAAATTTAGCTCTAACTAATTGACAGTTGTTAATACAACTAATTAACACTGAGGCATCATGATTTATAGGCCCTGGATTATACATCATCTACTGGGTATTTATCATTTATAAATATATATATGTAAAGGGGAACTTGGATGGGCTGAGAACCTGAAGCTTCATAGGAACATGGGAGATCAGCATTTTCTAGCACTGACTCCTTTGGAGACCCCTCTGGACCACTCTTTGGAGATGCTCAGCTCTCCTCTGGTGGGACAAGAAACCTAAATCCCAAACACCTGTCTTCAACTTGTCCTGCAATTTCTAAATCAATTTTCTACACCTCAGCTGATCACTGAGTGAATCCCAGAGAGCCAGTCCCATCTCCTGAGCCCAGCTCCAGCCCATTCCTCCTGCAACACAGCTCTTGAGGACAGTCCTCAATTGCATGACTGCTCTGAGTAACAAACATGCACAGAGAAGGGAAGATTTGTTTTGATTTGGCCTTATTTTACTCTGTACCTTACAGCAAATGTTGTGTGCAAGTCTAGTGAAGATGTCTACAAAAATGTACTACTACATGTTTCTTTTGATTATTGAGGGGCAAGCTCAACAGGGAAAACGGTTTCTCAGTCTCTTTCTTCACTCTTCAGTTTCATGCATAAGGAGAGAAAATAAGAAAGAGAAGCAAGTGGCAGTGCTGGCTACTGCAGGTAAGAGGGAGCATATCAGGAGCCCCAGGGTGGGGTGTTAATGGGAGTGGGAGGTGCTGTGTTGAGCATGGAAGTGGCAGCAGATGGGCCCTGCTCCTGTAGAGTCTCCAGAGTTCACCCCATCCAACCCAGTCCCTGGCCAGATTAACAACTGTCCCTCCCAAAATGTTTTTTTCCTTTCTCTCCTTCCCAGCTCTTCATTCCCTTTTGTTTTTCCTTTCCTCTCTTCTATGCTGTGGACAAGCACTGCTTTCATCCCTGGGGTGCAGCTTGGCTTCGAATTGGTTATAAATAATACTGATGTCATTGGAAAATTGCATTTCTCCCAAGATTCGATTTTGTTCTCATCTCGGCTTTCTGTGCTTCTTTTTCTGTCCTGCTCTGTTCTTCCTCTCTCTGTCAGGCACACACACCTTCCTCCCTCATTCAGACACTCTACTGCTCTGCTTCAGTGTGACTTTGTGGGAGGGAAGCAAAAAGATATCTTTGAAAATTTCAACTTGGGAAAAACAAATAAGCAACATCAACAGAAATAAAACATGTTAAAATAAAAAGTGTGATTTGGCTACAGCAAAATTAATCCATTGTAGCAAGCAGTATAGCCATCAATGTAGCTGAAAAGAGAAAATCTGTATTTTCATGTAGGTTTGGGGAAGGGAGAACATTTCCTAGGCACTTTCTCTGCTGTTTGTGGCCTGCACAGAGACATCTGCTGCTCTGTTGGCAGCAAACACCCATTGCCCAGCAGGAGAGGGTACCAGGATGCCAGGGCTGGCTGGGTCCTGCAGCTGCCCAAGGGCATGCTCAAAGGCACAGCTGGCAGACCTGAATTTTGCCCCACCATCCCAATGTTGCTATATCTTGCTATTTTCTAGACTTCTCTCTGTGGTCTTGGAATTTTATTTACTCATCAACGGGTTTTTTGTATGTGCTCTGGTACACTATCTGCTCTTTTTGGTTTTACCATTCTGGCAGATTTCTAGCCCATATAAGCAAGGGATGAACAGTTTCCTTGTGCCCTCATCCACCCCTTTTTTTTTTTTTTTTTTAGAGCTGCCTGCGAAGTCCCTGGACCTGGCTGCTATTAACCTGACAGAGCTGGTGAATGGCATGCTGAGCACTGCACTCAGAGGTAATGGAACACAGCTGGGCAGGTCCCAATTGCCAGCCCAGCAGTGCAGGGGAAAAAGCACTAACAGTGTTAGCAGGAGAAGCTGTAAACATGTGCTGTCTGTCTCCAAAATTGCTTCTAGGAGCACGTTACCTTCATGCATTTACAATGCAGATGGTTGTCTGCCCCAAAGAGCTTAGAAGTTAGTGGGGGTTTATATATAGATAGACACAATGTAATTACTTATGGGACACCTTTAGAAAGCACTTCATAATCCAGTGTCCATTTCAATTAAAAGAAAAGCAAAATAAAAAGGAAGAAGCAAAGCACAAATGATCATTCCGTCTGTGGAAATGAGAACAGACTGAGTGTCAGGCAGCTGTATCATACCAGCACCTTAGGAATCCTTTAGACACAAAATGAGCAGAGTCAAAACACGCTGTTCTCACAGTTCATTCCAAGCACTAATAACATGGGTACGTGTTTCTGCAGGTACCAAGAAACTCTTCTCTTTGCTGAGCGTCACCTCTTACAGCTCGTTTGCCTTCCACAAAGTGTCAGTCACCATTTATAACAGTGAGTGTTGGTGCTTTGCTGGGCTCAGGAGCAGTTTCTGTCCCACAGCCTGTGCAACAAGACACTGATTCTTCTCTCTGTCTCGCCCTTCAGTCTCTAACGCAAAAAATATTGACCCTGGCAAGTTCCCTATGCACTACTGCTACTGTTTGAACAACGTGACAAATGACTTGACAGGTGGGTACACAAAAGAGGTTGGCAATTCCATGTGCTTATGCTGAATTATTTCCTTTGGAGATGAAGTCTGTAGCCTGAATTCTGCAGGCTTCATCCTTCTGAGTAGCATCACCACACTGAGGTCAGCAGCTATAACTCACAATGAGCAGCTGCTCTGACTTCGTGACCTCAGTCTCAGGTGGCTGCATCCAGCCAGCCAGGCTGGGATGGAGCCATCAGTCAAGTGACTGGTGTGGTTGGACTGGCAAAAAGCCTCCCTTTCCTACTTGGAATGCAAATTGCAGCACAGGAGACGACACGCAATGTGTGATACATCACCTTGGCCACTTTTTCTCTCCTGAGATAACCCACAGGAGGTGAGCAAGGGATTCTCTGCACCAATGGCCTCCAGTAACTTCAATGAGCCCAGGAGAAGTGAAAAGCAAGGACTAATATCTTCAAAGAACTCTTGAATGGGCTACAAAAGACTGTTGGGCAAACCCTTCACCTGTAATCCCCATCCACACCCCTGATCTCACAGTATTTAACATTTCAGGATGCATCGGAGTGCTTGGATTCTATGACTGGTTAATGTAAGGTATTGAGTGGCTCAGCAGCTACAGACGAGACTCCAAACCCTCTATGCTGCACGTGGTGCACACGAGCCACAGGGGCTTTCATGGCTTTCTCTGGACCCACACATCTCACAAGCCTTCATAAATAATGACACAGTCTGCCTTGGAGAACAACAGAGGAACTTTAATCTTTCTGCTGCAATTCCAGAATATCTTGGTGATTGGAGCTTTCTCCAAAGAAGTTAAAATTCAGGGCTCAACACAGGGCTCATATCCATCACTCCCCAGGTGAGAGCACTGACCTGTTACTGCTGGGAATCACCACCACAACACCACCAACCATTTTTGGGGCTGACAACAGCATCATCAGCACATCTGAAGCAGACCCTAGA
The DNA here is from genome assembly GCA_013397935.1 of Dasyornis broadbenti. Taxonomy (NCBI): domain Eukaryota; kingdom Metazoa; phylum Chordata; class Aves; order Passeriformes; family Dasyornithidae; genus Dasyornis; species Dasyornis broadbenti. Next base: position 117,841 of record VZRN01004509.1, on the reverse strand, counting down.
GGAGACAATTCAATGCCTCCTGGAAGGTTCTACATAGCAGGCAAGCAATTACAAAAGGCAGAGCCTGCAGGCTTTAGATCTCCATCTGTATTTAAGCAAAGTAGAGCATTACTTTAAAATGTTCTCTTGAACAGATGAATTCCATTTAAGTTTACTTTTAGAAACACTGATGTAATTTTGGATATCATATTTGAAATATATTCCTGCAGAGTATTCTTGTGGCTTCTTCAATCGACTTCTCTCCAGCAAAATCTTTTTGAATTTTAAAATATTTTAAACTTTGTCATGTATAGACTTGTATTCAAAATATCATCACATATAAAAGTAAATTTTTGGTTTTACATAGATGATAGGATATGTGTTTTCAATAATAAACTCTCTATTTGTTGTCTAGATTTTACAGCTCTACTTGTTGATATCATTGGAAACTCCACCAGTTATCTCACAGAAATTTTCAAATCCACTTCTATTCTCTCAGGTTTGCATTTCCTTTGAACATTTATCACTGCCTTATTTGTCTCATTTACTCCTGGCATGAAAACAAGCATAAAAATGTGGCTAAAAGCTTATTGCTCTTACTCAACAGCATTTTTCTTGTAACATGTGGAACAAGCTATATATATATAATGTGTATGCGTGTAACATGGAGACAGGCATGTTTCTATGAGCAGTTATGTTGTTTCAATATTTTATTAATAATTACTAAAAAATTGTGGGTTTGAGAATTATTATTAAATACTGATTTTCTGGGCAATTCTGATTGCCAAAGAAGAATTATGAGCTATGTCGTCTGAAGATTTTTTTTCCCGTAAAAAAAAAATTGTCATTTAGAATTTTAATTAGGTAGAAAATTTTCCCCTGGAAGTATTAACATTTGGATTTGATGGTGGTTTGAGGTTTTTGTTGAAAATCAGAAGGCAAATATTTGGTCAGCTGCCATAAAGACATACCATTTCTTGTTTGTATTTTAAACTGTTTAAGATAATGCCACAGAAGGAAAACTGGTAACAATGATCTCTTTTATGGTTTTTTTTTCCTTTCAGTGCATCAGAACAATGACTCTGATTGTATCTACATCTGTGTAATGGCAGGGCAGACAGGTAAAAGATAAAATCATTCCACCCAAGAATATTGCCCTGGTTTTCCTCAGTGGTGATTTACACTAGAAACAAGCCTTTCTTGATATTTGTAAGCATTTCTATTTGCAGGGAAAAATCTGTCTGATTTTTTGGAAATACTAGAAAAGTCTCCTGTCATTAATTACACATTTTCCAGTAACATATCATCTGACCTGGGTAAGTACCTTCCGGGGAATAAAAGGAAACAGCTACAATAATGAAAATCATGTCCAGGTAGCACTTGCAATGAGTACTCCATCTTCATAGAGCAAAAACAGTTTAAGTATTATTATTTTTTATTATTGCTTATATATTTGCACAAATGACCTCCTACCTTTGCATGAGTTACCTGCAGAGAGGAGTTGAATACATTCAGTCAGTGTCCTGTGTGGTTCCTCTGCCCAAAATTGCTTTGCCCGGTTGAGCTGCACTTCAAATGCTCACCTCTCACTGCTGCCCATAACTATCTCTCATTTTCAATGACTGATTAAAGCAGGCAGACTGAAATCAGTGGAAAGTTGTGTGTGCTGAAAGCTGTGGGATGTTTCTCTCCTTTTAAATATTAAAAAAAAAAAAAAAAATACACTGACTAAAACCCCCTTTAATTAAAAAAGACAACAGCTGTTTCTATGGTAGCAGAACCTGGTTTCTTTCCTTTTTTTAGTGAGTGATCTAACCCTGTCTTCTCATACCTCAAAGACCTAGATTCGATTTTCTCAAGTTTCGTGAAATTACAGGAAGACCCAAACAAGACACTGGATTCATCAGCAGAACATGTGTGGACATTTAAATGTGAGCACATATTGTCAGACCTGAATTTGTGTTTCCCTTGATTAATGTCTTGACAAGTGATCATGTATGTTTGCTGCACAGTTAACTGTGATGTTAACCACAAATAAAGGGTAGCATAAAAGTTTCCCTGAAACAGCAGAAGATGAGGTCTGTAATGCATTGAAGATATGGAGGATAGAAAAACTATGGAGAAAAGCCAGTTTATAAGAAAAAAAAGTTTTCTAAAGAGGCAGAGAAGAAGAGAAAAACTGGTTGTTGGTTTTAAACCAAAAAATAAGGTTATTTAAACTATTTCCTCTTACTTTCTATGGTCTTTTTTTCTGTATTCTTCTCTATCTGCTTCTTTATATTACATTCAGTTGTACTTGAGCATTTAATAAATGTTAGCACATTTAACTTTGCCACGGGGCTACAAGATAGAAAAGTGCTGCTCTGCCTCATTTTGGAAGCCAAAAGGCAAGGCTTTATATCTGCTCACTCACAGTAGAAATCAATAGAAATTCTGACCTTGACTTCATTCCTCCTTGTCATTGCAGTTGCATCTGTCTGCTACAAAATATCTGCATTTCCCATAGTCAGTCTGCTGTCTTTTATAAACTTTTTAAATTTCCTTAACCACATGCCAACCTTTGTTATCTCTTCCAGCCACGAGTGTCAGTTCTCAAACTGCAGTATCTGCCCTCCAGTACCTGCCTGCTCACCTTCAAACAGACAGGAGATTTCTCTCTTTCCTCTGTAGTGAAGCAGTTTGGGCAATGAAACATAAATTATGTGAAGAAAAAACCAAAACCCTGCGGGAACATTTCAGTTTCTTTTTTGGTTTATGAAAACTCACACATTAAAATGTTCTGTTAAAATTTCAACCATTATTGGCACTCCCTGTGTTTCCATATTTCAAATGAAATGGAGAAATGGCCACTTAAGTGCCAGAGAAGTGCTCAAGGAGTAGATGGGATTTTCTGGGTGTATTTTAGATGTTATTGTCCCCCAGTGTGTTGCACTTGCTGCTGCCGTGGGGCACCAGCACCCCCAGTGTGCTGGTGCCCTCTCTCTGTCTCTCTTGCCTCTCCAGCTACCAGGATCCCTCTCACCCAGAAAGGAGGGGAAATCTCCCCCACAAAGGTCCCAGCGTGGCCAAAGACAGTTGGAGCCAAAGGATCGTGGTTTCCATCACCCCACGTGGATGCTCCCAGACCCCGAGGCACGGCCGGAGCCCCCCTGAACCCTGGGGGGAGCTCGGCCCCATCGCTGGCCCTGCAGTCCAGGCCCAGTGAGTACAGAAAGGAGCCCTGGAACCTGCCCTACCCCACTGCTCTGGGGTTTGGCCTAGTGTCTCTGAGATGGAGGTTGGAGGGCCCTTCAGGGAGACACACTCTGGGTTACCACTGAGTTGATTACTTTATTGCAGAAATGTTAAAATCAGCTGTAGCCTCCATCTTATCCTTTAGGGAAAATTCGGTCTTGCTTCTCACAGATATTTCTGCCACTTGGGTCTTACCTCACATTTTGCTCTGAACTCGGTGAGCAGTCCTTTGGGAAAGCAATATAGAGCTGCTTCTCTTGGTCTCCCCTCAACATACCTTCTTACAATCCTGTCCTTCCCTAGTCCACAGGCTTTTCTCTTTTACTCTAGTCAAGCAAAGGTTTTGTCCTTCCTATTTCATCCTGACATTTTTATATGCCAGAGGCAATATTGGGTGAGGAACTCTGGCTGTTGAGCTGTCTCATACAGAGCAATTCTTCTCAGTAGAAAGATAAATAATAAATATGAAAGACAGGAATTTTGTGTCTCTCTGTTCCCACAGCTGACATGTCCATGTTTTGGATGCAGACAGTGTCTCCACAAGAAGCCAGCAAACTGATGCAAACAGAGCCAGGTAAGACTGATCTGAGATAGTAACAAAATGTGTCAGTTGGCACATTTATGAAGCAGATAGTAATATGTAGAAATAGATGACTGATAATGTATTTATACATCACTGTCCATGTAAGTGTTTGTCAATGAACTGTGAGTTCAGGGTTAGTTTTTTATTCTTTTTTTGTTGCTCCTTCAATCAACCTTCCTTTTTGTTTTAAGGTGTCAAAGCAAGTTATATTCTTTTCCCTCCCCTTAGATTTACCTTCCTCAGTACTGTCTATGCCACCTTCCTACAGACCTGGTGTGACGCTGAAACTTTACTCAGCTACCAGTAAGTAAATGCCCCTCATGCAGCCAAAATAGCAGTATGTTTGAAAATAATGCAAAATAGAAACTTCCTCACTCAGAAAAAACATATATGGTTAATTTGCTTGAGATCGTGTGTGTAAACCCAAAATGTCCGGGGGACTGCTTCATATTTGTTTGTGAATTGTACACAATTGCACATTCAAAACAAAGATCGTACTGTGGTGATAGAATTAACATGGGTACTCTGCGTGTCAATTTTAGCATTGATTGGTTGGTTACTGGAGAATTTATACTTAAAAATCATTCCAAAAGAAAATATAATTATTTAAATCTCCTCATTAGTATAAATAAAATTATGAAATCAGCTCATGCCACATGAAACCCTCAGAATTGTTCTGAATTTACAATACTGCAAACTAGTTCCTCAGCTAAAGAAGGATCATCATCAACTAGATTTTCATGAAAGCTCAGTTTTCAACTGCTTGTGTTTGTGGGTGGTGACTGTCTAAGAGAAGCATAGATGCTGGGTAGTGCAAAGATAGTATATCAGACTAAATAGGGTTTTTAATATCCTTTGGGCTTGATATTACGGATAAAACCAAAGGAGTCTAAGGAATGAAAATGTTAGAAAAATAATACTTTTTAAAGTCTGATTTAACATCTAGGAAATAAAACAAGGAAATCTGATAGCATGAATGAGCAAATAAATCCTGCCAATTCTGAAGGATCGTAGGTGAGGAGAGCAAAAAGAGATGCTGATTACATGGTTTGTGATGGAGTAGAAGGAAGTGTGGAAAAATAAACTTTACCACTCTGGTATTGTCAAAGGATATTGTGGGTTTTTGATGTGGATTCCTAGTAAATCGGACAAGGAGAAGACTGCTGCTGAAAGATAGCCTGCTGAAACAGGAGACATAAGGTGAAAGCTCAGCATCACCAGCAGGTTTGTGCACAAGGGGAAACTGGAGCCTTGTGCTCGTTCTCTGCTGGTGGAACTGACACAGAGCACTGGGGATGCTGCCACTTCCCTGGCTCCACATGGGCAACCCTTGTGTCTTCCTTTTGGGATTACCTGGAGCCTCAAAATCCAAGTTTTTGTTGGGATTTGCTATTAATCTCACTGTTTCTAATGATATTTTGATTACTGACTTCTATTTTACTTATCTGTAAAGGTGTTTTTTGGGGGGTAAACGTGTGATTCAGAGAGAATGGTTTTCTCACAAATCTTCAATTTTTCTGTCACTGGGAATAATTCCCAGTAGGTGATCAGCAGTATCTTACAGTTTTGTTGTCATTTGCTTTTTTCACTTGTTTTCCTATTGCCTATTGCAGCAATCCAAGACCAGGACCCTGTGCTGTTGCTTGTTGTAATTTTTGCTGATTTAGATCAGGTTTTCATAGTTTCCAGTCCCATTACTTAACTATCAGCATATCTTGGGCTGCTTGTCTTCTTTTTTTTTAATTTCTTTTTTCCCATGCTATTAGAAAAGAAAGTGTTTGGGAGTGTATTACTCAGTGACGCATCTGTTTGCAGCACTATCAGAGTGAAAGAGATAACCATGAAAACCAAAGTTTGATAACATCATCAAGTGATCATACAAATACAACTCCTGCTGAAAGGCAGTGCCATGGAAGAGGGAGAGGAAGCTATTGCTTGGGAGAGCTAAGACCACTGAGGTAAAAAACTATCAACTGAGACACATTTCCGAGGAAAAGACTCAGTAGTGCTGAGCCAAGAAGCAGTTCTTGACACAAACCATGGAGACAGTGGAAGCCAAATAACTTTGCTTTTCATGGTCATCTTTTAAACTCTTATTATATTATTTAAGTCTGAAATCAGATTAATTTTTCTCTCATTTTACTTCTGTTTGAAGAGCTCCAAATACCAGAGTCCTCCTCTGGTGTGCAACACTGTAGACCCTGGAGAACCTAGAACGGGGAACAACCCATTTTGAAAAGGCTGGGAAACATGCATTTCAATGAGATGGGCAAACTGGAGTCACCAAGTGCCTCTCTGTGAGAAACCATGGTGGCAGAGGCTGCCTGCCTGATTCTAACAATCGTGCTTTTGGGGAAATAAATCCAACAGTGGGATCACAATGTAAGGAAAGGCATCCACATTGTTCTGAGGGCTGACGCATTATTCCAATAATTCACTTCTTAAATCACAAAAGTGGTGCCAAATTATAAGACATGAAAATGTGCATGTTAGAGCATGCAGGGAGGGATATTTTAAGTTTGAATCATTCACAGTAACCATAACATTGCTTTTCACTGGCAGCAAAATTTAATCTCAGTGTCACGGGGATGTGATATTGAGTTAATAAAAGAATTGTCTGTTTACTGCAAGAGTTGGCCACTTCACTGTCCCTGACAATAATGTGACAATTTGAAACAGGGAGGTGAAAAGCTCTGCACAGGAGCTGTGGTTCCTGCTTTTTCTGGTCTTTTGACTAACTCAATTTCTTAGGAAAGAGTATTCTTAGAAAAGCAAGTTCTGAAATAAATTCCTACTTTTAATTATCAGTATGAACTTATGTACTGAATATAAAAAGTACATTTCACAGTAGAATTTATAACAGACAAGGTATAAAGCATTAGTATGAATGGGTGAAAACTTAAGTTTCAATGATATTATGTGAATATACTGTGCAATCAAAAAATTAACTAGAAAATTAATTGAAAAATAATTTTATCATTAAACAAATAGCATTATGCAAATGCAGTTTTAATTTAAATTTGTGATTGTCAAAAATGAAACCTAAATCAATTTCTTTAGCTTTGAGCTTTTTTGTTTGACTTCACTTTCCCACATAGATTACTCCAAATTGAAATTGCCCTCATTCAATTTGCAGCTAGATAAAACTGAATTTCTGCTAGCAAAACATATAGCTGGAGTAAAGCATTTAACACCTGCCTGGCAGGATAGGAGTACCCACTTCGGTTGAGGCTAAAATTCGTAGGAGGGTGGCCTTCAGCAAGTTTTAATGATTCATCAACTTTATTATTTTTCATCAACTTTAACATTACTTTTCAGGGACAACTTATATTAAAACCTCATTACCCCATGCTCTTATCTTTGGTTATTAACATGAAGTGTGTTTACTTAAGCAAGGAAACATAAATTTTTAATGGCACCATGTAGGAAAATATCAAGGTGTGTCAAATATTATTAAGAGGACTAAGCCTCATAACATTTACGTGAAGTTGCTGAGATTAAGAGAAATGGGGCTTCCTCCCACCCATCTCTGACTAACTACACCGGATATTTGTGTAGTGCCTTTGACACACAACTGGTTTTCATAAGAGCTCGTGAGTTTGGAAGCTGCCAGTGTCTGTCCCTTGCTCCTCACATCCTCTTGCTACCTTGGGCAAGTGCTGCCAGAAGAGAAATAGTTTCATAGCAATCTCTTTCAGGCTGGCAGAGCCTTGATTTTCCTGCTGCCCAAGAATGCCATTTTATATTAAACTTCTTGTCAGCACTAGATGACTCAAGGTTATTTCAACAGAACTTCATTAGTCCAAATTTAACCTTCATAACCTCTGCTATCACATAACATAGTATTGCCCAGAGCTATAAAGTGCGTGAGACATGTGAACCTGGAAATGCAATTACACTGTCTAAGGGGATTATACTCAGCAGGTAAGGCAGTTTATCCACACATGACCAAAGGCTGCTGCTAGTTACACAAATGGAAAAAATGGGGAACAATCACATTGCAGCTGTCCTCACTTAGCTCTTTCTTCTCTTCTCTTCTCTTCTCTTCTCTTCTCTTCTCTTCTCTTCTCTTCTCTTCTCTTCTCTTCTCTTCTCTTCTCTTCTCTTCTCTTCTCTTCTCTTCTCTTCTCTTCTCTTCTCTTCTCTTCTCTTCTCTTCTCTTCTCTTCTCTTCTCTTCTCTTCTCTTCTCTTCTCTTCTCTTCTCTTCTCTTCTCTTCTCTTCTCTTCTCTTCTCTTCTCTTCTCTTCTCTTCTCTTCTCTTCTCTTCTCTTCTCTTCTCTTCTCTTCTCTTCTCTTCTCTTCTCTTCTCTTCTCTTCTCTTCTCTTCTCTTCTCTTCTCTTCTCTTCTCTTCTCTTCTCTTCTCTTCTCTTCTCTTCTCTTCTCTTCTCTTCTCTTCTCTTCTCTTCTCTTCTCTTCTCTTCTCTTCTCTTCTCTTCTCTTCTCTTCTCTTCTCTTCTCTTCTCTTCTCTTCTCTTCTCTTCTCTTCTCTTCTCTTCTCTTCTCTTCTCTTCTCTTCTCTTCTCTTCTCTTCTCTTCTCTTCTCTTCTCTTCTCTTCTCTTCTCTTCTCTTCTCTTCTCTTCTCTTCTCTTCTCTTCTCTTCTCTTCTCTTCTCTTCTCTTCTCTTCTCTTCTCTTCTCTTCTCTTCTCTTCTCTTCTCTTCTC
>VZRN01004509.1:0-108893 GCA_013397935.1 Dasyornis broadbenti | reverse complement strand
CGCCTTCCTTCCGCGCCTTCCTTCCCTAAACACATTGCTTTGGAACTCACAACCCAGATAAGGTACAGCAAGAAGTGTAGTGAGACAAGTCAGAATTGTGGTTTTATCCCAGGGTGCCCACAGGCGATGCTCAGAGAGCCCCACGTGACCTCGCCTCCTGTCACTCTCATAGTGCAGAAGATCAACCCCTGTGTGATGGAGCTCTGTAGGTTCTTTCAGCTGTGCCTCTGTGTCGGTCAGAGAAGATATTCCAGAAAAGAAGCCATGAGGTACAACCTGGCACTAGTTTTTATTTCTCTGTCTGCTTGAAATACTCCTTCAGGTGTTTTTTTCCAGCTGACAATTTTCAATCACCAATTTTTGAGGCTCTGTGGCCACCGGCTGAGACCCAAATGTGTCCCAGTGCATTGATCAGTACCTGATCTGGCTTCACCATTCCAGCTAAGTGAAAAAAGCCCACATGCATTTTCCCAAATATCTAATGACATAATTGAGGTGGGAATCTAGGTTTTAATTTACATATTCAGTAATAGCAGCATGATATGCTGGGCTTATCATAGAATCATAGACTGGTTTGAGTTGGAAGGGATCTAAAGACCATTTAGACCTTTTAGATCTAAAGACCATCTGCTGCCACGGTCAGGGACACCTCCCACTAGACCAGGTTGCTCAACACTCCATCCCACCTGGCCTTGGACACTTCCAAGGATGGGGCATCCACAGCTTCTGTGTGCAACATGTGCCACTGTCTCAGCACCCTGACAGTGAAGAATTTCATCCTAATATTCAATCTAAACCTGCCCTCTTTCAGTCTGAAGCCATTCTTCCTTGTCCTGTCACTGCATGCCCTTGTCCAAAGTCCCTCCCCTTATGAAAGATAACAAGCCTCTTATCTTTAACTACATCTCCTATCTTTAACTACATCTTCAGGTACTGTGTTGAATACTATTCCTGGTTTGTGAAAAATGCAAGTTATGTCTGTGAAAAAGTCAAAAGAGTTGCCTACTCCCACAGTAAGTACATTTTAACTTCATATCTCTATATGTCTACATACCTTATTATGAAGATGTAACAAAGATTTTTTGTATATCCACAGAATATTTGCTGTCTTTCATCAGATAGCTATTGTATCTGATAATGATTTTTAAGGGATTAAAAAAATGTATTATTTGACCTTCATGTATGTTTTAATATTCCCTCATAAAACCTCTTCTAATTAATATTTTCTTGTGTTCTTCCAGCATTAAAGCAAAAATGCCTTAAAAACATCTGTACATCAGTTTAGAGCACTGGGAAATTTTACTGCAAACTGGAAGATTGGTGGCAGTTTTAGTTGTCTTTTTGATTTCTCAGTGTAAAAATCAGAAAGCAATGTTATTTTCAAATATTTGAAATAAGACAAGCTATTAACCAGATGTTAACCTAGAAATGTCTCTTCCTTCAAGGCATTGTAAAAATAATGTGTAAAACCAGATATATTTTATACAAGTGATGTACCTACAATAAAAGCATTGAAAAGCTTTTAAAAATCTTAATTTATAAAGGATATTTACATGTGTGGCTAGTGAATTCAAATAGTTTCTATTCGTTTCATTGACATTTAAGACATAATAATCAAAATGAACAAATGCAAAATAATTTAAAAGCAACTTGAAATACTGAAGACCAGAAGGACTCTCTGATGTTAAACACATGCAGATTATCTTCTAACTCAAGAGCTTCCATTACTTTAGCAATGCATGTAATGCAGAGGATCAACCCAGGAAGTGACCAGACCTCTTGTACTTGAGATATATTTGTGTGAGTTCACCAGGATTCACAGAAACATGGAATTATAGAATGGTTTGGGTTGGAAGGGACCTTAAAGATCATCTTTGAACTCCACTAGATCAGGTTGCTCAGGGCCTTTTCCAACCTGGTTTTCGTGTCCTTTGTATGCAACTCCAGTGAACTAAAAAACAATACTCAAAAAATGAAAGAACATCAAAATCAATTGCATGATCCCATATTTTGCTATGCTGCAGCAATATCTACCCAGAGTACATTAATATTGTTTTTAAATAAGAAGTTTAGTTGCACTATAGCTGCTGGACGTTGGTGTTTCACTGAAGAAAGATGTGTTCAAAGGCAAAGCCAAGTAGAAAAGTGGCACCAGAAACAAGGCTGACCCCAAGGGAGAGATGGGATGCAGCAATTTTCTTCCAGAATACGTTTCACTGTTGTTCTCAGTAGCATGAGAGAAGCATTTCTGTCATGTCAAAGACCAGGATAGATTGGAGTAGGACCAAATATAGCTGATATTGAAAGTTAGGCCGATGGAATAAGTAAGAATGTGGATACAGTGAGTTGGGAATGGTAACATGGCTAAGGTTCTGCAATGCTGTGGGAGATCTCTCTCTGTTCCAGCAGATCTCTCAGTGTGTGCCCATTGCCTCTTGCCTGTCACTGGACACCACTGGGCAGAGACTGGCTCTGTCCGCTTTGCAGCTGCCCCTCAGGAGTGGGCAGGCAGGGATGAGATCCCCCTGAGACTCCTCTAGCGAAGAGTCCCAGCTTTCTTGCCCCCTCCTCATGGGAGATGTTCTAGACCCTTCATCATCTCTGTGCCCCTTCTTTGAACTGTCTCAAGTTTTTCCATGCCTGTCTTATGAGGAGCCCAGGACTGGACTCAGCCCTGCAGGTGTGGCCTCACCAGTGCAGAGCAGAGGGCAGGGGCCCCTCCCTCCATCTGCAGGCAGTTCTTTGCCAAATGCAGCTGAGGACATCCTGAGCCTTCTCTGCTGCAAGGGCTCACTCCTTAGCCAAGTTCAACCTGTGTCCAGCAGGAGCCCTGGTCCTTTCTTACCAAGCTGCTGTCCAGATGGGTGGCTCCCAGTACATATTTGTGTATGTGACTTTGTACTTCTTGTTGAACTCCATGAAGTTCCTGTTGGCCAATTTCTTCAGCCTGTTGAGGTCCTTCTGGATGGCAGCATGACCTTTTGAAATGTCAGTCACTCATGCCAGTTCCAGGTCACCTGCCAGCCTGCTGAGGGTCCATTCTGCCCCATCATCCAGATCATCAATGGAGATGCTAAGCAGGGCTGGACCCAGCACTGACTGCTGGAATGCACCACCAGTCACTGGCTTCCAAACAGAATTTGTGTCACTGGCCACCACGATCTGGGCCCCTCCAGTCTGTTTTCAACCCATCTCACCAGGCACATCCAGCACAGATATCAACAGCTTCTCTATGAGGATCTTAGAGGTAAGTGTGTCAAAGGCCTTCCTGAAAACTGTGTAGGTCACAGAGTCAAAGAGCCTTTTGCAAAACGTAAGTATTTTGGCATTTCCCAATTGTCAGATTTCTCAGTTCTCCATGCTGCAATTCAGTGCACAGTTTGCCTTTGTTGATGGACTCTTTGAAGGGTAGCTGTGCCTGACCCTGGCAGAAAGCACAGCTTCCCAGTGAGGAGAAGCCTTCCCAAAGCTCACTGAATCACCATTCTCCTGGATTTCACTCAGCCTTGGACCTGAGCCACCGTGGATAGATGAGAGAGCACTTCCCAGCCCTGAGGAATGCCGGTGTTTAAAGCTGTGTAAATTCTCACTCATCTTTCATCACTGAGCACTACCTCTGGCTAAGCTATTAAAGCCATATTCACATGCCCAAGAGATTTTGGGAGTGATTAATAACAATGGGATTACTGTTATTTAATTACAGCCATGACTATTAGGGAAAGTTATTATATGGTGAATGCACCTGCAGAACAGACTCCTCAGTATAGATGCTTTACATGGCTGGAGCCATATTACCAGATACACTGTGGGCATAATGACTCTAAGGAATCTCATGGAAGAATTAATTAATAAATGTTGAAGTGGGTTTGATAAAGGAAGTGATCACATGGGTGAGGTCTATATCCAAGTGGGTATAAATAACTTAGTACTGACTTTGCTGAAATCCATTTGTCCTCCATCCAAATGCTTTCGGATAATATCCCTCAAGGTAAGCCTTTCTGGATGTTCTCTATAATAAGGGAGGCAGGAGGAAAAAAATGTAGAACAAGCTATTTGTGACTTTGGAGTTACAGACTAAAGTATAGGTAAGAGATTTGGGAAAAATAGGCTATAAATATTTAGAACTGTTGGATTTATAACCTCACTTCCTGATGAAATATTCCAAGATTTTCTGGTAGAAATGAATTCAATATCTGAGCTCATAAAAGCAGATAATCATCTATAGGTACATATTTGAAAACCTATATATATATATACATATATATGCTCATTTATTTGACTGTAAAAAGCTCTATGCCTGAATTACTTGGAAAATCTTTCTAAATTTAAAGTAACCTGTGACTATAGTTGAAAACCAATCCATCATTTTCCATTTAATGAATACTAGTGCAACACTTTTAGATTCAGAATTTTTTACACACATTTCTTGAAAATCTCCAGACAACATTATGTTTCTCATTAGGAAAACTTATGGTGTATTAGATCAGCCTCAACATAGATTAGAATAGATGTTTGACTACACATTTTTGTGATATGAAATAAATACAATAGATTGCAGATGAACTGGATTCCATAGACACAATCTGAGAATAACTTTTCATTTACACAGTTTCACAATATTTCCTTTAAACATCAGAATCGTTTGAACATCCTGTTAGATCAAGGAAGATGTGAAAACTGTTTGCAAAGCAAAAAACTGCAAGTGCAACATTTTATTGCTAAATGGCACTTTCACAGAGTTTGTTGACTCAAACAATACCAATATAAATCTTGTTAGGCAGACTTATAGAAGATATCGGTAAAATAAGGATACATAAGGTTCATCAATTCCTGTAATATGTGCATATACTATTATAAGGGTAAAAACTGGATTGTATCAAGCAGAGATATATCCAGGCTACAAAGGAATTATTTCCTAAAATGAGGTCTTCCCACTCCCAGATTGAAGCAATAACATTCTGTCTAATATTTTATTTAACTCACCAGGCACACCAGTCTGCAGTGTGACTTTTTTCTTGTCTTTGGATTAAACAAAAGATGATTTTAATTCTGCTGGTGTCTATGTCCATGATGGTGTACAGCGGTAAGTGGCAACATATTTTTATGATTGTTTGACATTATGCCAAAATACTATTTTAAGTATGTGCATTTGGAAGCAATCCCTTAGAAACACACCTTCTCTCTCCTCAACTTTTGGTGTTCAACACCCAAATGCACTTAAAGGAGTTTCTTTACTAAGTACTTATATTTTTCTCAGGACTTGTAGTAAAGCAAAAAAATATGTAGTGGGATTAAAAGCACAACCCAAAAATTGCAACTTCGGTATGCCAGAATTTTGTCATCATTTAAGTAATTTAGACTCCAAAAGTTATGTTTCATATAAAGAGATTCTACTCATTAAATACATTTACATTTTCTTAATTCTCCAAACCATTCAGTGCACCCTGAAATGCAACCCATGTTCAGCTAAAGCTCCTCTTTTGAATTTTAGTATGAATTGGGGTTTTTCTTCATATAGCTTTTTGGATTTTATTTGTCATGAGTGAATGAACCTCCCAGAGTCAGGGATGGGCAAACAACTCAGATTTCTGCAGTCTCTGCACTGTTTAGGAATGTCAGTAAGAGCTGTGATGTACAAGTGAAGGACTCTTAGAAAGTCTATCACCATTTCTGGTTGATCCATGGGGATATTTCTAAAGGGAAGAGAAAACTCAGGACCTCAGCCTAGACAAATTCTGCAGTGACCTACACCAAATTCACCAGTTGCCTCTCTTCTGAGAGGCTCCTTGCATTGGAATTCAGGAAAGAAACAGGTCTAACACAAAACATAGCCTAAAATGATGAAGCTGAACCTTAGGACTCCTACTATATAGAGAGAAATCAGGGAGAATACTCACATTTCGCACTGCAGTGATAGCGACTGCCAAAATATCTGCACTGTTTATGAAAAAGAAAAAGAAAAAGAAAAAGAAAAAGAAAAAGAAAAAGAAAAAGAAAAAGAAAAAGAAAAAGAAAAAGAAAAAGAAAAAGAAAAAGAAAAAGAAAAAGAAAAAGAAAAAGAAAAAGAACGAATTTTTTTGTATTGATAGCGCACTCAAATAATAAATTTTTCTGACATAACATTTCAAGGAGAATTCCCCAAAACCTTAAAAGGCTGTGCAGCAGTGTTTAGATTCTTTTCCCCTAGCAAAATAAAATCAGAGCACAAAGATTTAAAGTGTTACCACATTTAGGTTTGGAGAGGATTACTTATTTCTATTTGTGTGGGATCTATTCTGCTGATCTCTGCTTTGAGAGTGAAGCAAATATCTGTGCATGAAATAGTATCTTTGAGAGGAAATAATGTGATTTACCATGAATAAATCAAATATTTTGGGTTTGCTGCACCCTGGCTTCTTCTGGCACTGCAGGTGTTTTTGCTTCCCAGGGATTATAATAAGTGCATCCATGCCCTGTATCATGACTTTTTAGTGAGCCACGACTGAAAAAAACAACTGGGGGTGCACTGATGTTTTTTAATGGGCTTTTTTAAGGTAAGACTTCAGAAAACTGTTGTCACGTAGGAAAATCACAAATGTAGTCCAGAAACTATTTTATCTGTAACTGAATGTTAAAAGAAATTCCATGGATACAGTATACAATAGGAAAACCCCAAGAGCAGATGTGTCATACAAGTCTCCATAGAATATGTGCTGAACTTTTTGGCAGGTTTTAGAGAGGTGAGAGAATTTGGCATCCCCAAGGTCTTCTGAGATTTAAAGGACTGATTTTTGTAATGCAGTCTTTCACTGGCTCTGCAGGAATATACATAGGACCAGTAGCTCCAAATGCATGACACCAAAAGAGGGAAAGAGAATAATTACTCCACAGAAAGTATTTTCTCTTTGTTCCTCCCACCCACAATTTAAACAAAAGTAAGCAATCATGTTAGCAAACATTGGTTCATTGATCTTTACTAGGTGACAATTAGAAATATTGTTCTTGGTAATGAGAGGATTAGAAGAGCCAATGTTTTACCAAACTGCTGACCCTGCAGCAGAGATTCCTCTCCAGGGGAACTTCAAACATTTATGAGTTAATTGGGTGTACACAGTTCAGTTTGCTGAGAAGAACTAAGTGCAGGTGAAGGATACTGGAGCAGTCACAGTTTTCAGTAGCCCTGGAATATGGTTTTATCCATTTTCTCCTCTGATGCATTTCAACTCAATGGGATTTTCATGTTTTCCAAACATTTTGCTGAAAGGACAAAGAGATTAATGACTATTCATCAACAGACACTGAGTCTGAGCCGAGGTGTTATGCAGTGTGTCAAACCTGGCTCTAGTTGCACTTGATAGAATGTGGCTCAGGGGGTGTTTGTCATTGCAGAGGAAATACAGGCTTTAAGCCAGAAACTAAGGGTTAGTTTTTCTTTAGTTATCACTTGTACAAATATAGGATTCAATGCTGGTTTTTCGCAAGGTATGCCATTATTTTGCCTGAAACTGAATTCCTCATGGCCGTGAAGCTTTCAGCAGACTTGTTCCAGTTCTGTGAAAAGGACAGCCTTTACTGGGAGACCTTTTCTGATTTGTGGAAAGCAATTTGTTGCCCTTAGTTCTGCTGCAGTGAAGGACACTACTGATGGATTGCTGTTTATCTAAAAGCTTCTTGTTGTTACCAAGAATTTCAGGAAAAAGAATAACACAAGAGGAAGCACCTCTTCCTGCCTCACTCAATCCTCTATCCATATTCTGCAACTGAACTTAAGAAATTAATTACTGGGAGCATGTTACTGTTACCATGAAAGTCTTGTTCACACCACAAAAGTTGTGGACATCCTAAGAAAGCACTTATATATGATCTAAAAAAAAAAAAAAATCCTATTTTTCCTAATCCTTTGCTAAACACAGAGTTAAGTCTTATATCTAAAAACCCCACAACTCTTCTTTACTCTTTTACACCTATATTTATTGCAGAAAAATGTAACAAATGAGCAAGACAACTGTCAGCTCTTTACCAGAATCTGTTATAGAGAAAAAGGACAGCTTTCCTAACGCCAGTTA
The DNA here is from genome assembly GCA_013397935.1 of Dasyornis broadbenti. Classification (NCBI taxonomy): domain Eukaryota; kingdom Metazoa; phylum Chordata; class Aves; order Passeriformes; family Dasyornithidae; genus Dasyornis; species Dasyornis broadbenti. Next base: position 100,848 of record VZRN01004509.1, on the reverse strand, counting down.
TTCTGAGACATAAGTTATGCCATGAATTTAACATTATGGGCTTTTTCAGTTTTCAATTTTTAGATTCTTGAGACAGTAAATATCCTTTACTTACTACACTTTTTAAAAAAAGCCAAGGTTAAATAAATCCAAAATAACACTGTCTCCTGAAATCATGCAGAGGAAAAGAACAGGTTAAAAAATGAGAAGGGAGAGAACAAATATTAGATTTCACTCTAATTCAGGACTTGGCAAGCTGAAAAAAAATGAAAGTGTTGAAAATACACCAAATCTACCATGTCATCTTCAAAAGGAAAGGGAGATAATTACCTTGAAATATAAAGAGTTATAGGAAGAGAAACAGTGAGGCAGTAAGGCAAAAGCCAAGATGGACTCAGAAAAACCAAATCACTTCAAATAACCCTGCTTCAAATTATAGCACAGGGTTACAGAGTATTTGGGACATAGCTGGGCACTAAAACAATTTTATATAATTCTACTGATTTGTCCCAGTAAGGGCCACTGCTCCGATGAGCACAGGAAGACAAGGGTGAGCACATCCTCAGCAGCAATACCTGTTTAACAGAGACTGGTTTTTGAGCTGAAGAGGATGTGACTTACCAGTATACACCAGTACACACCAGTACGCTTCTGGGCTTCCCAGGGTGTGGATGGAGCTGAGCAAGTGCTTCATGGCTTTGATAAATCAACTTACCAGTGCAGGAAGGTATTCAAAATGCCTGCAGTATATGTGTCATAATGAAATATATGTTGCTGGTTTATTGTGATTTTTGGCGTTTGGTGGTTTTTTTTTTACTTTTAAATCTTTTTCTTCTCAAATTTATTTGCTGAGGTAGGTGGCCAAGAACTGGAGCCGCCAGCATTCCTGCCAGATCTGCTTAACACACCTGAAAGAATCTTGAGTAAGAAAGGTTTAAGCTTTACTTTCTGCAATATTACATGGCAGTGGGGAATCTCTTGTACTCCAGAAACATTGCAGGGAAGTCTGAGCAAATAGTTAGGAACTCATGTCAGAATGGTTTAATATCTGAAGAAAGACCAGGGGAAGTCTGGGGATAGTTATTGTTGTCTACTTTTTTAAAAATAATCATGATTCATTTGTTTATTTTTTCATTTAGACAATGCCACACTCTTCAATGGAGTCTTTCAAAATGTGGAAAGTGTTGCATTATTTTTTGGTAAGTACATGTTCCATTTGTACTTGAGCACTGAACAGAAATCCTGTGGGGTTTGCTTTTATATATTTACTAAGATGAAACTGGGATTTTTGAGGATGCAGATTTCCCCAAAGACTGCTGTAACACTAAATCCTGCTGAGTGTCAAGCACTGCTCAACGTCCCTGTGTCACTGCCTTGTTTAGGCTCCGTGTTCATGCAAATACCACCTGTGTGTGACCCACACCTGGTTCACCTCCACTTACCAACTGTGGCTCTTCTCTTTCCAGACTGCCTGGGTTCTCACTTCACCTGGTTACAGTCCATCTTCACTAACTTCCCTGCCCTTCTCAACTTTGTGAACAAAATGAAGTGTGTTACTGGGTTTTGTCCCAGGGATTTTGAAGACTATGGTTGCTCTTGCCGGTTTGAGATGGAAGGGCTCCCCCTGGATGAAGCTGATGGGTAAGTCATACCCATGAGAGGTCTTTTTCTGCCCTGACTGGCAATAAATGCCCTCACGCTCTGATTATCCAAAGCATAACACTTGTATAAATGATTTTAAAACAGTTATAAAAAAGTAGGTTTTGGGGGGGAGGGGGTGTGGTAAGACTCACACGGCTTGGCTCTAGTGAAACTAGAAATGTAATCTCAGGCCAGGACGATCAAAAGGTTGTTCACTGATATCAACAGGAGGTGTGAAAGGAAACCCAAAGAGAATCAAGATACATCCATGTCTGTGAAGAAAAAGGGTTTTCCAACAACATAATGTATTAATTAACTGAGTGAAGACAGTGATGGCTCAGAAAGGGCTAACACTTAGAGATAAATGGAAATGAATCCATCCAGTCTGCAGCATGGGATGGCTGGGAAAATGGAGATCTAACCCTCCTACTGGAAAAAAGCCATGGAACTTCTCTGTGAAAGGTTTTCTGAACAATTGCAATGACATCCTGAAATGGGAGCTCAAGTCTGTTCAATGGATTGATACCTAAAGAGCTGAACTCCTGGGCTTTTGCTTCACTCAGCTTCATTTTAATGCAGAGCAGCACAAACCCAGAAACTGCAGAACCATCCATCAGCAGGTTTGTCCTGAGAATCGTCCACAGAGCCAGTTTGTATTTACAAATTGGTTTGCAGCCCTAGGGTGAGGTTTCCTTAGCAGCACAGAACTCCTACGGCCGTGTGAAGCAAACAGAGCCTGATTATTGCTTTGCCACTGACAGAGTTGTGCTCTTGGTTCAAGGGAGCCTCTAAACCAGTGGCTTTTGTGTGTCTTTCCCAGAGATAGCTCCCACAGTGCTGCAATTTTTTTCACTAACTTTATTTCTTAGAAACTAGTTTTGCAGGCCTTGGGGCTTGTCTGTGCCGTTTCTGTTCCACAGAAAAGGGCTGAACACCTCAGTGCAGATTTTTAAGGCATTGGAGAGTACTAATGCCTATAAGACCATCCTTTTCCCATTTCCCAGAGTAGTTCATTGTCATATCTAAATCGAGCTAAGTTTACCTCCACAGACCTTGTGAAAGAGAAGCAGGCCCAGAGGACAATGCAAATTTTACGATTTCCTGCTTGCAAAGGGAAACTAAGTAAATTTTTGGATTGACTGTTGCAGTAAATGCTGATGTAATTGTGATTCTCTAAACAAACAAGAAGTGCAGAGAGTTTGTATTAGACTAAATAGACAGTCAGAGAAGCTTTTAGATGCTAACACCTCACTAGACCTCAGGTAGACTCGAGAGTGTGTTGAGACCTGCCATCAGTTAGGTGGTTAAAACGTTGCTGCTGCTGGAGCTCACAGATTCTAGCCTCATCTCTGCAACAAGGTGCAGTAAAATTTGTGGTCCAGAGGAGCCATCGGGCCTCTCTGCTGAGTGCTAGTTGCCCTCACTTTTGTTAGATACATTCCTTGGGCTCCTTCTCTGATTGTGAAGACAAATTAAATATTTTGATCATTATTTATTAAAATAGCAAGCGTTTAAATATTAAATGCTTTCTAAATACAGGAGGAGAGAAAGTGCACATCCCCAGAGCAGAGCCTGACCAGGGACAGGCATCTGCTCCGTGCTCTGATCAGTGCAGGAGAGCTCCTGACCACAGGCGGGCTCAGGGAGTGTGCAGGGCTGTGGGGGTGGTGTAACAAAACATTCACTGTGTTATTCACTGTGTTTAGCAAGAATCCAACTAAAGAGAACTTCTTACATTGTGATCACAAGTTCACCCTTCCTGGCAACAGATGCTGGGTTTGGGTGTTCGTGTTGTCTTTGCATTCAGCATTGTCCAAGCCAAATGCAATTCAGTATCAGAGCTGTGTTCTGAGTGCATTTCTCTGAAATGAGGGTATTTCAACCTAAATCTAACAGCAAGTCCCTATGTAATCTCTGTAACAATTTTGCCTGGGATAAATGACTACTCTTTTACTGGTGTTTCATTTACAGCTGATGTCAGTGCACACAGAGGCTGTGTAGATGATTTATCTGTACAAACAGCTGAAGAGAGGAGAGCACTGAAGAAGAGCTCGTTGGTTTAGCTGAATTTTTATTTTTATTCAAAGCTGAAGTGGCCATGCAGACAATTTGAGGTTGGCAGGACAGCAGGAGTGCAGGAAACACAAGTTTTCTGACTGCCTGTGTTGTGTGGTAGAGAAACCTGATTTACTCCAGTGTGAGAAAAATATTTTGTGGCCCTTTCCCATGGCTAAATGGTGCATTTCAATTGTGATTGTTGCATAGAAGTACAAGAAATAGAGGATAAAATTGCATGTATTTATATAGTCCCAATGAGACACAGGGCATTGCTGAGCTGTAAACCCTCCATGAATGCCAGGTTCAGTGTAGTTCTCCAAATCTTCAGTGAGAAACGTTGGGACAGGACTGGATCCAAGATCTGTAGAGCTGACCCACAGGGTACTGCCTGTCAGTGAGCTGACAGTGCTGGGATGTGGGCACTGGTAGTGGCTTTCTTGTTGAAGGTGCCTGTAGAGTCCTTGCAAGTACCCAGGTACCACAGCAGGACAGAAATGTTTGGTCACCCAGAGCAGGCAGACTTGCTCCCACCACTCAGTTTTGCTCCAGCCGTGGTTATCCCACGACTCTGACTGAGGGAAAGGCAGCACTCAGCCTTTCTTGTGTCTGGGGATCACACTATGGACCCCCTTTTCTCATTAGGCATTTTTTGCAGTTTTGTGTGAGCAACATGAGATCACTACAGTCTGACCTTGAACTGAAACTAAATTGTGTGAACTCTCCGTTATTTCATTTTTAAGATGCTGTTTTCAGCACCGCAAATGCTACGAGGAAGCACTGGAGATGGAGTGTACGTGGGACCCATCAAAGATTTCTGCAGATATCAGCTGCTCTACTAAAAACCTAACCTGTGGTGAGATTAATCTGTCTCAAGAGTTTAACACTGGAGCCTTGCCATGACCAGAAGTTCATTCTGGTCTGCCTACCAAAAGTCATAGATAAATTAATCAGAAACCACCCCTACTTCGCAGGGCTCCTCCAAGAGGCAGCATCTTCCTGGGGTTTCCCTGACTTTGCAGGACTACTAAATATATCTTGAGATGTCTCCACCCATCAGAAGTATAGCAGATGCTGAGGAGAGACCTGAGAAATCCTCTTTTTCAGAGGCATCACGGCTGATTTTTCTGTACTTTGAAGGTTCAAATTCTTTATTCAGAGAGTCATGCACACTCAGCTACAGCAGTATCACCAGAAAGAGCAGAGATCATGTGTTATAACAGGAGCAATTCCATGCAATGCTGGTAGAGGCCTCACAAGCGTGCAGTGGGGTTCTTTAATGCCTAATAACTTTTAATATAATTTTTCATCAAGTATTGGCTCTCAGAAAAGGCTATATGCTAGAACATGGTTTGAGGATACCAACAGAGACGAGCAGAATCCCCAGACTAATACCCTTACTCTTATTTAAGCAACAATCTGATCCAATTTCCCTTTCTTGTTTCACATTTAAACAATTTTTGCTGTTGAGGCCAGTCTCTTAAGATCCAAGTGCATTTAAACATGAATAATGCTTTTTAAGCTATATCGTCCCCATCACAAATACAAGACGTGTGACAGCTATGAAAAGTCGATGCTTTTTTTAACTCTGAAAGGTAGAAGATTTTGAAGAGGGAAAATAGTATTTCATGGGAAACTGTTTCATATCCTTTATGTTAGGAAGAAATTCTTCACTGTGAGGGTGGTGAGGCACTAGCACAAGTTGCCCAGAAAAGCTGTGGATGCCTCATTCCTGGAAGTGTTCAAGGCCAGGTTGGATGGGGCTTGGACCAACCTGTTCTAGTGGTAGGTGTCCTTGCCCACAGCAGGAGGTGGAATGAGATGAGTTTTTATGTCCCTTCCAATCCAAGCTGTTCTATGGTTCTCTGGTTCTTTAAAAGGTGCAAATCACAAAGGCTTGGCTTGTGGACTATGACTTCTTGGAGTTAGGAGGAATATTTTAATGAAGTCTGTGAAATGTCAAATGCAGCATCACTTCAATCAAGTTTTCCATGGAAAAACTACATTATTGCTCTTTAGTCTCTGATGTGCTGCAGATCCAACCAGAGAGGCAATAATTTATTGCCAGCCATGCCAGGCTGCATCAGCTAGTGTTTAAAACCATGGCTGGACTACGAAACTTGACTGTTTAGCATGGAGAAGCACACTGTAAATAGGTTTGCACTAATGAAATACAGACACAAACCTTACAGGGAGGAAAAAGCAAGAGGTGGAAAAGATTTTTCAATAGACTCTTGTTTGAATTTTTGTTTTATTTCCAGAGTCTGGGGACCCGTGTGAACAGTTCCTCTGCACCTGTGACAAAGATGCCATTGAATGCTTTGTGAATGCACAGATTAACTCTTCCTTGAATGGGCTGGATGTATCCTCCTGTCCATCTCCAGTTACAGGTAATAATAGGGATCTGCTCAACTGCCTCCACCTGCCAGATTTTCTGCTGGCATCAAATGTGATCCAAAGAGAATGAAGGAGCAGCTGGGTGCTTTCCTGCCATAAACCTGGTCTCTGTTTCACATGTCCTGTCCATTTACAGCTACCTGTGTGAATACCAGGAGAGAAAGTGGTGGCAGAATAATTGCTGTCCTGGAGCAGTGCCAGGAGAGGCTTCTGAGATGGCGAGGGGGCTGGAGCCTGTGAGGAAAGAGAGGAGGCTCAGGGAAGATCTTTTTGCTGTCCTCAGTACTGAATGGGGTGTGGAGAGAAGATGGAGCCAAACTCTTCCTGGAGGTGTACAGGGATGGAAGAAGAGGACACAACTGCAGTAGGGAAATTCCAGTTAGATGGGAAGAAATTTTTTCTTTGGGAAGGTCCTCTCAACTGGAATGAATGATACTTGTGATGACGTCACTATCTAGAATCCTGAAAATAGTGCTAACCCACATCTTCCCTTAAACTATTCAAAAGCTGGCTGGAAAAGCACAAACAGCCTTACTCTGTTCAGTTACTTGGTTTCCGTTTTGTAAGGAAAAAATCTCCACTAAGGATGAAGGGGATGTTTATCTCTATTGTCACCCACTGATCCATGCCCTGTAGCTGAAATTACAGCCTTGCAAGACCAAATGCCTGTCCTGTGGCAGCAGGCCCAGATCAAAAACCTCATGCTTATGGATTGCAATTGGAGCATGGCAGGGACAGGACTTCTCCCAAGCTGAGGGAGATGTGAAAAAGCAGCGCTAGCTTTTCTAACCCTTCGGTTCAATCACAGCCCTCAGTGCTAAGGACAGACACACACACCTAGATCACACCCCGGATATGTGCATACCCTCCTGAATGGGTCAAGGGAGAAGAAAATGCCCCAGGAAAAGTTTGCATCAAAGCCAGGTTGTTGCCTTTTTTAAAGACAGTAATCTTTCACTGGGATCAGATGGCCCTAATATACAGTATGGTAGTTCCAACACACTAAAAATAAAGGGGAAACTCTTCGGTGCTAACAGGAAAATCATGCTGATTTTACCACTGCTGATAAAGATAGATTCAATTTACTTCCCTGGATGCCTCTGCTAATTTTAGGCCACTGATTATGTTTCTTAATGGGAAAAAAAAATGTGCCTTTGAATGAAACATTTTCATTTAATGCTCATTCATGTTATGATCCTTCAGTGTAGCAGTTCTGTCCAGTTCTGACTTTGGAAAAAAAAAATTAAACCCTATCTGGAGAATCCATAGGAAAAGGACTTTGGTAGGTACTTTATTACCTTGTAACAGAGAAAAATTTGAGTGAAATGGGAATGTATTTGACTAAATCTTTGATTTAATAGGAATACATTCAATGAACTCCTGATTTGTCCAGATCAAACAGTGAAAAAATCCCCTTCTCACACTTTATGAGAGACTTTTTCTCTTTCAGAAACAACCAGCAAGAGAGAGCTGACAACACGTCACATGGCAGGTAGGTCATCTCTGTAATTCTTTGTCTGGAATGTATTAAATTGAGACCAACTTATAAAAAAAGATGCAAAAATGGGAACTGAAAGAATGCTGATTGCCAGGCAATTCCTCTTGTTTAGGTTGAAACTCTCTGGGATTACTTTTTATTATTGTACTGTATGTTGCTCAGTAGAATTTAGTATCAGCAGGGTATAAACACTAAAACAGTATTTTAATACTGCTACTGTAATTATAAATAATTAGGTTTATATTTTCTATATTTCTATCATATAATAACTGTACAAACCCACAAAAATAATATTTAGAAATAAGTTCCCTTCTGATGACTCTGATCATATTATGCCAAGATACACTCTAAGGAGCACCCTAAGCTATGAGTTTCTGGAGTAAAAATGTTTTTTTTTTTTTTGCAGAGTTGGTTCATCAAGCAACTGATGAAACACAGGCTGTGACTGCATCTGTGGAAGAAGGTTTGCAAAAAGCCCTGCTTTCAGTTCCCAAAAGCTGAAAGAATACAAGACATTTGCTTTCTTTCTGCCCTTCTAAAAGGACTGATGTAAAAGTAGATGTAATGCTTTGGTGATGGAATTTGAGATTGAATGGGAAGGTGCAATTTTTCAATTCGTGCATGTAATGTAGTTAACCAGTGTTTACAGTAAGTTTCCCAAGGGCTGAGATTGAATGCTCTACAACAAAACCTGTTTTCATCAAAACAGCCTTTTTTTCCCTGGGAACACAGGTTGGAGCAGGTGAGCTGTTTGGCAGAGATGCCCTGTGTGGGTGCCAACCACTGGACCCACAGCCAATTGCATATTTCCTGTCTTTAAAAGATGTTGAATTAATTAAGGTGAAGCAGTAGCACAAGGAAATACTGAGCATGGTTTGTGTGATGAGCCACCGGTTTGGGATTTTATTTACTTGTAATGGAGAGATTCAGGTTGAAACCACCTTCCTCTGGAGCCTCCTGGGTGAGTCTCTAAACTGCGAGACCAAGTAGTTCTTGTGACAGTCTTAATTTTTTTATGCCTAATTTCTTTTTTTTTTTTTGCTACAGTCAGTGGTTGAAACTGTTCTCTTCCTACCTGTATGGTGAGCGCTGGAACATGAGAGGCCAGGGACAGAAGTCACTCAAAGGCTTTGGTAGCTCTGGGAGGGCACTTGTAAGAGAGCGCCAAGATAAGAAGCAGAGAGGGAGGCCAGTCTTCGCCCATTACCCAGTTTAGCTGCTGCACTCATGTTATGTGGCTCTATCATAAGCAAAGCCACACTGTCATTGAGGGAGGAGAGGCTTCAGAGCTATTTGGCAAAATGGACCAGGGGTGCTGGTCCACAGTTGGCTCAATAGGAGCCAGTGTGTGATCAGATGGCCAAGAATGCCAGTGGCACCTTGGCTTGTATCAGCAATAGTGTGACCAGCAGGACCAGAGCAGTGATCATCCCTTGTCATCATGAGGCTCCACCTCAAGTGCTGTGCTCAGTTCTGGGCCCCTCACTTTAAAAAGAGTATTGAGGTGCTGGAGTGTGTCCAGGGAAGGGCAACAAGGCTCATGAAAAGACCAGAGAACATGTCTTATGCAGAGTGGCTGAGGCAGATGGGTTTGTTTAGTCTCGAGAAGAGGAGGCTTGAGGGGACCTCACTGCTCTCTACAACCACCTGAAAGGAGGTTGTAGTGAGGTGGGGGTTCGTCCCTTCTGCTGTGCCTGCAGTGAAACGATCAGAGGAAAAGGCCTTAAGATGAGACAGGAGAGATTAAGATTAGATATTAGAAAGAAATTTTTCACTGTTAGGATGCCCAGGCATAGGAATAGTTTGCCCAGGGTTGTGGCGGAGTCACCATCCCTGGAGGTGTTGAAGGACTCTCTGATTTCAGCATTGGGTGATGGGGTTTAGTAGTTTAGGAGTTACAGGGGCAGTGCTGAGCTGACAGCTGGACTGGGTGATCTGAAGGTCTCTTCCAACCCTGATCATTCCACGATTCTCTGTTCAGAGACCCCAAAGCTGCCAAGCACACAAGCGACATGTACTGGATATGTGCAACCCGGCCACTGCTTAACTCAGAAAATCACAGAGTGGTTTGAGTTGGAAGGGGCCTTAAAGATCATCTCATTCCAATCCCCTGCCATGGGCAGGGACACTTTCCACTAGGCCAGGTTTCCTGGGGAGACATGGAAAGTTGGTTTTTTTGAGAACTTAAGAAGCTGGTTACAAGCTGTAGTGCACTCCTCTGTGTGAGCCATTGCCCTAAGTGTGAATCTGGGATAATGAAAACCTAATGGAAATTATTTTTTCTTTTTTTTAAGAAACAATGTTTCTGACACTTAAAGGTCTGTGGGGTTGTTTTTAATTTTTTAAAATAGAAGAACATGCACAAGTGTAGGTACCTGAAAAGGCTTTATGCTGAAAGTGAGTGCTGGCTTTTCCTTTATATCTCTCTTGTATTATCAAAGTAGTTTTTTACCAGATATTTTTTGTTCTTGCCTAGCAGCAGCTCCAGGGTTGGTTCATGTTTTTCTATACGCTTGTGGGAGACTTTGTAGAAACCTGAGAACTCCTGAAAGAGAGAGAGCACCTGTATTTGCACTTCTGTAGCAATCTTTTACTTCCTGAAGAAACAACTACTCGTGCTCGCTAATGAGGCACAGTCCATCATAAGGCTCCAAGTATTACCTAGGAATAAAAGTCTGTATTAGGAATTTTAGAAAGCTGAAAACATAACACAGATATCTAATCAGTCTTTGAAGGACACATTTGGAGAATCACTTAGTATTTAACCAGTTGCCTCCCAATTTAACCCTAAAGAAGCTTCAACATTGACAACTGTGGAAGCTGCACTAAACCAAAGTATCACTGAGAAACTCTTTCAAAGGCAAAGGAGATCTTCTTCACAACATAACATCCTAACAACATAGAAAAAGATGTGGAGATGATTTTTTAGATACTTTGATAGCTATGTTTATAATTCATTACAAGGTAGCTGACAAATGAAAATCATTTTATCAGGTAAAGAAACAAGTTTGAGGTTAGGGCGGTATTTGGCCTTATAGCTGCCCATCCATACCTGACTTTCAGTGCAGGCAAACACAAGATGTTCACAAGGAATTTGGCCTCCTTTTGTGCACAACACTGGGATTCCAGACCTAATCCTGTTCAGTCTATTTGTCTGTCAAATGGACTTAATATTTAATTTCCCAATTCAGTCATATTTATGTTGCTTCTTTCACAGAATCACAGTATCCTATGTTAGTGCAATGTACATTATTTGCATGCAATGAGATTTTATCAGTATCACTTTATCTACAACAATCAATACACCACTGAGAAAAATAGGCAAATGTCTATCCATTCTCAGCAACTTGACTATTCATAAGTGTGCTGGCAGTGTGTTTCCTGAGTTTACATTTTCTATTTCCAACAGTGGTTTCATTTCAGCCCCATGACATAGTCTTGGTGACTTCCAAAGCCAGAGGTAAGAGTCTGATTAAACTTTTGTTGACAAATTTGGCACTCTTGACTCCAGGTGAAGATGGATTTTCACTTATGAAGCTCTGTGGTGTCACAGTCAAAAATCTGCAGCACAGGATTTCTGGATAATACCTCTACTTCTGTTGACTTGTACATCCTTCAGCAAAACACTTCATTTATCCTAATTACCATCTTTATAGATCCAGGCTAATAGTGATGTTTGGTTAAGCTTTTTGATGCTTTAAGTTAAAAGTCACTGCAGAAATGCATGGCAGAAATTCAGCAGGTAGGTCACTACCACGATGCCTCTGTTTTTTGTACAGCTACCACAAGGGACCACAGAGGCACAGCTCCTGCTCCCCCTATCCTCTCGATAAAAGGTCAGTGGCCCTCAGTTTTCCTCTTTCTTTGACTGACACAGCAATTTTTCATCTAAAAGCATCACAGTTAAAACCCTGTGCATGGTAACAACAGGGCTGCTGGAGAATCAAATTTAGATCAGGGTCAGATAGCAGATACACAAACAATAAAACCTGGCTGAGAAGCATTAGTTGTTCCATGCCTCCAGCCACTCATTATCCAAGTATTTCTGAAAGCCTCTTCACATAAGGTTTTATCATATAATGGTTGTTTCTGTAAATTACATTCATAGCATCTGTTGCCAGAAGCATTCATTTTGATTTTGCCTCCTCCTTTATTATAGATAATTTCATGGAACCCTTTCCCAGTCTAAAACCTGTTCCAGCTTTTGCAGGTGTCCGTGCTTTGTGCACAGCCTCATCAGTAGGTACAGCTGAAAATGGAGCACCTTGGTAGATTTGGAAGTTTTCTGTGGCCCCTTTTGTGTAGAAAGGATTATCCAGGCAGGCTGAAATCCACCAGAAAAATGTCAAGGAAAACTGCATATGCAGAGTAGAAAGCAGCCATTTTTCCCCTCTGATTACACTGTCTGAACAATATCCCTGTCTCCTGCCCTAATGAATTCAGCATTGCTGTACTAAGCACTGGTCAAAATCACTAAATGCTCCCCTACATTAATTGAATGTATCAGAAAATCTGTGTACTGTGTTGCAGGTCTGCATGACTCCCAGGAGATTATTTGTAATATCTATTCTTAGCTAAGTGCAGAATTTCCCAAACACTGGTTTTATTTTCTGCATCCAGCAGGAATTGCTTTCCTTTCAACATTCCACTGCCAAACAAAGTGGCAAGAAGGTGTACCTTGCTGAGCTATCAAAACCAATGTGTGACTACTGATCCCTTTCTGTCACCTTTCATGGGCTTTGTTGTGTTCTTAGCAGTACTTTAGTTTCTTTTAATCGGTTCTCTTATCCTGTGACAGGTTATTTTCAACACATACTAAAACCAGAACATCAGAGGGACAAGTTTAATGAATTTGAGTTTAGTCCAATTAATAAATTCAGCCAAAGAATTCAAAAGGAAAGCTTTAAAAATATGCAAATACATGCCCATTACTGTCTTCAAAGTATTTATTTTTGGAAATGCCATATTGTTCACATTGAAACTTAAAAAACAAATGAAACCATTTGATAACAGTGTTTTCATTTACAACTTAGTTTATACAAAAAAAGGTTTAAAAAAAAAAAAAAGAAAAAATGTTTTAAGTACCTCCAAATTCAACTAAACATTCCTGATCAACAACAGAGGGACAGATAATCTAAAAACAAATACCTATTTAATTTTTAGGATAAAGAATCTCCTGAAAGCAATTGTCAACTTATTTTCCCCTCAATATTTCCTTGTGGTTACAACCCAGTAAACCCTTCAGTCACCCATCCCTGCATAAGTCAAATAATTTCCTGCTTTCATTAATGTTGTTCTCAGTTTTAGAAACTTCACGTGAACAGACACTTTTTTTAAAGCAGTTTACTCAGAAAATGATATCTCATGACATCTCACCTGTACTTTATCTCTCAGTACAGCTGACTAAGAGATGATTTTCAGCACCTGGCACAGCTCCTTGTCTCAGTACATATAGAAGTTAAAAAAAAAAACAATCAGTTAAACTGATCATAGCTAACCACAGTCCTTTCTTCTGAAAGGCAAGAGATGTGAATAAATGACTGGTGTGGATACTCTGCTCTTCCAATTTTCTTCTCAGATGTTCTTTCTCTATGACCATCAATTCACACTAGTTCTGCCTGAGGATATTACTCTGACCCGCTATCTAAAATTAAAATCTTGCTGTTTATTTTCTATGTCTTCATCTCCTTTCCTTTTTCTGCTTATTCAGAAGAAGATGGATTTATGGAAGCTGTGGTCCCAGTGAAAGAGATAACCACCTCCCCAGCCTCATTCCCAGGAGACAGTAACTCAATGCAAGTCAAAATTGTCCCCACCGAGAAGATTCCTGCAGGCACACCTGCAAGGACAAAAGGAAAAGGCAAGTGAAAAATGAATTGCACCTTTTCTCATTTACAGCACTCCCCTGTTCCTGTTCACAGCCATCAGAGGAGTCAGCATTTTTCATGGATATGTAGAATGACACTATTTTGTTCCCTAAATCTGGAGGTTACATACAGTCCAGGATGCACAACATTGACTGCCCTGGAAAGGGCAATTCACTGCCAACCGACCAGGAAAACTTAACTAACCTTTAATAAACAGCCTCTCACTAAGAATTAACAAATTTCAGAAGATTGCCAGCTGATAATAGTTCAGAATATGCACTTTTTGACACACCACTGAAAGAACAGTTTATTCTACCTTCACAAGTCTAATCTATGCATTTGTCTCCTCCAGAGACAAGCCCTGCAAGGGGTGGCCTGAGCACAGCTTCCTCTGGAATAGCTCTGGACCTGGGACTGTCTGACACAGAACCTGCAGGAAAAGGTAAATAGAGGGGTTTTTTCCCCATTATACAGGAAAAGGTAAATAAAGGGTTTTTAACCCATTATATCTGTTGAAATTTTCAGCTACCTCTATATTAAAAGCAGGTATGTATTAAATATGAAGGTTCTAGTTATCTTAAACCAGTCAGATAAGCACACATATATTAGTATTTAGAAGAGGCGGTGCAGATATCTGCAAAAACTTTCACCACTTTAACCTCTCCTGCCAGTGTGCTATCAGTAACACAAAAACTACTTTTTATTAGCTTATGAGTACATTTTTCATAGAGTGCAGTATCTAAAATGAGCTCAGTGAATGTTTGCCCCTGCTTTTGTTTGCAGAAAGTAATTTAATCAAATCTTTAAGTTACTTTGTTTTACAAGCAGCAACAATGGGCTCTTCATTCTGACCTTTTGCCAAAGCCTTGCCTGTCAGACTTTTTCTCAACGTTTCTGATTCTGTTCCAATTCCTGCTCAGAGATCCCAGAGATCTCAAGACATTTCAGAGCTGTCACTGCTATAAATCCACTCGAGGACATCCCATCCATCTTGTTAAGCTTCCCAAAGGAGAGAAGCAGCCCTGGAACTGGAAAAGAGCAGACATGAAGAATCAACCTCACCTTTCACCAAACTGGAAAATTTGATTTTAAAATACCGGCCTTTAGAGAGCACAGAGCAATGCATGAACCTGTGGTTCATTCTGTGAATTAACATGGATAAGTCTAGACCTAAGCAGGCACATGGGCAGAATTTCCTACTGGAGACAGTAATGCAGGGTTTTCCCTGACAGAAACAGGGTCGTGGGAGAAAGGAGAATGCAAAGGGAACAGAAGCCTTCCCTCCCTCTCCTGCAATCCAACCATCAGCCCATTCAACCCTTTCCCTGGCAAAATCCCAGAAGAGGCCCCCTTGATGTCTTTCTCCTGATATGGAACACAGTGTTCTTCCAAATCTTATGAATAATTCCTGCAATATCAGTTCTTCCCGAGTTGGGGGAGCCACAGGGACATTAGGATTGGGATTTGGTGATGCCAAAACCTCAGCTGCACAGTAGCCATTACAACAGATCACTCCTGCCTTCAGTCTAGGGGCACCACAGCTCAAATTGGACTATATTTCAAGTGAAAACAACAAAAAACCACTATTGTTTCCTCCAGCAAAACATGGTCATTGACCAGCTATCACTGTGGAAACACAAGAGGTTAGGACTGTATGTTCCAAATTACCAAGACAGAAACCACTGAATACTCAGTTAGGTTTAAATATTCCAAAAGAAAAAATTAGCTATGAAAGATTACAAAGGACTGCGAAGTATTCTCATTGCAATCCAACTTGACTTGTATGTTATATCTTCATAGGGATCTCTCTCCCCTCTAAAAATTGCTTTGCCCTTCTGCTATCTTGCTCAGTCAGCAATATGCTCAGAGCCATAATTCATGGAATGCAGCAATAATTTAGAGGTGGTAATGTTGTCTTTCAAAGTTTCTGATAGCTCTGGAAACACTTCTATCTTCACAAGAGAGCCCTCAACCAATGAAAACACGATGTGTTAAATAACAACTTTGCTTTCTAGTGTGTGAGCGACTGACATTTCTGCAAGAGAGAGGACGTGGAAGAGTGAAGGAGGAGCTGCCCCAGCTTGGAGAAATGCTGTTCTGTTTAACTGAGCGCTGCCCAGAG
Source organism: Dasyornis broadbenti (assembly GCA_013397935.1). Classification (NCBI taxonomy): domain Eukaryota; kingdom Metazoa; phylum Chordata; class Aves; order Passeriformes; family Dasyornithidae; genus Dasyornis; species Dasyornis broadbenti. Next base: position 85,289 of record VZRN01004509.1, on the reverse strand, counting down.
GAATTTGAGTCTTATGGCTGCTACTGTGGCCAAGAGGGAAGAGGTCATCCCACAGATGCACTGGACAGGTGTGGGCTCCTCTCTTATATATGCCATTAACTGTGGGTGTTATTGGGGTGCCAAGGAAGATCAGTACCTCTTTTGTTGGGCATTGTACTGCTATGCATCAGTAGTCAGGTCACATTTTGGGGAAAAAAATCCACTTAAATAAAACATGAAATAGTCTAATGTGACTACAACACATTCTATTGTTACATCCATATTTTAGAGAGGACTCACTCAATTAAAATAAGAAAGGTGAACAATGGCAGGTAAGTAGAGCAGAAGAAGGAGTACCTCAAATAGATGAGGATAAGGGTCACTGTGAAACTTGCCTAAGAGGTGGCTTGGAAAGTGATTTATGATGAGAAGAATTAACATCCACCCAGGGCATGCCATCCTTCAGAGGGGAGCAGAGCTGGAGCAAAGTCCTGTCGGAGCTGCAGCCAAGAGCCAATCCTGTGCAGCGCAGCACAGCACAGCTGACGATGAGCCGTGCAGAGAATTCCACAAAATGAAAGCTCCTCTGAGAGCATTGTATTTACAGCTAAAAATCCCTTCCTCTGTGGAAGTTAGTAACAGTTGGGGCACATCAGGTCTAAGTATAGCACACACCTTTTTCCTGCACTCACACACAAGTAAAACTGCCTACTCATGAAAAATTGGATTAGATGATGGCATGATCTGGCTATCGTGATGCAGTTTTCAGATTTCCAGCCAAGATTTGAACACTCGAAGACACTTCTCATGGCAGATTAGGTCATGGTTACAATTGAAATTATGTGTCTTAAAATTAAAACAAACCCCTGTTAAATACATGACACCAAAGGAATGAGGAAGAAGGAAATGAAAGTAGGGACAAGTATAGGAGGAGAGTAGGAACAGTTTGGGCTGCTTTTTGTTCTTCATAGAAAAAAAAAAAAATCCATGGTACGAAAACTAAAATTTATCAGTTTTAATAGATATTGAAAGTAAAGAGATACAAATAATTGTGAGCACTCTGGGATTCAGGAAGAGAAAATATTTTCCATTAACTCCTACTATTTATTTTAGATGCTGCTTCTCTCATCACTGCTGTATGGAACAAGTTAAGAAACTTGGATGTCATGCAGAAAGAAATTTGAGATCTGAAGTTGTATGTTTTGATCATATGCCAAAATGTAAGTTTGTGCTAGAGGAAATTCTCATGTCCTGATTACAGTATGTGAGTACGAGACTGAATGCCACCATGACTGAGAGCTGAGCATGGAGGCGGAAATATTTAGCTTACAAAAAGCCAGCAATGTTTACTATAAACTTGAACTTTTTTCCTAGTTGAGACAAAGGTTATTACACCACTGTGTATGATGTGACCAGGTCAAGCTGAGAAAATGACATTCAGACAAATTAATGTAATTGTAGACAGAAGTGAGCTATTTGTGTCTTTACACTCCCAAAGTCAACTAAAACCAGTCAGACCTTCCACTGCCCAGCACCTTGGTGTCAGGCTTTTGTTTAGATAATTAATGGTGACTTTGGAGACTAAAATTCATGGCAGATTTGAAAATTTTATTTTCAAAAGCTCATTTACCCATGGCAAGTTACACACTAAGTTTAACAGCTTTCAAACATTGATTGTGAAAGTTCTCTTTTAGGCATTGGTTGGAACACGTGTGAGAAGCTTGTCTGTGCCTGCGCCAAGGCCGCGGCTGAGTGCATGGCTTCTGCCTTCTTCAACGAGAGCCTGAAGCTTCCCCACAAGCAGGAGTGCCGACAGGAGAAGGTCTCCTGCCAAGGGGACCCTGCTGAAAGGCCTCCAACAGGCACAGAAATAGGCACAGGGGGTTCCAGCTCTGAGGAGAGCAGTGAGGAGGAAGGTGCCCTGCGGAGCGGATTCCGAAGAGCCAAGAGAAGGACACAGCATTCCATGGGGACCTCTAGAACTGTGGGACATGAGGGCAGATAACCACCCACCTCCACAGGCTTGGGAAGTGGCATGGCAGCAGTCAGCCACTGGGTACCTTCCTCCTTATCCTCTACAGCACACAAATGACAATCATAGACTAGGATTAGGTGTTAGGCTGTATTAACTCCTTACTGTAGGGAGGTCAGCACTACGGACCATCTATCTAGGTCAGATATTACATTAAATAATTATCTGACAGTATTCTGCATAATTTCACTTTCTGTGTAAAAACAGTTATGATCAGACTGATTTTTGTTAACTGTGCACTTGGTTCAGACTGGATCTTCCTGATGGTGGCCAAGTATTTCAGGTTTTTAATTAAAACAACCTTCAACTACTCCAACTCCTTTTGCAGATGTTCTTCCTTTACCGAGGTTAGTAGGAAACAATGAGAAGAAAAGCTAAAGTAATTTCATGAAAATTAGCTCCTTCTTTCATTCCAATCTATAGCTCTGTGCAACTCCCTTCTGAAGGCACTAGAAGGCCCAAAATGCTGGACAGACCCTTCTCTTAGGGAAGTCTCTTGCCTCCCTGGGGCCCAAGTTAAGGACATGACCAGGAAACTTCCCAGCCTGGTACAGTCATCAGACTGTTACTCATTATTGCTCTTCCATGCTGGGGACAATGAAGTCACAATATGCAGCCCAAGGGTGATCAAAAGACTTCAGCACCTTGGAATGGCTGATCAGGGAATATGGAACACAGGCCATTTTTCCCCCTATCCTTGCAGGAACAGATAGACCCAGTTTATCAATACCTGTCTCCATGGCTGGTGTCACAGCCAAAATTTGGGGGGTTTTGGTAAAGGAATGATCAGCACAACACCAGGCCTGTTTATGTCAGATGGGATTCATATTTCTCAGAGGGGCAAGAAGGTCTTTGCTCATGAGCTATCGGCGCTGACTGAAAGGCTTTAAAACAGATTTTAAAACAGAGAGGGGTATTATCAGGCCATGACAAAGCTTTAAAGATCCCTTCCAACCCATTCGATGATTCTATGTCTCACCAACATTTCCTAGAACAAAAAATGTTGCTACAAACTTCCCAGTGATTCAGCTGCTCTGAAAAGTCTGGATTTCTTCTCCATCATCCTGTTCTACAGGCTGAAGTTTGTCACCAAAGTATTCCTTGCAGACCAATGACTACACCCTCATCTGCTGGATGCAGAGATGCTGCCTGTGTTCTTCCAGATCATGCAGCAGTTCACTAAACACCATGATCTGATCCTGTGTGAACTGAACAGTGTGAGAACAGGAGGTCAAAATGCCTGTGAATGTTCTTGGATGAGCAGTTTATAAATTTCTGGCTGGTGATAGCCCCCCTTCACTATTTTTCCTACACTTAAAAGTGAAAAGGATTAGTACAGTGCAAAAAGAAACCCAAACAAAACTGAAAACAAACAAACAAAATGCAAACACCACCACCCCTCCCAAAGTGTGAACAAACAAACAAACAAACCCCACCACACAAACTCCCAAATTAAACCCCGTAAGTATTTAGTGACATGAATCCCTCTGGACCCCAGTGGCTACACCATCAGCACTAGTGAAAAAACCCAACAAAACAAAAAGACTTTTTTTAAAGGAAGGCAGAGAGGACAGTTAAGTGATGTGAGAAATTCTATTTGCAGAGAAGATTTTAATTAACTCCCCCCCTTATGGTGTACAGTAAGAGGACATCTCAGTACTGAAGCAAAATACAACTGCAAAATGCCCATTTTTCTCCTATGCTGAGGATGAGATCTGCATTATGCTGCAACTTTTATCACCCTTTTATGATAGTGATGAAAAAATATTTTGTATTTCACAGCATTTATAAATAAATAGTGCAATGAAAAAGTGAGATAGATAATGAGCTGAAATGGGGAAAACTGGCCTTTAAAGAGGTGAACAAAGTGCACTGCAGAGCAACAATAACAACAGCTCATCTCTCTGATGAGAGCAGTGCTGCTGCTCTGAACACTGCACCTTAAAATAAACCCCCATTCCATTCTGCTGATTACTACTACCTTCATGGTTATGCAAACATTCACTCCATGCTGAATTTTCTGACTGCAGAGATAGGCATGGATCATTTGATCAATCAAGTAAGAGAAATAACAAAATAAATATGTTGTTATTCAGGCAATGTTGTCATTAATTCCTTTGAGCTTTTTTCCTCAGAATCTCTTATTTCAGGAAGAACTTAGCACCCAAGTTGTGCCCTAATTACTACCACATGAATTGTGTTGATCAAGAGAAGTCTTAAATAATCTAGTTATGATTAGCTACATTTATTCATAATCAGAGATCACTGCTAAAATAATATAAAAACGACAAGCAAATGAAGAAGAAACATTTAGCATTATCTTTTTCCTTTTTCTCTAATTCTAATAGTCACTTTATACTATATTTTTCATAGATTTGGGGCATAGCTGGCCAAAACTCAACTGTTTCCCAAAAGCTAACAACTAATTAACTACTCATCTAAAAATATTTCCTACTTCAATATTTTAACTTTTTAAGTGCTCAATTCTTTGCCTGAACCATGGGCAGGGACACCTTCTATTAGACCAAGTTGCTCAAAGCCCCATCCAACCTGGCCATGAATGCTTCCAGGTATCCACAGCTTCTCTGAGCAACCTGTTCCAGTGCCTCACTACCCTCACAGGAAAGAATTTCCTCCTAGTATCTAATCTAAACCTACTCTTTCCATTTGAAGCCATTCCTTCTTTTCTTATCACTGCGTGCCCTTGTCCAAAGTCCCTCTTCAGTTCTCCTGAATCCCCTTTAAGTACTAGAAAGTGCTCTAAGGTCTCCCCAGAGCCAGGGGGATCATGAGCCAGAAGAAATCATGTTCTTCCAGAACGAACAGCCCCAACTCAGTCTGTCTCCACAGAAGAGGTGCTCCAGCCCTCTGATCAACTTTATGGTCTCCTCTGGACAAATCAACATCTTTCTTGTTTTGGGGACTCCAGAGCTGGATGCAGTAAGCCCAGGTGGGGTGTCACAAGGGCAAGAGTAGAGGGGGAGAATCCCCTCCCTCACCTGCTGCCCACAGGGCGTTGGATGCAGCCCAGGACACGTTTGGTTTCTGGGCTGCCAGAGCACATGGCTGGGTCAGGTTGAGCTTCTCACCCACCAACACCTCCAAGTCCTTCTCCCCAGGGCTGCACTTGACACATTCTCCTCCCAGCCTGTGTTTGTGCTTGGGATTGTCCTGACCCAAGTGCAGGACCTTGCAGGCCTTGTTGAATCTCGTAAGATTGCCACATCGCACCTCTCAAGCCAGTCCAGGTTTAATATTAAATAAACATATTAGTTTAAATATGATGCAATATGTAATGCTGTAATATCTGCAAAAGAAAAAGGGTGTGTAAACTGAGAGCTATTTTAAATGCTAAAAAATTAGTAACTGACATCTTAATCATGAGCAATAAAAATTAACTGACACCTTAGAAAAGATTAATTTTAAATTTTGGTTTATTTTATTGCTTAAATATAGATTGCACAGTGTGTTCTTACATTTATTGAAACCGGTTCATAACATACAGTACAGAATATATGACCGTTGGAACAACAGACAAATTAACCCTACTCTGATTTGGACAACAGGCTATTTCTACCTTTTAAAATTACCAAGGATTTAATTTATCTTAAAGTGACCCACTACCAAAAGCTATATTTTTTCCAAAATGACATAATAGGAAAGAGAACCTCAAGTAACAGCTGGAATACATTTAAACCGGGTACCAATTGTAACAATTATGACAGTGCTCAGTGTGTTGCAGATAACACAGGGCCAGTTTGCATAAGGAGCTTTTAAGTTCTGCAGCTTGTCTGAACAACATAAAGAGATCAGTGAAACAAAGCAGCTTTGTACAACAAACAGCATTCTTAATTCTTTTGGTTTCATTTGTTAGATCGTATAACAATAGCTACCAAAACAATACATTTTACAGTCACTCCCACCTCCCACATGTCTAGAAAGGCCAGAGCAAAACAATTACCAACTTACAGACTCCCTGAATTTCCATAAAGGAAGAAATTAAATACCACATGAACACACAGTGTTACAAGCTCTTCACTCTCTGCACAACACCTGCACAACACCTGCATTTCCCAAACAACGCTCACTGAACACTGGAAACACAGAAACCTACCATCACCATAAAGGAAAAATACTCCAGCAACAGAACAGAAAATGAAATGCTGAATCTAGTTTTTTCACATGCAGCATTCATGCAACAGAATTTAATCACAGAAACAATCCTCTATTTACAGCACAGTCTCCATACTGCACAAGTGCAAACAGAAGTACATTCTTTATTACTTAGACTCCTTACTTTCTTTTTGTACAAAAGTGCCGAGTGATATTCTTAAAAAAAAAAAATGACAGAGTGGGTAGGTGTTTTACATTGTATCCCTATGTTGGATTTACTTTTTTTAAAAAATTACAGTCCTTATATAGGCCAAAAAACTATTAGTCTTACCTTAAAAAAAAAAGAAAAAAAAGTGAAAACTAAAAGCTAGAGTCCTATTTATGTGTAGACTGTGGTCTGATCAGGCTGATACGCTGCAGCAGTAAAAATCACAACGGAATGCTGTAGATAAGGGGTTGTTTCGTCATCCACTAACAGCTGTGATTGCACTGTTAAACTGAAAAGAAGGTCTCAATTACCTTTTGAGCTTTGTGAATGCCTTCTGAAAGTCTCAGCATGTCATCTCATAGGTTTAAGTAGCTGATATTTCTCTGATGTCATGCCACATCAGGCTTTTAAATGTAGTCCAGTAGAATATTGGACTACAGCTCAAAAAACTTAAAATCCTTTTTAGAGTGGGTTGGCAAATGCTCCAAACAGCCAGCAAATTAGCAGAGCTAATAACCCTTCGGATCCTGAGTTAGGCAATCAAAGATTAATTTAGGTTGGGACTTCTGAAAGTCATCTAAACCAAGCTCCTGTTCAAAGCAGGGCTAGTTGAAGTTAGGTTACTTTGTTCATGTTCACTGTTCATCCAAACCACTCAATTAAATGTTTACATTTATTATAGATATTTGAGAGCATTCATTTGTGTTTGCGCAGGCCCAGTCAGATTCAGAGAGATTAAGGGACTTCAAAGTTACTATTCATGGCATCAATGAATGTTGTTTTTCTTTTTTTGCCTGCAGAATTTAGTGAGTCATAAAGACAGCCTTGACAATTATCATCAAATGTCCATGATTTACTCTATCAGTTTTACTTTATTTACATTTGAATATTTTATGCTCAGATACATAAACCTATGAAAGTTACCTTATAGGTTTGAGAAATGAAACAAAAACAAACACAGAGATGCATCTCTAAAAATGCTTTTGCTTGAAAATATATGTAATAAATTCTTGATCTTTAAATGGTTTAATCGAGTTTTCTTTTAATTTCTAAAATATCACTAAAAAGCTGTTATAAACTAGAGAAATATCTCATATAATATAATATAATTTCAGTATTTATGATTTAAAATGCCCTCAATTTATTTTCTGCTATACTAAATATATCTCTCCTGTATTTATACTAAAGCAGACAGCAAAATACTACAGTGTTTTCAAAAGTACAGTCTGTAAACCATATATCTTAAGACATGAAATATATTGCACAATTCCGTGCTTCAAGAGGAGATTTCTCCTTTTTTTTGCAAAGCTTAAAATCTACCTCTTAGCAAGAAACACAGGACATATACTGGGTGTATCTATCTAAAAAGCATGTTATGTGATGCATCAAAAAACACTTAACAAGTGTCCATTAATTCATTCACTGTATTTGAACACATGTAAGGTATTGGGTTTTTTTCCATATATTTCAAACCAAACAAGTTGAGTAGCTATGACAGCATAAACAAGAGGGAGCTCAGGTAGTGCTCCACTGGTTACGTTGAATGAGATGAAGCAAGCCAAAAGCATTCTAGTTTGACACAGAATTGCGGTGGAGAAGAGTTTAAAAAAAAAAAAAAAAAAAAAACCAACCAACCAACAAACAAACCAATCAACCGAAAAAAACCCAAAAAACCACCAACACAAAAAAACCCCTAAAAAAGCTTTCCTAGGTTTTTCAGTTATAATCTCTCAAATTAAAGGAATTTGAAGCAATACAGATTCCTAGAGTAACTTAAATATTTACTTATATGGCAAGACAAGTTTTAAATCTGACTTTTACATGTACTCAAATATGAAAATGAAGAAACATGATCTGTGAAAAACCTAACTTAAAATATATTACAGAATAAAACAATTCAAGACAGTTTCATGAATTTGGCTAAAGTAATCTGTATTTGGCTCATGTCCATAATTATATTAAAGTTAGGTACAATAAACAATAAAATTTGAAAACTCATCTTGTTCTTTCTATTGTACTCTACTCTAAATAATATCCAGCAGACTTCAGAAGACACTTAATACACACAAAGATCTGGAAACTTCATCTCATAGACTGGAACAGAATGGTAATGAGCATGTCCAGCAGTAATGGTCATCGTTCCTGAGGGGCTAGGCGGAGGACTGTGTGAGAAGCACAACCAATATACAGAATTTATAGTTATATGGATTGCTTTTTTGTAACTTTACACAGCAATAGTTGAGAAACAAGAGTAAACTACCCCCCATATATATATATATCAACAGTATACCATAAAATAATAAAATACCAACAGCATTTTATCCTAGTCCTGAAATTCTAATGAAAATTTTTCTATTCTCATCTATATCATCAATTTCACTGATGTTACAGAACTATCCAAATGCATCTTATTGCTAATAAATATTATTTATCTTGCATAATAATGTGCACCACTCTCTATAACAACACCATGTATTACTTTGGCTGCTCAGTATCTAATTACTTTCTCAACCAGATGCAGCAATGGGAAAACAACAGCACACTGCAACACTACTGATAAGACACAGAGATACTATAAGACATGATGACACGGCTTCTGGATATTCTCCACTATCAGAAAGATTCAAAATAGTACGAAAATAAAATTGATGAAAAGTACTCTTTTTCAGTGTCCTGGTTTTGGCTGGCTGGGATACAGTTAATTTTTTTTACAGTAGCTGTGGTTTTGGATTTGTGCTGGAAACAGTGCTGATAACACAGGGATGCCTTGTTACTGCTGAGCAGAGCTTACACAGAGTCAAGGGGTTTTTGCTCCTCACACTGCTGTGCCACTGCATAGGCTGGAGATGGGCAAGAAGCTGGGAGGGGACAGATGGACAGCTCACCCCAGCTGACCCATGGGATATCCCATATCATACGGTGTCATGCTCACCAGTAATAGCTTTAAGGAAAGAAGTAGGAAAGAAGGGACATTCAGAGTGATGGCATTTACCTTCTCAAAGAGCCTTGCCTTCCTAGAGATGGCTGAACAACTGCCTGCCCATCGGAAGTGAATTAACTTCTTATTTTCCATTGCTAGTATGTGTGATGTTTGCTTTACCTATTAAAATGTTCTTATCTCAACCCATGGGCTTTCTCACTTTTACCCTTCCAATTCTCTTCCTCATCCCACTGCGGAGGGTTAAGTCAGTGGCTATGTAGGGCTGAAATGCCTGTCAGGGTTAAACCACAGCACCTAGTTAAGGCAACTATTTTCTCCTTATTACATGTATTTGAGAACACTATGACATAATCATCTGAAAATAGCCACAATTGCTTTATAAATCATTTTTCAGTCACAATATTCTTCCTGCATAAAGCCTTACCGGATGGTGAGTTCCAGTATCTGTGTCAGTCTATCATGAAGCAAGTTTGCCTAGGAAAAAAAAATTGAATTATTAACTCCTAGATATTGAACTGATCTTCAATGGATGTGCCAGACCATACTCAACTGAGTTCCACATTGCCACATGCAAATCTAGGCCCCATTTCTTCTCAATTTCTTTTCTCACTGCTGCAAGGATTCTGAGCCTTAAAAATGCATTTGAGACTGAGTAAGCCTGTCCTGGAGTGCCAGGAATTACATAGCAAATTCTGCTGTTGCAGACAGGAGTTTAACAAACCTGAAATAGATTTAGTTATTCAAAATATATAATGGATTAAGTACTGCTCCAGTTATCCCAGAATTAAATACAAATGGACTGTGAACCTGGATTTCAAAGATAGCAAGGAAAACATTAAGGTGAAGAATGTACAAGATATCCATTCCTTTCCAAATGGTTCAGGAACAATCAAAAGCACACTTCAAACTACTGGAATCTCACAACATTGATAACAGAGCAGACAAAAAAAAGAAAGCCTGAACTTCTAAAGAAGCAACAGCAGCAGTGACCTGACAACTTAAATCACCTTCAGTCAACAAAAGCCCATTAATGCCTACACTGATATATTCAGTGATCTATAACATTTTGCAGAAACTCACTTTGGTTTCACATTGAGCTGCAATTTCTTCAAATGGTGCTTTTTGGAACTTTTCAATCACGAGACGCCTTTTTTCCTTTTCCTGCTCTTCAAGTCCATTGTTATCTTAAAAAAAATTAGAAAAAAAAAAAAAGATAAATGGCAATCTTTGCTATCAAGTATAAGTGATATCAAATGTGCACTGCAGAAGTGAACAACGGCTGTGCTTGAAGTGATGCAACCATTCTCAGGTGAGCTGTCATCTGGCATTGCTCCTAAGCAAAATGCAGATAAAATTTCAGGGAGATGGTTTGAGGACCCAATTTTACCCCTTTCTTACTATGTCTTTAATTATGTATATCCAGGCTCCCTTTTGCTTTATTGCCTGCACTTCTCACTTACTGTACACAGGTTCAGCTTTGGGAGAAACCAAGGAAAGTTCCTCCCTCCCAGTAGCGCGCTCACAGAAGGCCAGAGTTTTCTATCAAAATTTGGGAAAAGCCAGTTCAACCTCCATAGGCTGACTGAACCTATAAGCAGCTAGAACCTTCCAGCATCTAATGAATTTATGTACCTGGGGGATTAGGCACACTTGGAAGACTGTCAGATTAAATTATTATTTAGAATGTGTTTACCGTTTAAAACATCAATGTTTAATCCATATTTCAAACAGGATTTTTGTGGACTGGACAGCATTAATTAACAATTAGTTACAGTAATATGAAATAAAGAATCTGGATAATTCTATGTTTTCATAGCCAGGTCACTTGTCAGAAAAATGTTCTTTTAAAAACACCTGAGTGATTTTGAAGTTCACAATGTGTAATTTACAATCTACTTTTTGAATTAATTGAAGACCTGAAAATCTTAATATAAAAAAAATACTCAAGTTATTTCATAAGTAATCACTCAACGTAACTTGAATATCTCACATTTATAGCTTGGTTTATAAGGCAAATGTAATAGATGACAGGCATTTCCAGATGCTTTTCATTCAGTCTGATTAACTTCAGAAAATGAATTCACTAACATTATCAAGATATAATTTCAGAGATTCAGAAATAAGTAACTGGAGTTTTAAATAAATTTACTAGCTGAAAAGAAACAAAAGTAATATTTTATGTTACTCTGGCCTCTCCTTTTTCTTCAGCAATTCCATAGTAATCGAGAACTATGCTGCACAAACAAAACTGTAATAAATCTTACCAATGGCTTTCTTCAAAGCTTCAAAGGTGATTTCTTCAGTATTATCAACCTAAGCACAAAGAAACAAAATTCCTTAACCATCACATGTAACATATACGCTTCTATAAAAATAAGGAGTGTGATAAATTCTGACAGCTGAATTTTTCTGCCTTACAATCTCTAATTAACTTTATTTGGACTTTCTGTGACAGGCAAGAAATCAGTAATTCGTATTTTTAAGCCACTGAAATTAGTGAGGAAATTTTTATTCAGTGAGATAATTCTAATTTCGTAATTCTAGTCAAGATGCTTTATGGCAACAATCTTTTACAAATGGATTTGAATTTTGGTAGAACACTCCTTTAGGTCAGGAATAAGCTGTAGTGTTTCTATACTGTAAAATCTCACTACTGGTCCTTAGACAGCTGTTGCCAATAACATCAACTGCTTCCTGAGACTCACTAAGTTACCAGCAATGTGATGCTAAAATAAGAGATGACAATGGAGTGCAGAGTGGAAAATGGTTACTGCTTTAGGCTAACTTTTGTACCATTATGGCTCCAGATAATTTGGTGCTTACATGAGAAACACTGGAGTTAAAGGGCTCTTCATGACAAGCTATGTCTATTGCACTGTTCATCTAATGATATGAATATCCATTTGCTGCTGCAGATGTACTTCACCAGGAATTGCCTGGTCCTGCAAAATTAGCAAAGTGCTTCCACTGGTTTTAAGACCTAGTTTCTATACTAGTAAATACACCTACAGTAAAACCACTGTCATGAAATTAGGGGAGAATGCTTACATGGTTTCTTGGCTTGAACTTCTCCACTTCAATCCTTCCAACGTGTAAACAAGCAGCACTTTTATTTTTCCAGATAAACGCTAATTATTTAGAATGGCCTAATATGATTTAAAATAAGAGATCTGTAAGGTGGCAAAAAAAAATCCTTCATCCTAATCAGAAGACTGAATTCTCTCAGTTTTTTAATTCATTGGCTTGAGCTACTGTTAAGGGATAAGCCAGCAGAAGTAGTTATTTCCTTTTCATGAGCTGCAGCTCTAAATTGTACTTTTCTAACAGGTTTTGCTGTATAAGCATGTATTCTCTATGTCTGAATAAAAAAAATATTAATAAATAAACAGTGAAACACCTTTTTTGTGAAATATTCGTGGATATGGCTATAGATCAAGAATATCCAGTTTCTGAAATAATCACCTTTTATACAATTCACATTTGGTAAATAATACTTGTTTATGGTAGCCTTTCTTAGTTCTAGTTACCATCCACAGTAGTTGCTGATATTACCCAGCATTCTACTTGGTTATTAATATCACAAAAGCACTATCTGCTTTTACAAGTGCTTTCACTTTATAAATGGAGACAACTATGGAATAACACACCTTCCTGAACAGGATTCACTAACAGACTTGGCACCACAAAAAACTTTGAGTACACTGACAGAAGAATTGCATTTGTATTGTATGCAATAATAACTATTTTATGGATAAACAGTCTTCTACCTCAGTGCAGAAATGATACCATACATAATTAATCCTAAAACTTCCATTAAGTAGGTAATCCTCTCAATCATAAAGCTCCTTTTGTTGCAGTTTAGTTCTGCTGACTGTTACGGATTTTTACATTTACTAATCTACACAGCAAGAAAACCAGATTTGGTATACAGGTATGAAGGTGCAGTCAGCTAATTGGAAAATACTGTTTTCTCCTTTGCCTTCTAAAAAAACATCATAAAGCAAGTCAAGGAGGAATATTTTGCTCCTACATTTCTGATTAATAAAATTCTTGGTTTTAAGAGATAAAAAGTAATTCATTATTGAAGATACTAGACCATATTAAGACCACATTAAACTGAGAACTCAGGTTTTGATTTATCTACAACCACTACATTCACTTCAAAATGATCTATGTATCAATGCTTGGCATAACATCAGCATAACTTGAAATCTGAAATGGAAATGTCTCTCATTTAATTCTACTTTCAAGAGAGTTGTTCAGTCACACATACCCTATATTATGCATGATTTTAAAAAAGAATACTAATGTCAAACAGCCCAAATTCTACAAGGAGCATTTACTTGCCTCTGAAAGCTACAGATCTGACTGTCTCACTTATTTTTCAAACACCTTCTTATTCTTTCTCCTGAACTTTTATCTGTATCCTTGCTAAAGTACAAATGCAAGAAGTGAATACAAAAGATCACCTGAGATATTGTCAGCACAAAGCAGAAAGGAATAATAATAGCAATAATAACAATAACAATAATAATAATAATAATAATGCAAAACATATCACTTCTGTCTAAAGTGAAGCTTGCTCCTTTGCAACAGCTTAATACTGAATTTTTAACTAACACACAGCTTGACTCAGTCCACACATTTTGCTTCATGTCTTTAGGCAGTTTGTGTTTGAAGATGCCAAAAGTAGGAATCATCTGTACCTCATCTGAGGTACAAACACCTCAATTTCAACAGCTAATCTGCATTGCAGCCAGTAGAAATCCAGTTAATAAAAATCAGCAGAAGCTCAGAAAAGATTCAGTAGAAGTAGGAACTTATTTTAAGAAATACTTCAAATGAAGTGTCAAATGATATGGGATAATTTTAATTATAACGCAGTCTTCCTAAGGGATAATTAGCATCAGCTCCTATACCCTACATATGAACCTTTTGTTGCTACTTTATCCTTCCCGTGACTTTTAAGAGATGCATATTAAACTCTTCTGGAGGGGAACAGCGCACAATGCACAGACACTGGTGCATGCAGCCTGCCTAGTCTTAAGCTGTACCACTCAGACAGCAGGTTTCCCTCTACGCTTCTATCTCACAGCCCCGGGCTGATGAACAAATCACTCAAATACTTCAAATGATACAGGAGTGCAGACGCTGAAATTTGTTGTATCCCTCAAAAGGGAAAGAAAACATTCTAGAATATTTACTTATAAAATACCAGTTGTTTGGCATGTAAATATATGTATTGCTACCCCATATTCTGCAGCACTATCTGTAAAAACTGTAGTGACTGAAAATACTCCTTTTTGAATAAGATCAGCACAGTATCTTTGACAACATATTTCTGCAAGCACACAACTTGAAAAATCCAACCCCCCGAAGTATTTAACATTGCTTGAATAATCAGATATTCAACTTCCCAGGAAAACTTCACTTGCATTCCCCCCTCCCTCTAGTCATGATACTGCTTTAAAATAGTCTGTGATTTTCATACCTTATCCTCTATGCTGTTGCCAGACAGAATATCCACCTGAATAGACACTGTATCCACAATACTCTTCCTCCTGGAGAGTCTGTCCTCATCTAGAACAAAACAAATTATCTCACTTTTTGCATAACACACTTGAAACATGATCAGTCAAATTTCTACCCATCAGATACTGCTCTAAATTACTAAATATGCAGGAAAACAATCTTTTTATAGGTCCTTCCCCCTCGCATTCCAGATCTTTTCAACTTTCCCTTGAAAGTCCAGAATTTTAAAAACTGAGATGAGGTCTTATTCAAATGCATAATAAATAATATAGCATATGATGATCTATAGCTTTAAAGTCCTTTATAAAAGCCTGGAGTTGTTTTTTTACTTTGCTTGTGAAATTGAAATCTCAAGGCTTTAAGTTTAGGATATTCTGAAACAGAAAAGAGCTTCATGGAAGATGATTCATTGACAGAAGAAACAAAGATTTCTGAATGGAAATGAACAACAATCCTTCCTTATTCTTGTTGCTACAAGTACCACATTCAGTGAGTCTAAAAATCTACTGGGTGAAAAAAATTCTCTCCATTTCTCACTTCTTACAAGTATTTTAGCAGGACCAGCTGGCCTAAAAAGTTGTCAGAATAAGACCAGCTGTGCTGATACTCAAAGAAGCACAACCATTTAATTAATGCACATGGAGATTATGATCAAATGATCCATCAGGTGATGGAATTTCCTTCTGTGACTGCAATCCTGAGACAATGCACCAATAGTGTTTTCTCATTTTTTACATTTAATATATTAACATAAGATTTTAATAAACACTAAAAATATACTTTAAGACTTGCCACGAGAATCCTCTGACAAACAGCGACTTGAGAGGCCTGACTTTTGTGTATCTCATTTACAAAACCATGAATTGCAATGTCACATTTTAGATTTTAGCCAAGATCAAGCCATTTGGACCCAGCTATTATTATCTGACAACTTGCACTGCAGAGTTAGAAGCACCTATGGGCATTTGATACCAAAAAAAGGAGGACTGGAAAACTCCCCTATGACAAGATAATTTATGCTGATTCTTCTGCAACCTTTGTTTAAACCATTCCTAGTAAAGCAAAGTGCTTTTGCAGTGCAAATATTGAGCGTGAACAAACAGAATTCATTCCAGCAGAGCTGAACATGCTCAGCTTTTAAAAATCAATAAATAACTTTCAGAAGTTGCATAAATGAAATGTCATTTTAAGATCAAGACACAATGAAAGAAGATTAGTGAAAAACACCTGAGTTCTACTAATATTTGCCAGGTTCTCAGAGACCCTGAGCATTTGAAGTGGCATCCTGAAGGATTTACTGAATTTTTAATCCCTGCGGCTCACTGGTACATGACCCAATACATTCCAGTTCTGAGGAAAGCACCTCAGTCCCCAACGGAAAACACCCGACAAAACCACATCTCTGCTGCCATCTAGCCACTCTCTCTATAACTGACACACAAACACCGGAAGATACATTTTAGGGACTACTTTGGACAGAATTCATTTTTGTAATGGATGCCTCACTATACCTGCCTATGAAAAATGCCCTTTTATCTCTAACTTCAACATATTAAGTGGGTAAAAAAATTGTGAAAATTACCATTTTTGCTCTTATAAGATACAATGTTCATCCACACACGAAGGAGCCCAGCGGCACAAGGACAGTGGTAGAGCCCCAACATCCACTGGCCCTGCCAAGGCTGCCCCAGAAGCCTTGGCCCCATTGCCCAGGGACAATGGGAGCAGCTCTGTGTCACCTCACCAATCAAGAGGGATCCATCATTTTTCACAAGGGCATGTAGCAATAAGACAAGGTTCAATGGCTTTAAACTAAAAGAGAGTAGATTTAGATCCAATATTAGGAGAAATGCTTTGCTGTGAGGATGGTGAGACACTGGAACACGCTGACCAGAGAAGCTGTGGATGCCCCATCCCTGATATGTTCAAGGCCAGGTTGACTGGGGCTTTGAGCAACCTGGTCTAGTGGAAGGTGTCCCTGCCTGTGGCAGATGGCTTGGAACCAGATGATCTTTAACGTCCCTCTTCTCCTGTGGAGGAACTCTAGTCTTTGTGCAGTCATTATCCCAAATGGCCAGTGACTACAATGAATCATCATTGTCTGAACAACTCAGAGCTTCTTCCAACTTTCTACAAATTTTTGCAATGTCACTCAAAGAGGTAATTAGTACCATCACAAAAATGATACCTATGGCTTTACTACCTGCTCAGGAAAATAAAACAGGAAACTACTATATTATAGAGTACCAAATCATGAGTAAACACAACAGCAAACCTCACAGCATTGCTACAGGCGTGTCAAGGAGAGAAACAAAAAAAGCATAAGGAAACACTAAGTTCACTAAGTACAACACAATTTCTGGCCTAAAGGTCTTTAGGCCTTCTAAAAGCACTTTTTGACTGCACATCTAGGGACACACCACAGGAAGGAGAGCAGGCTGACCTACAGCTCATTTTTACCTTTTGACTTGTGTTTGCATTTATGAGGTTTTTTGCCTGACGGAAATAGAGTTGAATTAAATATATGTGTGTATATATAGAGACAAAAAGATAAATGAAAGTACATTTAAATTATTAGTTTTCTCCCTCCCCAAAGTAAGAAAGAGAAAAATGTACAAAAATTTGCAGATATGAATGTCTTTCAAACTGTTAAGTACCAATATATGAAACAAAAGATTACAAAATTATGTCTATAAATCATTGTTAAGCATTATGTCACCAATATTTGAAAATACCAGAAATAAATAGGATAAAATATTTACTGGCTTGTTGAGTTCAACCCTAGATTTCACAGGAATATACCAAAAATGAATCATTTTTTACTAAGCTTAACGGTCTCTTTTGAAACACTACATTCTAGCATTATAATATTAATAGCAGAAATGTAACATTTTGTTGCAGTAAAAAATGAAAAGTTTAGGAATTCCAAAATATTCCCTTGATCCTGATTTAGTTAAATAAAAACCTTGGAAGCTCAATATTCCACAGGTTTAATGATTAGTTGAGATTAATTAATTTAACTAGCTAGGGCAACAGATAAGGAACAAGTTCTGGTTGCAGCTCTTTCAAATGATTACAAAAACCCCTGAACCCATCTGATTCATATATGCTAACATTTAGGATTAAATATGGCAATTTCTCATCACCTGCAGAGGCAGTTAATCACACACTTGCAGCTAGACTTAATTAATCTTGATGTCACAACTTACGTCTCTTCCTGTGTACGAATGCATTTTTAGCAAAGTACACAAGAAAACCTTAGCAAGGTCATTTGGGTACAAATATATCAGAGTTTCTAGAAGAGGCTTAACATAAATTTCAAACCAGGCTGTCTTCCTCACTCCATTCTCATTCACTCAAAGCCTGTAACATTTCCTCACTTGCTGCCTACCTCTTCTGCCAATACTAAAATATAACGTTAACCGGTTTTTTTGGATGCCAGAAGAAATAAGTACAGGAACATTATCATTTTAAGAAGAAGATAACCAGCAACAGAAAAGAGACACTGTGGCTGTGTTGGAACATATAACTTATGTGCCTGTTTGCATTTGGGATAAAACCATACCAGGTGTCTGAAGAGCTCAATTCCTCCCACAACAACTAGCTAAAAAAAATATTCAAGAGCAGGCAGCAACGTCCCTGAATCAGACAGCAAGAGCAACACATCTGGCAGTCATTGTCTGTATGTAATATAGTTCCTTCTATGTGTGAGCTAGTGAACACAGAAATCACATTTTTCTGCTAGGTAATTTAAAGAGGTCATGCTTTGGGCTGAGGTGTCCTCATGTCTATTACAATAGCAACCAAATACGTATAGCCACAAAACACACATTGTTAAGAAAACAAATTCTTCAATCAATTTTTTTCAGTAAGTTGCTCAATTGGCTGTTGAAAACATATTAAAAGCCAAAAGCATACAAATGTCTCATACTACCTAGTCCTTCACACATTATTCATACAGCCTCTGCAGCACGAACTCCCACAAACCTTCCTCAGGCAATACCTTATTTCCACTGTTCCAGACTCTAAGCTTGCTTAAATGTCTGATGGAGGAAAATATCCCATTCTTGCTTAAATTAACATCTGCTCATTGAGAATTTCACTAAGGCAAATAATTCAAATCAGCCCAAGACCACATGGCAAAAGGATGGAGTATCTTTCATCCAATGCTCACATGAAAAGGATAAAGTAAGCTGACTTGTATATTCCTTCCTCATTTTCTAGATCAAGTTAGCATGGATTGACTTTTGAATTCAAAGACTTCATTAAAAAGAGTCAAAGCGGGTTCTAGGCCTTTCTGCCTCACTTCCTTTCTTTAAGGAAAAAAAAAAATCTTCAGAGGACAAATAGTTGAAACTGCTTAGCAATAATACAGTAGCTAATGGGAAAAAAACCCAACATCTTGAGAAGACAAAATGATCTGATTAGGTTTTGTTGCCAAGCAGTCACATTACATTTCACCAGCATGCAACACATTAGGAAAACATTCTTAATAACTCGTACTAAGCAGTGTTGCTACTTATCACCACTTACCTGTTACCTGGGGCACATATGGAACTGACAATCTTTCCACATTGTATCCACTGCCTCCTAATGATTCTGCAATCTTGTTCGTCAGGAAAAATAAATCTGTTTCATCCTTCTCTAAGGATGTTGGAAGACTGTCAAAATATATATTTGAAGTTATTGTCTACCAATAGGTATTTGTTGGTTAAATGAAATATTTTTCCAAATGTCTGTGAGCAACCAAGAATGGTCAATGGTAATGCTTAGATGGAAATAAAGCTTGGTCAGTTTTTTAGGAATGAATACACACTTAAAACTCATCCATTGAAAACCTCAACAGTATTTTAGATTACTTTAACACTTCGTATTTATCTGGAATTTGTTCTTCAGCTATTCCACTACATCTTGAAAGAATATGATCTCTGTTAAATAAAAAAAAACAAACAACCCTGTACAGTAACAGTAATACTAATATTAATATTAACAGTAATTAATAGTTATATTTGTCATTTGCCAGCAGTGTGCCCTTGTGGCAGAAAAGACTGAGGGTATCCTGGGCTGCACCAGGAGGAGCACTGCCAGCATGTTGAGGGAACAGGTCATTCCCCTTTACTCAGCTCTGGTAAGGCCACACCTGGAGAGCTGAGTAAGGAGCTGGGCTCACCAGGATATGGACTTACTTTAGAGAGCCCACCAAAGGGCCACTAAGGTGGATTAAGGGACTGGAACATTTCTCCAATGAAGATGAGAGAGCTGGGACAGTTCAGCATGGAGAGAATAAGGTGGATCTTATTAGTGCGGACACCTCCCTCAAGGGAGGGAGTGTGGAAAGGCCTCAGAGCCAGACACCTTTCAGTGCTGCTCAGTAACAGAACCCGAGGCAATGGGCACAAACTGACGCACAGAAGGTTCTGGCTGAACATCAGAAAACACTTTTTTGGGTGAAGGTGACCAAGCACTGGCACAGGGTACCCAGAGAGGTTGTGGAGTCTCCATCCTTGGAGATATTCCAAAGCCATCTGGATGTGGTCCTGCAGAGTCTGCTCTAGGTGACCCTGCTGAAGCAGGGGGCTTGGACCAGATGACTCCAGAGAGCCGTTCCAGCTTCACCCATTCTGTGATTCAGTGAAAATTTATTTTACTGTGTGAGCACACTGAGTATCGTATTGTGCATAAGTGCCTCTGACTACAATAAAAAAGTCTGAAACTCATTTTTTTTTCTCTATAACTGTACATGCTTTTAATGCTTAGGTTTCTTCTGCCTATCCAGAACACTGTAAAACCTCTAATTTTTTTTGAAATGTTAACATTTTTCGATGATAAATGATTTTTAATAGCAAAATAGGGACTTCACTGTCCACTAATTCCCATTTTGTATCTACTTACTTGCATTTGTCTTTGAAAATTGTTTCTGGTAGAAAATAAGAAGCTTCCACAGTTCTGGTTTCAATGACCTGAAAAAAACCCCCAAGTCAAATAGCACAAATGGAGTAGTTCGATAGTTGTTTTCTTCAATAACTAACATCTACCTCAGCACAAATGAGACCTTCAGGATTTCTTTTAAACAGAGAAAGAGACTGTGGCTCTCACCCTTTAGACTAAAAATCTGGTTCTCATGGTCTTTTGCACGTCAATACCGTTTCACCAAAGACAGTGGGGCTGTAAAGTCTTATACTGGATAGGGATTTGGCCCATTATATATGGTACCATAAGCAAAGTAAAAATATTGTACCTTGAGAGAAGACTATTCTGTTTATAGAGTCAGCAAGTAATGCCTTTAGAGACTGAAGATCAAGACAATGCCAGTGGACACAAATACAGGAGATCAACATCACAAGCAATTACTTGACACAAGATATTTCCTGACTTTACAGTAGAATGTGTACTGTTCTAATTGACTTGAATTATTCAATCATGTGGTACCTTGCTGACATGCTGACAAAAGGCAGGGACTGCAATCATCTGACTCAGGAAGTTTAGATATGCTGCAACCAATGCCATGACACCACAACGATTAAACATTGGCAGATTATCCTCATTGATGATGGCAATGTCCTGAAATATAAGAGGCAGCATTATGTTTTCCAAAGTTAATAGGCTGTCCTGAATACATGGAAGTCAAAATTATCATTGGCAACACTAGCTGACATATGATGATTATCTGCTATTACTTAACATTTCATATCTCTCATCTTAAAATTCTAGTCTTTTAGCTCACTCCTGAATTAGGAATATATTCATCTGAAGTTAAAGAGCTTAAAAGATTCAATCATTATGAAGAGAAATAAATTTACTCAACTCAAAATTCTGTTTCTGAGAAAAGAAGAACAGGTTAATGACTGATAGTCTCTTGTCCTTACCACCTGTTGATCATAACAGTTTCTGAGGAAAATTAAATACAGCAGTTTGATAATAAAGATCACCTGTGTGAGTCACAGATACAACACAATAAAGGGAATTATTTAATGCATATTAGCACTTCTCTGTTTATTCACATTGCATTATTTTTGCTCTAGTAAAGCTCCTAATGTCATTTCCATCAAGTAAGGATTTGGTTCAGTGACAGATTTTAAAATTAAGGATGCACACTGCATTTCAGAGGCTTCATAATGCAGCTGCACATTTGGGAATAAGGTTAATGACAGAGTGAACTGGGAATACAGGGCCTGATTTCATCAAATTTCCAGGGCACATATTAGCGCTTTTTTTTTTTTTAATGCTTTATTTCAATGCAGATAAACTTAATAAGTTATATTGTTTCCCTGAGGACTGTATGCAAGTATGAGATAATGTTTGATCCTATTAAGGAAATGTTAAGGAATAAAGCCTGCTAAGACACTGACAGAATTTTACTCTAAGGTAAGATTAAATATCCTAGTTTGGTAACTATTCCCAACCAATCAATTATACAAAAGTTTTCATCCTGGGTGCGGACAGTCCATACATTTTATACAGAACACTCTCATAAGATCAGTGGTTGCAACAATACTTTGTCAATCTGCCAATGAATATCAGTGATTCTAAGAAAAGTTCCAACACATTTCCACATCTGCTCTTTTTCCTGAACAGCACATGCTGAAGAAGTTTGTCACAAAACTGATTAGCTGAAGCTTCCCCATTAATAAGTAATAGGTACAAAGTGCACTTCCTTAGTGGATCAATCAAGTTTGACCAAATGATGAGATTTCCAATTTGAAGGTCAATGTACAAACCCCCAAGTTCTTCACATCTCCAATTACAAATATAAATTGTCGGTCAGTGAACCCAACATAGACTCATACCTGCAAGGCAATAGCTAATCGAATGAGGTCAATAACCACTTCTTCATTGGCCAGTTCAATTGTAGTAAGAGCTAGAGATGTAAACAGCAATTCAAAGTTTTTTTGGACATTGTCCTCTTCTTTGCAGCCTAAGTAGATGTGTCTGTACAACTGCTGACCATGCTGTAAAAGACATAAAAGGGAAAACAGGTATTAAATAATAGAATAATTTAAATTAGAAAGGATATTTGAAGGTCTTCTAAGCCAGCTCTCTTCTCCAAACGAGGCCAACTTTGATGTTAGATCAATTTACATAGAGAATCAGAAAAATAAAAAAGGATAAAATACGTATGTACACATACAAACAAGTAAATGATGAATCAAGGAGACCTCAAGTTTCTAACAAAAGCTTCTTTAGAAACACAGCACTGTTCTATTTTTTGCAAAAATGTACAGATGGGGACAATAACACAGAGAATTGCATGACTATTGCACAGTGTCTGATGCGGGAATTAATTTCCTGCTGAATATTAAAAAAAAAAAAATTATCCATTTATGAAAAGGGGAAACCAAAAAGTAATCTTGAAACATTCTCAAGAACATTCAAGTAACTGAAGAGCTTCAAGTGTTATCCTTGTGAAGACATCAAATTTGTTCATCAAGCAACTCTCCTTGAATAGCAAACCAAGAAAAAATTCTGCTAGAAGGTATTTCAGAAGGTGAGCAGGGCTCATTTACCAAAGTGTGTAGGGAGGTGCAGCACTAGTGAAGAACCCAAGTCATTTAATGAAAGACTCCCGACATCAAAAGTGACTTTCTTCTCCTCGTAACACTGTGTCTAACCAAATCTCTGTAAAGAAATTATTGTCTCAACATAAAAGTGCAAACACAAGAAATACAGAATAAGCAGCGGGTGTTTCATGCAACACACAACTCAGTCCCATCCCGGCATTCTTAACCTGTATGTGGAGGTACAAGTCTGTTTCAGCTGACACAATTAATTTTCAAGATCTGGAGTCTAACTCTGTCTCTAGAAGTACTAAAGGAGCTTTAAAAGGAGGAAGAAAAGTTATTTTTAACCTCTCTTTTTCAAACAGGACATATTTACTTAAGAAATAATGCAGATGTTGTTGGTCTTTTAATTGCTTCTAGAATCAAATACTTGTTCAAATATACACTGTATTTAGAAAAGAGAGAAACAGAGCTATTAGCAAAGCAGAGAAGCTACTATGAAACAAGCAGAGTAAAGGTTAACTGTTTAAAGACCCAGTATATTTGGAAAATAAACATAATGAAATGTTTTATCGCACTGGTAAAGAATTGCACTTAAATAGGAAAACAAATGATAATGTGGATTTTCTCAATACGTGTCTTTCTACAAGTCTGGAAAACACAAGAAGTTAAATACTTCTCTTCAAAGAAAGGATAGAAATAAACTGAGAAAGTGGTCTGAGATGAAGAGTTTTGTGGCTAAGTCTGGTTCCATTCCACCTGGATATGACACACAATTGCCTCAGAATCCCCACGTAACATCAAGCAAATGTAAATGATCATCCAGATCTTAATGCACTTCTGGAGATGCCTCTTCCCTCTTCTTTGATTATGTAAAGAATCTGGGAAGAGCAGGCTGCTAACATGCATATCTACAACGGGTGAGTAATATTACACTTATGATATGCACCTGAAACAGTATCATACAGATAATCATTGAATTACTTCATTTCCCAGGGTTAATATATTTTTTAGAAGCCTCTATAATATTTTCTTGACCTGTGAAGAATCTCTTTTCCTCTTCTGCCCTTTTTTTCAGGTCAGTAATAACAATTCAAATATTTAGCTTGACAGCTACAACCTTCATCTTGCAAAATCAGTACATACATCTTATCCAAACTGCTTTAAATCACAGATATTATATTAATGAATTAAAATGAAATTCACTTTTTTAAAGACACATTACTAATAATTGCCAAATGCTGCACAACTCCAGTTTGTGTAATATTTGCATATTTGCATTTTTTTTGCCTACTTCAGTAATTTTTTTTTTTTTTTACAAACATACCTACACAGATAAACTACAGTCAAGAATGACAGAGCACAGCAATAGCTTTATGCATTTTTCACACATTAAAAACAAGGTGTTTACTGTAAGTCATTTCACTCAATGTAAGTATCATCTAAAAAATTGCTGTTTTTCCTTAGAACCAAATATACTGAGAAGTCATCTGGTACAAAGTCCTGTAAAAACAACCTTTTAACAAGATGGATTTTTCCTGCAAAGTTAACTTTCTTTGACATCTTTACCTAAAACATAAGACATAAGTCTCTGTACCACAGCCATAAAAGGATTTCTAAACACAAAATTGTCTAAAAATAAAGCAAAATAAAAGCCATACAAGCAAAAAACTACTACTGAGCAAAAATTAAATGCTGCACAGAGATCTAACTACAGGGGGGTCTTTTCAGAATCATGGGTTAGACATATGCTGTTCTAATTTCATGTATATAAGGGTTTTAACTGAAGGCATAAATTAAAACTTTATTGCATGGAATCATCTTTCAAGTGTCTAGAGAACCTCAACACTGAAATCATTGTAATTTGATTAGAATAATTTGAAACTGGTCTTTGTGACTTGTTGCAAAACAACTGGTTCAGTTACTTCATCTTGTTCCTAGATAGAAAAGTGGTTTCATTCTATTACCTTTTTCATGAAGCTCACATCTTGCCTTGAAATCTTGTCTCGTTTTATCTTTAGATCAGAAACATCTGGTATTATTCTACAAATGAAAGAAATGTGTTGTTACAGCAAAAAAAAAGTAAGTAGAAGAGGAAAGTGAAATATAGGAACTATTCAAACAGATCTTGACCCAATTCCCATTTTAATTATTTCCATGCTTAACAATGATATTCAAATTTCAGTTGAAGAGGCAGAACCAGAAAGAGAATTATGATGATCACTTTTTTTTTTCTCTACATAAAATAAGATACTGTGTCTCCACAGCTAAAGTAACAGATATTTGTAATGGTCATTTAAAGTAGGTACTGTGCTCTGAGGCTTACCTGTAAAACACTTGCCATCAATAAATAACACTGAGCATTGTGCATTTACCAAAAGAGTACATTAATAATTTATATAAGCAAAAACATTTAAAAATCAACAGTACTTGTCATTAAAGTAATGAACTGGAATTTCAAGTAAGCCAATAAATAAAAAGCACTACCTTATCCCTCTGAGTTTGGCTCTGTTGTCATGCCGATCAATGAGGTTGTGCAGGATTTCCAGGACCAGCTGCCTCAGTTCAGAGTCTTCCATGAGTGAAGGAGACAGCAGTGGGTCCAGAAAGGGGGCAGGAAGTGCATTACTTATTGTTGTGGCTTTGTATCCTGAAGTCACCTGTTCATTGTTGGACATAAAATTAATGTGTGTCATCACTGCATTATAAGAATTAATTGCAGCTGTCACTCACTTTTTAGTGGGTTTGCTTTGGCATCCACAAAGTGGATTCAAACTGAAGTATTGTATTAATTTTGAAAATTCCTGACCTGAGTATGAATTTAGATGGACTTAAGCATGCATTTTCAAATTAACTCCCTCATGCTAAAAGTACTTTTCAGGATCCTTTCTATAACAAACACACCCCAGATTCAAGAAATAAAGGTATGATTTATGGGGTTTTTTAATATGGTCTAATAAAAGTTACAGGGCATAAAATGATGATGATAACAATTCAAATAGGTAATAATTACAATAGAGATTTTTCCATTTCAGGTTATAAGCTGCTCACATATGGTAGAATAATGTGAAATAAAAAATGTGAAATAAAAAATGAGAAACCAGAGCCTTTATGTACACCTTAAGCATTTAGGGATACTACTTTATTGCAAAACATGAAGTAAGCAGCAAATATCACATTCTTAGAAATCTGGTACCATAGGGTTATTTTTGCTTTTTTTGAAAATAATTACTACCTCTGACTTGTCTCATTAAATTGCTTTTAATTAAAATAAACTCTGTAGGTAGTTTACAAAGAAAAGTAAAGCTCTAGCTGACAATTCTAATTTTAATTAGCCGAACATTTACAGCAGACAGAAATATTTAAAATTTACCATCCCTGGAAATGGAGGTTCCCAGACTATTACAATCTCAAAACCAAAACGGATTCAGAAACTGCATAATATGTATATAGTAAAATTATGCAAAATTTAATTATAATAAATGCAATTATATTTTTATCTAAGACTTACATAATAATTGTATCTTCTTTACATATATTCCATACTCTTACACCTTCTACAGGTGAACTGTGTTGTACTGGTTTTGGCTGGGAGAGTTCATTTTCTTTATAGTAACACATATGCTGCTGTATTCTGGATTTGTGACCAAACCAGTGCTGGTAACACAGGGATGATTTACTACTGCTGAGCAGGGCTTACACACTTCCAGAGGGATATTCCACACTAAAATGTGTCATGCTCAGCAGCAGAACATGAGGCAGTTTGTGAGGGCTGCCACGGCTCAGGGCTTGGCTGAGTATCAGCTGGCTTGTGGTGAGCAGTTTGGTTTCAGGTGGGGGTTTTATTTGATTACTTCTTTTTCTTGGTTTTGTTTTTCTTGGTTTCCTTTTTTTATTTACTAAACTGTCTTAATCTCAATCCACTTTTCTCACTGATATTGTCCTGATTCTCTCCCCCATCTCCCTGGGGCAGAGTGAGTGAGTGAGTGACTGGGTGGTCCCTGGTGCCTCTGTGTTAAACTTCGACAGTGAGCAAGCACGATGCCCACAGCTTTTCTGAGGGGGTTCAAAGGGATGTGGCTGGCGCAGGAACACCAGGGGACAGGAAGATATCTCATTATTCTGAAAATGGAAAATGACTCATATTACAAGCAGCACGGCTGCAAATCTAAGTGCACACTTTTAATGAAGTGCCAGATTTCAAGTGCCTATACAGCATTAACTTGTCTGCCTGTGTGTATGCATGACAACAGACTAATTATGTTATGAAACATTATTTTTTTGCTAAGAATACATGATGTACAATGATGATTTTTTCCACAATATTTATCTGAGTAATTAACTAAGCATTAGAACAGTGACTTTCACACCTTTGTACCATGACAAGATTCTACTTCTATATTCTAAAAGAGGATACAAACCAAAATTCAGTGTCCAAAATGTTAAATCCCTTCTACATGTATAATTCGACTCCCTTCAAGCACACTTACAGGCTGTGCAGCACACAAAATCATCAGAACAATTCTTACCTACTTAAATGGAATTTTTAAGACTGGTGCGATGAATATTGTCAGAACAGTTTAGCCATACCTGAGTCTATGTTAATGAAAACAATGTGCAAAATGACCACCTGAGGTCCTTACTAACAAGTTTTCTATACTTAAGTTGCACCTGTGAATGCCCAGCTCTGTTGCAAACCACAGTATAAGATTTCAGATTTGGACAAACCAAGAACGGTTTAACGTATTTGCCTAACACACACCAGGGATAGAAACTAATTTTCCAGGAGGGCATTCTTCTGCTTTAGTTATGAAATCATTCTTTATGCTATTTCCCCTGTTTGAGTAACTAAATGATTTTCAGCTTCTGCAACAAAACAGGCCAGGATTCTACTGGCAAGAGCCTCCTTTACTACCCACTTTCTGATTCTTACCATCTGAGTCTATTTCCAGAAATACTCTTTGAAGGTTTACAGTTGAAAAATGTATTTGTGATAAAAAATGCAATCATACCTTACAAGAAAACCAGGGAAACATTAGGAAGGAAAGAACAACAGTGTCTGAGGCTCTAATGGCTTGGAGATAGGCACCCATTCCTATAGTTTAAAAAATACTGGCTGTTCTACTAATTACCACTTTTCCAGGCTCAGAGATAAAAGTGATTTCACTTTGATGTTGCAAGTATTGCTGGCAGAACTCAACCTACTCTACGATGTTCTTTCGGATATGCAGATCCAATTATAACTGACATTCACTAAGGGGCTCTAAGAGATGGAAGTGTATTTCTTGTGCTGTTTGTAATATAAGTTGGGAAAATGCTTTCATAATTTTACACAATAGAATTACAGGTCTATGCAATATGAGTGTATGTTTATTTTCATAATCCAGAGTTGTTACACTGTACTTCTATATGTAAATATATACATAAAGGGAAACACTGTGTGTTTATAACATAGCATACCGATCACAGAAGGCTTACCATAAGTAATGATCGCAATAACATGATTTGAATCCTCCTGGTTCCCAAATCACTACAATTGGAAAAAAACAAGTTGCAAATTAGGTATTCTTGCATATCTCCGATACATTATTCTACTCTAGACATCATCTCATTTTTGACAAGTAAATACAGCAGTCCTGGAAGGAATGCTGGATGATCATAGATAAAGAGAAAATATCTCCAACTGAGCTGCAATAATGACATGTTTTTGAAAGACACATCTACAGGAAGACTTAAAAAATGCAGCCCATTCAATAGAAGAAAACAGTAAATTGTGTATGTGATGCAGATCTAAGTCTTCATGTTTTCCTCAGAAATCTCTAAAATTTTTCATCCACTACAAGCTTGACTTCATTTTCACAAGCATCAGCACTAAAAATTTCTTCTGGATTAAAATGCAATTGAGTCTTTTAAGAAACAAGGACATTTCTTGTTTAAGTCAGACCCCAAAAGTTTGAGAGTGGAAAAAAGTTATCTGCAAAATCAGTAAGAAAAACTACAAGACTCCTCAGTTTTCCTATCACGGGAAAGTACATGGAACACTACTTGACCTGTTCTTCATCTGTTTTCATTTCCCTTCTGCAGGTACCAAAAGTAGCTAATAGCTAATGGTATATAGTCACTATTCTTGCAAGATCCTAGGAGATAAAAGTGCAATTGGAATAAATTGCTCCATTCAAAGAGACTCTTTAAGGAAAGTCAAAAATATACAAGCCATTTTGTCCATCAAATAGTGTAAAGAGCAATCCTCTTCACAGAAACTGGCCCCTACATAACAGTGGAAACTTCTCCCTTAATGGGCTATAATCCTGGTTGTTGTACCATTCAAATGTCTTGGGTAGCTGAAACCAAAATTTCAAGTAATGCAAGACTTTACGAGCAGTCAGAAAGCCTTCTTTGTTCAGAGTGACATATGCACATCATACTAACACAGTGCTCATTCTGTTTACACAGAATCTCATAAAAGGAAAACTATACAGTTAAAAAACAAACAACTACCATCCCAACTGCTAATCCAAGTACAGAATTTCATATTGATTCATTCTTCAAATATCTTCATAATGAGTGACAACTGCCTGGCACAGACAGATCTGCATCTTCCATGGAATAGCAACCCATGCTGCAGGGATATTGTATGAAAAGCTACCAAGAAGCTGGAGAATGACCATGATTTCCTACTTAATCCAGTAGGGGATCACTTATGTGGTGCAAAGTGTCCATGACCATCTGGAAAGAATAGATGCAAACTTTACGGTGACTTCCGCATACTGAGGAAACATCTTTTAAACAAAATTATTCATGTTACAGGGAAAAGTATTTAGCGTAGGGTGACTTTTAAATTGTGGGTTTATCACAGAAGTCTGCCCACCTATAGCTTTTTCCTATTTCTATATACATAGGGAAAATTTAAAACTCAATGGAATTTTTGCAGTTTATTTCTTAATCTGAAGTCAGCTTTTACAGAATGAAAAAAAAAAACCCTCACCTTAAAAATACTTTGCAAATTATGCAGCTATTTCAAAAAATGTATTTGTAATTCAATTTCTTTCATTCCCAAAACACACATATAAAAATTTATGGAATTAACCACCATTTTGTACATAATTTCAGAAACATTTGTACAGATGCAGAGAGAAAAATGTTTTAGCGCAAAATAATTTTCTATCAGAAACATGTCTGTAGGTTGATTTCATACTGCTGACACTGTGCTTTTCTTGATTCTTTATAGTATTTGATACAGTCCCTAAGGAGTGAGAATTGGCATTTCACTTTTCTTGATGTTTTTTACTTCTTAATTTATCAGGATTCTAAAATCTAAATTTTTAATTAGAAATTTTAAAATGTAGGATATACGAACCCAAGGTGACTGGGATCCAGTGATTTTGAAGTTGCCCCTAAAACAGGTACTTTGCTCATAATGAACATCATAATCTCTGATCTCTGGTAATCTGGGAGATTGCTTCCAAAAAATCCTAAATAAAAAGAGAATGAGATCATAGAAAAAAAGATATATAGGGCTGTTCTCTTTATACAAAAAAGTCTTATAAATACAAGGAGTATATTAACAAGGTCACAATAAGATGAAGAATAAAACTACGATTTGTTTTAGGGCATTATTTAGGGCATTATTCCCAATACTCTCCATGGAAAGGGATCGGTAGCTTGGGTTAATGGCAAGCTGAGTGTGAACGAAGTATGCTTGGCAGCCAAAAGGGCCAACTGTGCCCTGTGGTGCACCAAGCACAGCATCAGCAGCTGGCTGAGAAGTGACTGTTCCATCTACACTCTACTGCTGCAGCCCCTTCTCGAGTCCATGTGCAGTTTGGATGCCTCAATCTAAGAACATCAAACACCTTCAAGGTGGGCAGTGGAAGGGGAGGTCTGATCTCTCTCTGGTGACCAGTGACAGGACACAAGGAAATGGAATGAAGCTGCATCAGGGGAACTTCAGATGGGACATTAGGAAAAGGTTCTCTGAAAGGGTGGTTGGTCACTGGAACAGGCTCCCCAGGGAAGTGGTCACAGCACCAAACCTGACAGAGTTCAAGCAGCATCTGGACAATGCTCCCAGGCACATGGTTTAGTTGAGGTAGACCTGGGAGGAGCAGACAGCTGGACTCAGTGATCTTTACGGGTCCCTTCCAACTCCAGATATTTTATTTTATTACTGTGCAATAGTATAAAGTTAACTTCAATAGAAAGAAGCTTCACTTTAAAAGACCGAGTTGTGGGGTTTCTTGGATTTTTTTTGGTGGGAGTTTAACATTTTAGCTTGAGAGTTTTACTGCAATGGTAAGAAATAATCTACTATGTACTTGTTAGTGCTCTAGAAAACTTCAAGACATAAGCAAAGATACAGATTAGTGAATAACATTTAAGGTGCATTCCCCTTTGTTCTAAAAGAAAAGGAATACATATCATAAATGCACCCCAATATTTAAAATCACTACCAAAAAAGAAAATCTGAGAAAGGGGAAGACACTGTTTTAAAAAAATCATTTACAGAATTTGGTGATCCCATTTTCTGTGCTGTGCATTAAAGTACTTCAGTTAAGTCAGGGTAGCACAACTGGCCATTAGGTGTCATTGTTGCTACTACGTTTAATATAAATTTCTATCAATTTTAAAGTAGTACCTACTAAAATACATATTACTGTATATGACTGTTTGCAATGATTTTCATAAAAGGATTAATATTATTTCTGCACCAAAGGTAGAGATTTCTACATTTCAGGGGCCACATAACAATATAATTAAAATTAAGTCCACAAGCATTTTTAGTTTTCATAACCTTCTTGGCTATATGCTCAGTTAACATTTAAAAGAACAACCCTTCAGAAATCAAACACATAAAGCAAGCCTGAGAATGAGAGGCAAACACAATCAGAGATATTGCGCAGTATTCCTTGATGATTCAAGCTGGTCCAATATCATCTCACTAGGGAAGAGGGAAAAGGGGAGGAATTTTAAGTGAGCCTGTGTCATTCTTTTACTCACCAATTGTTTGAATAATTGCATTCTGGACAATCCTCTCATCATTCTCCTTGGAGCTTGTGCTGAAAGTGGCACTTCCCGCTGAACTGCGCCTGTCACCCAGCTCAAAGTCAACGCTGATGCGCAGGTGCTTCAACAAGGTATTAAAAACCTCCAGAACTGTTGGGCCTGGAAACAACAACCAACAGTGATTGCACTTGTCAAGGGGAAGATGTCTTAAGAAAATGAAAACTGAGCTTTTCAAACCCTTTTCACAAGAAATGAGAGTAGGATGAGAAAAAAAAAAACAAGTGAAATTGAGTGTTTGAGACAGCAGGACAAGGGATAAACTTTTGAGGAGTGTCTACACCTCAATATTTTAGAAATTAACTTGGAATCAGGCAATACAATCAGGTATGTATGCATAATACATTATGATCCATTACTGGGTCTGGCCTGGACGGAGGTCTGCTTCTCCCTGCACATGCAGCTTTTGCTCCACCCATTGAATTGTCTTTATCTTGAGCCATGGAGACCTCTCACCTTCTTCCTACATTGTCCCTCTCCTGTGGGACACGGGAGTGCAAAGCCCAGAGTCAACCTACCATGCAAGTTTCAGATAGAAAATAGGCATGGTTGCTGAAATTAGCATCAATAATGGGTTGAACTGCAAGTACTTGCCCCTGAAATTCAGGTATTTCAAAACCTGCTACTAAAATCCAGTTCTACACACTGGATCAAATAATGAGCTCTTTTTGTCATACGGTAGAAGATTTCACAAGTCTGTGCATGCAAGTGGGTCTTGGATAAAGAGAAAGGACAGGCTCAGGCTCAAGCTAATGAAGCAAAGCAATATTTCAGCGGGAAGCCAAAGAACAACAGAAACAGAGCACATATGTGTACATAATGTCATAACTACTCTTATTTCAAGGAACTATCCTAAACTTAAATGACATATTTCACCGTATTTCAGCTGCTTCACAGTTAATAATTTCTCTAAGATCATTCTACTCAACTCCCACATTGCCACTCAGGTCACATTAGCTGTATCACAAAGCGACAGTGCTCTTGGTATTTTGTGGTCACACACAGTTCTCTCAGACTTCATGATTTCTTTCCAAACAGGAATTTTTGCCTTTCAAAATTTTTTCACTCATTTTTTCAATGCAAAGGATTATATAACAGCCAAACAACCAGTAAGTGCATTTGGGGTAACCATAAACCAAGTAAGATTACAAGCATTTTATCAGCACAAAGGAGAAAAAACTAGTAAATACAAAACTTTCTCAAAATACATGTTTCCAGTCAGTCTGAAACCAAAGTGAAAATGAGCCCTGAAAATCTATCCTTTGACCTGATGCCTTTAATTTAATACAACTTACCTATTGATCCTTTAGCTGCTATTGCAACTGCTTCCAGAAGAACCTGAATAATGCCAGCACGAACTCGTGGTGAATCCCTTTTGCGGACATCAAGGTGTCCAAGGATTTCTTGTATTACATGATGGGAATACTGTGCCTATTAAAAAACAGACAGAAAAACTTGGTGACTTTAATAAGAATAAACTCATACACCACTCAGCTATGGTCACAACCATGTTCCCATTCTGCAACATTTTCATTCAGAAATTTATCAAAATTTCAATCAATTCATGACTAAATACAGATTCAAAAACCTGTCATGACAGATGAAGCACAGGTTCATTGAGCCCAGTGCACAAAAGCATAGAGTCTTCAAACACCCAGGAACATCTACAAACACAGAGGAAGCCTGAAGTGGGTCTTCATTCAGCTAACTGCAGTTCAAGGACCTCAGAACCATTGAAATAAATGCTGAGAAAACTCAGCTTTCTTCCACAAACCTGGAATCTGCCACTGTTATCTTTTGGGTGTCTGTATTTGATGCAAGCAAAGAATCATAGCTTGACATTTACAACAGAGTCACAGAATGGTTTGAGTTTTGAGGGACCTTAAAGACCATCACGTTCCAAGCTCCCTGCCATGGGCAGGGACACCTTCCACTATCCCAGGTTGCTCCAAGTCCCATCCAACCTGGCCTTGAACACTTCCAGCGATGGGGCATCCACAGCCTCTCTGGGCAACCTGTTCCAGTGCCTCACTACTCTCCCCGTAAAGAATTTCTTCCTAATATCCAATGTCCACCTTCCCTCCTTCAGCTTATGGTTGCTCACTATTAAAAATCCTCAGCACAACACAGTTGCATGTGAAGCTGGTTTTTTGGGTTGGAAGAGCAGCACTGCTGTATTGGCAGAAAGAAATAACCAACTTGAGAGATTTATTTCTCCTTGCTCTGGAGCTTGCTGAAGGACCACCCCACTACCTTCCATTGGATCTTATGGATTCTTTGACTTCATCTACTGACTACCACTAGCATGGTGAGATAAGCATTTAAACCTCTCTCATGTGCTTGAAATATGTATGTAAGGGGAAAAAAACCCAGGACAAAATCCTACCTGTATAGAATACATGATGATTTTAAAGCAGGAAACAGCAAATTCATTAGGATCCCACAGTCTATGATGGTCTAAATGCCTGTAAG
This sequence comes from Dasyornis broadbenti, assembly GCA_013397935.1. Taxonomy (NCBI): domain Eukaryota; kingdom Metazoa; phylum Chordata; class Aves; order Passeriformes; family Dasyornithidae; genus Dasyornis; species Dasyornis broadbenti. The sequence goes on along the minus strand of VZRN01004509.1, from coordinate 50,454 downwards.
CAAAAATTAAGGGACCTGAAATACTGACATTCCACAGATATAATACAAAAATTCACCTCAAAGGGATTATTTACTTATATAAAACTTCTAAACAATAACTTATGAACTGGGTGAGAAATTAAGAACTTCAGAAAAGCACTTGTTTTCTAGGTTTACGATGTGATCACAAAACATTTGGCTGAAACAGAAATTCTTCTAGTTCCAGAAATTTAAGGAACCTAGTCACACCGAAGTTATATAGTTAAGAATATACAGTTTCCACATGAAGTGCTGTGACATTAGATGCTTATTTACATGAAAGGGATCTGCTGAAGAGGATGGTTGCAACACCTTAACAAACTTCTACTCTACCAAAGATAAATAAGTTGTTTTGAATTACAAGATGCAAAATAATTAGGGCTGCATGTTCCATCCAGAATAGAAACTCTAAGAACTACTTTTGCTTTCATGGTGGTTTCATAAATAAAATATATGCAAAACAAAAAAGAGCTACTCTTTGTGCATATATGCCTTTGCGTTCTGAAGCATTTCAACACTTTCTGCAAGAAATATCAAAACAAAATCCGAATGGGAAATGCATCAGTTTCTCTTTAAATGGGATAGGAACCACAAATGAAAGAAATTTTGGCAGAGTTTCAAGTAAATACAAAAAACTCTTCTTAAGCAAAAATGTTGGTTGCTATGAATAGGGCACACAAATTTTTGCAAAAAAGAGATCTGTGTCCCCAAAAAAGTATGACAAAAATAACTGCATTCTTCAATCTAGAAGACTAGAGAAAAGGCGATTTTGGATGCATTTCAATTAGTACGATTTAGGTTTTAAAAAAAATCAAAACAAACCCACAAATAAATTTACCAATAAACAGCAAAATATGTCAAATCAACAAAAAAATTTTGTAACAGAAACTGAATTTATGTTGTGTTCCTAAACATGTATCTCAAATGCAGAACCATTACTGATTCCCCTTTTCTCAAAGAACTTAGGAAATACATAAAGATGCTTGAAATGACAAACTTGAAAGCCCTAGAGGCGAAAGAATTCAGCACTCTGAACACATGAGGACTGGCTGGATGCTTTAACTTACTCTGCCTAGAATCTGGAGATCTCAATTCACTCACTGGCCAGCTGCTCCCAGACCAGTGGCCCATCTGAGTACACAGGTCTCCTGCAAGCTCGATTAAACCAGATGACACAAAGCATCTCCTGTGCCCTAAATTATCTTGCAGACTATCACAGAGCTTAAAAAAAAAGTTCTGCCATTTTGACACATTATATACCTTTAATAGAAATACCTACAGGAAAGAATGTCAGGAATTTTCAATGTATTTGCCTGCCAAGGTAACAGCAGATTTGCATTACTAAATATCCAACTTGAGTATCTGTTGGGGATAGTTGCCTTTCTTGTGCACACTGTAAATGCACAGGTATATTTAATCCTGCTTTGGGATAGAAAACTAAACAAAATTACCTCTTTAAATCCTTTAAGGCATAGTGGCTCATAATGTAATTATTCATGTCTTCTTCCCCTCTTGGTATCATTCCAGTACAGTCCATCATATCTTGTAAATGATAGCTTATTTTAGCTAACCTATTTTATTTGCCTCATCAAATAGAAAATTGTAGTCTCCACTATCTTCTCCTGATTGGACCTGATCCTTTAATCTTTCAGAGCAGCATGTATTCTCTGTTACCTTTGACAGTTTCTATTTATAAGCCCCTAAGATCCATTTAGGCAGATTATGGTCAACTACATTTCATATCATGTTAAAAAGACAAAAAAAAAAAAAACTTCCTCTCATTCCTCTCTAAACAAGATACATACTTTCATTTTTCCAAAAAGGCCAAGTATTAGCTGCTTCAGGGAGATGAACTGATGGGAAGACAGCAGGGGGAAGATGACAGGCTAAGTTAAAGCTTTGTGTAACAGCTCAATGGGCAGCATACTTTGTATACTGGAATTTTTCTCCTAAGGACAGCAGTATTAGATTCCCATAGGTGATATATTTTATTTATCATAACAAGAGTATTCAATGTAGTTTTGTTTTTGCAAAAGACAGTAAAGGGTATTTGCAGTGTGGTGCATTTACTTCAGTTAAAATCAAGTCACACCTTAACTCCTTTTTCCTTTTGTTTTCCAAATTACATTTGTTTTAATAAAGAATATCCAATAAAGATTGCAAAACTTTTTTTGCTGGATTAACAAGTGCCAGACTCTGCCTTCCGTTGAGATCTGCTGCATATATATAGCAAATGTGCCCAGTCAGGTTTCTCAGTTTAAAAGGGACAGCAGAACCAATGATGCAAATTTCTGGAGAGACAGCCACTAATGATCCCTGAATTCTCTCCCAGTGTCACACATGCAAGCAATCCTTATAGCACAAGATGATAAATTGATACGGAGGATTAGAAAGCATAACTGAGGCATGTGTGTATGGGAATATATAAAATATTCTGCTCATGCATGATGTTTACTGAAAGAATACTGAATATCAGTCTGTTAGTATTCTAAATCCTTGAACATGTGATGTGATAACTGACAAGAATGGAAACACAATTGTTACATGTGGGAAGTTTCACTAGATTTCTGGATCTCTCTGAATCAGCCTAGCCTATTCACTGTTGCAAATCCATGCTAAGTAATTCACAATAGCTTCTGACTGCTGACACAATATACAAAATTTTTTCAGGTAATGTTAATGTAAATTTTTTTTACTTTCATTAAGCAATTTGTGAAATTGATCTGTAAGATTTCATTACAAATTATTATTTGAGAGTTTCTAGCTACTACATATAGATACATAACCATGGAGATTTTCTGCCAAAGACAAGGAGAATTAATGTCAATCCAAACCTATACCAGGAGACTGACTTCAGATTTCTACTATCTTCATTATATTTATATCCCTCAATCATTGAATACACCCTGCCTCATGATGCAAGCAGCACTACACTCTCAGTTTTGCAAGGAAGTGACAGCATGTTGCCTGATATTCCAGCCACATGAAACAAGCCTTCAAGTGGGGAACTGATCCTGCACTTTCATGTTAGCATTGTAATAAGAGGCCTTATCTGTATTTCCAGAGATTCCTTAAAAGCTGTGAAATAGCTGACAAATGTTAGGAGAAACTGTTTTCTAATCATAAGCTGAGTGATGTTTTTTAATCCAATAAAGTGCAATAGACTCCCTATCTCAAATTTCCATTCTAACTGTTCTCCTCATTCACAAAGTGAAGCTGATTAGATAGAGTACTCCTTTTGTTTACGAAAAACAGCTTGAAATTGCATTTTCTGTATCTGTTGTTCTTCAAAAATACCAAACCTTTACAGCAGTCATTTCTAAAAAGACACATTTGGCAATTCTTCCTCAAAGTGCAACACAAAATTGGTGACGACAAAGACTCTCTATTCATAGATGAAATAATACATTCTGAGTAACTGCTCATTATCTACTCATTTCGGTGCATAAATGCAGCATGTACATGTTGAGGTGCACACAAAGTCATCTGGTTCCCTAGAGTCATAGCAAATAAGAAATGAAAATAGCCTGGAAATAATACTTTAGATAGTTAGGCTTTACATTTGCCACAGGAAAAGCAGATATGACGCCCTCTCAAATCCCAAACCAAGAACTAACTCTAGTCTAGGGAATCAGGAATTATTTGTAGAAAACTTTCCTGATATTAAAATGATTCAAAAAACTGAAGGGACTCCAAATGATGATACAGTTTTGAGATAAACCCATAAAAAGAATTGAAAAGTGGTAAGAAAGCAGCTGCAGTATAGTACCAAGTAGTCCATGCAGACTGTTTAGTTGTTCACTCTGGTCACAGGTGTTTTGGAGGAATGCAAATTTTAAATTTAGGAAAGAATGAGCATTTTTTAATAAAACACTCAACTTTGCAACAGAAACTCTTTTCAGGTTGATATAACACGTACATACACAAAGTAAGGGAATGGTACAGTTCTTTGTAGTTAATGCTTTTTCAGGATAAACAAGGGGCTACAAAAATTTTCTGCCTTCAATACTAACCCTAACTTCCTTTGCAACTTCTATGCTTAACACTAGTAACGTGAAAATGGCTTCTGGTAGCTTGAAGGTTTTTAAGTGTATAAATAAACTACTTAATCTTGGTGGGAAGAACTAGGCCATCTAAGAGAACATATTCCTGTAACCTGGATGTATCTTGAAAAATTTACAGCAAGAAGCAATGTGAGCAGCTCTCCTCATCACCAGGAAAAGCCAAGATTTGAAAATGGTATCACTGAGTGTTAATACATCAGGTATAATTTGTACTTTGTGTGTTTGTGCATAATATGCATACTGTATGCATATCTGCTACTCACTACTAAATGAGCTGTTAAAGATATTCCTCACAGAATATTGAAATGGGTCCTGGAAGATAATGGCAGGAAAATTTAAACTGTAACTTTATGAAGCATGGTATTTCTTTGTGCTACTTGTATTTTCCTTGGTTTGTCTCTCCACTGATTGTATCACTCATCTATGAGACACTAATAGCTTGGATCAAGTTTCACATTGGAAAAAGAAAAGGCCAGCTGAAACAACAATTCATCTAAATTACCATATTTCACTTGTAAAATCAGTAAAGCAGTGCATGTATTCCTCCATAACTGCCTTTAAGTTAACAGACAGGCAACAAAGAAGAAAGATTAAAAGAGGGGCAATTTTCTAAAGAAATGTGAATGGAAACCCTTGGGTTGAAAAAGAAGAAGAAATTTATTGCAGCAGAATTAAGGAGATGAAATAAAGAAAACCTCTTAAGATCTTCCATGAATTTTCAACTTACGCAAAAACTGGTCTGACAGCATTATTCATATTTCCATAGGTTGCTCGTCCCAGTAGCTCCCTGAAACAATTCTCGGCCAGCACAGAAGGATTTTCTTCTTTCTCTCTTCCTGTAGGAGAGGATGGGGGGCCTATTCTGCTAAAATAAGATAAAATACATTGATTGTATTACTGGCTAGTATTCACGTTTCTTACTGTACCCACTCTTAGTACTACAATGTTCATGAGTCACATTTTTGAACTAGGCAAGAACTGTATTTCAAATATGCACCAAGCCAGAATTATGATTAAAATATTCTATTCTCTTATAGCAGGACCACAGATCATCATCTATTCACTCAGTACTGACCATTGTATTAGTAATTATTTCTATGGCAAACACAAAAGTTGCTAATACTCAGTCAACTTGTTGCCCACCACATTTTGACAAACCACCACGTGTTGCTAATGATGAATGAAGGCTGCAAAACCGTGAAAAAATTTAGACAGAATCATAGTAATATTGTTCAGATTAATGACCTCATTCTCCTGCCCACTAGTGAGTCATGTGGGTGAGCATTAAATGAAACTCCAATACTTCTGCACAAACAGATGGCCTGCGAGTTGAAAAAAAAATGTCTGAGTGAACTAATTAGAACATTATCACCCTCATAGTTACCTCTAAATAGACAGTGTAGAAGCTGCTTCACCTCCTAACTGAGTGTCTTCCATCGTTACCATGGACAGGGCACTGCTGAGCCCCTCGCAGTGGGGGCCAGGTGAAAACAGGTTTCAGAAAGAAAGAAAACAGTTCCTCTTAGGGCACCTCCATTACTTACCAAGAGTCACTGTACAGGTGGCAACCGTATTTTACTTTTCCTTTTACAAAATATATTATAGAAACTTAAGTGAAGATTCATTCGCCTACATTAACATCATACATCTTTAATTTTAAACTGCAGAAATCAGTACTCTAAATCCTTAAACATAATTTCAGTTCTGTAGTGCAAGCTTGTGTGTTAAATATATTCAAAAGTGTTCACCAAGAGCATCCAGTTTAGTTAAGCATTATAAAATCTTAGCTTCAGAGAATTATAAAAAGTTGCAAATTGAAATATCACAGTCAAATGAACACGCTAACATCACAGTTGTAATGTATCTTCAGATGGCAAAAGATTTTCTAGTGTTTCAATACTACTGAAATCTAAAATTGGCCACATGAAAATCCTGTTGCCTCTGGTAACATCAGTGTTCCAGGAGTTATCATAATAATGCTAGCTTGTCAGATTTTAGTAACAGAAAAGCCTCAGGAACCCTGTTAGATAAATAAGGAGAAACAGTTTTACAAGCGCAACATGATTAGAATTTGAAAAGGCACGACAATTTGTATATAATCCACCACGAGTACCACTAAACTCCAGCTTTACCCAACTGCTGTGCCACTCAATCTCCCATTTTTTCCCCTTCCCCTGTACTGCCTGGACTCTGATCTAGGGAGATGGGCACTCTTGTCAACACTGAGAAGGTACAGGAGACAGTGTAGGACTGTCATTTCCATTGGTGTTTTGACACAGATTCCCTAAAACACAACAGCATTGCAAAGGTGGGTGTGTGGGAAGGAAAGAAGAAAGCAGGCTGCATAGCACTAGAGCTAAATCTGTCTGAAAGAACTCCAGCTAAAATGAAGTAAAAACAAGTTATGTTTTAAGTGCTTGTATATGCAAACCTACAGAAGGTGACTTCTCAGCACTGCTTGGAGTCTGTTTTTAGATGAATCTTCCTAGTATAAAACGTTACTCTTTGACTGCATCAGAATGTCTAAAATTATCTTGTGTTGCCTGTAGGAATAACATTTTATTTCTCACTTTAACAGAACCTACCTCAAAGTATTCCTCAGTAAGTGTTCTTTGGCATTATCAGATGAAAGACAATGAATATTGAATACTCTCTAGTTTTAGAAGAAAGCTTTGTACAGCCTCTTAAGTTTCTAGATTCAAATGAGTAACTCATATTCATTTTATTTCACTGAATCGGTTTTTACAGAAATATCAGAAAACCTCTGAGAAATCCAGCTGCAAAAGTAAAGAAAAAAATAGTGGTATTGCCCTATATCTAGACGTTTAGTACTACAACAAGAGGGCTGAAATGTGCTTTGCAATGAAATGGGCAAGGACAACTGCCTTTTGCTGCTCTACTGGCTTCTTCTGTGGGCAATCTCTATCAGAAGTGACAAGAAAGAACTGGAAGGGAGATGTGCTGAAGTACAGCAGTTTCCATCGCAAACACCTAATCACAGACTTAAACTAGCTCAGAGCAGCTCAGCAACTTAAGAATGAGGGTTGGCCAAAAAATATGACAGGACACGTGAAGTAAGACTTTAGGACTACTTTTGAGCAGAGTAGGTACAGGAATGTTTGACTGTGATTCACTCACCCTGAGAAAAAAAAGCATTCTAACCTACCTCTAAAACAGAATTTTTATGACCATTATAGATGTATCACAAGGATTTAAAGTCAAGTTTACAAGTGCTAGAATGTCCTGCCTGAATTAAGGCTGGCACATTTAGCTCTGCAGTTACCATGAAGAATATGTTATAAAGTAAGTGAATTAACAATTTCATATACCCCTTTCCTATTTTAGAGATGTACATAAACAGACATACAGATCACATAATGTCAGATAGACATGTAGCTAGAATGTGCACTCAGATATATGAACAAATAATGACATCCGCAAATACAATTATCTTTCTTTAATGTTATTTAAATAGTAAATTTTTAACTTCAAGAAGTGTCTCATCTGATATGTACTCAAAAGAATCTTGAATTAAGCTATTAAGGTTGCACAAGTTAAAATTGCACTGACTTTCAAGGTAAGCTTTACCTACATGTACTTCAGCTTTAACTAATTTTGTTTTTTCTATGAACTTAAGTCGGGGGTATTTTCTGGAATTTCTGCTTTTTCTCAAATGATGCCTTGATTCCATCTGCCAGAACAATATGCTTCTTACTCCTTCTCTTCAAGATGTCTCTGTGCTTCACAAATATGAAGTCACACATAAAATAAAATGAGAAATTCTCTGGAATATCATTTAAGACCAGCAGATAACAATTTACAAATATTGTTTTCACCTTTCCTGTCGTATGCCCATCACAGAAGGCCCCTACTCACCACTAGGAAAAACATTAGTCTTTTCTTTTTCATGTTGAATGTGCATTACAGAACAAGTTTCAAGCACGACAGTTCAGAAATTTAAGTAATCACTGATTTTTGACATTAATTTTTCTACCACTACTATTACATTGTTGAATAGATGATAAAAAATACTCCTACAATACATATAAACTGATTCACTTTAAATGGTTAATCTGAATCCTACTTCAGTCAGTTTTTCCATCAGTAGCTAATTTACCTTTTGCAATAAAAAAGGGAGTGTATACCTGAGGGCACTGTAAAGAGTAACAAAGGAAAGGGCCCAACTGCAGCTAGAAGCCATCTAAAAGTAAGCAAAGGCAAACCAGGCTCTGCTTGCTCAAACAGAAGCTTCAGAAACTTTTGTCTCTTACTCAGATCACTCTACAGATGTAAATCCAAGTGGAAATTTCTGTACATATTGCATGGGCCCTCATTTATAAGCAGTAAACTGATAAAAACATGGACAGACAGACAACTATAGATTTTAATTACTTAGTCTGAAAGTTTGGTTTAGAGATGAGACAGGTACTGACAGTTAGAAATAATAGAACAAAAACAAAGCTGAGGAATTGAAAAATAAATGCCACCAAAACTCAAACCAAAAAAAGAGAAATTGACAGATCTAGAAAGCTGAGTAAAAGAATGAAAAGCTTGTTGTTATAGGAATGCTGCTGACTCTCTTAGCAGGCAAGTTTTGAAGCAGCCAGAATTGGACATAGAATGAATATTTAATTTGCTGCACAGTCAAAGTTGGTTTTATGGAAATTTCCCAGTGCTACCAATAAACAGTTTTTACACCTATATAGTGTTTAAACACAGACCAAAAAAAAGTGACTTTTCAATTGTAAGGTAACTGGCATCTCCTCAACCCTAATTGCCCCAGAGATCATAATGAAGATCTCTTTGCAAATGTGGCAGGTAATATGCCTGGGAGTCACTGAAAGCAAAAAAGTGAAGGAGGTCTATGTATAAATAGAACATTAATTCCTTAATTTAAGTACTGTTTCAGCCAGGACAAGTAGTTCTTACAAATGGCTAAAGGAATTAAACCCTCAATTTTTAATAAAACTAAGTTGCAAAATCATTTGAATCACCTAAAAGCCTTTGCTTACTCATCTCTGCATCTGATCCAATAAAACACAGAGTTTACAATTTTTATCAACTCAAAATATGGATATATAATTTCTGGAGCAACTTCTAGGCCATCAGAATCTCAAACAAGTAAAAAAAGTGGTTGGAAAGATTTTAAGACAAGAAACATTAAGAACCATTATGCAGACGTATACTATCAATTTCAAGGAGCCTCAGCTAGTAAAGGTGAGTTGTTGCTTTCACTAAAAAGAAAAAAATATCCATCAAAGTTTAGCTTAGAGATTGCTTAAAAAAACCACGCCAGTGACAAGGAATAAAATTACCTGTCAATATCTTCTATTTTCTGCATGTTGAACAGCAATGATGGCACTATCTTGTCCATGTGCTGAGGTTCCCATATAGTTGCTCGAAGTTCATCATTAACAGTTTTTCGAACCACTCCCTGAATGCCCCTGATTCCAGCCATTCGGATCCTGAGGAAGGAAAAGAGGAATTACTGAGGCCATGAAACACAGCACCTTCCAGTACGGCTCTGTACCTATTGGGCAGCAGTAATTAAGTAGTGTGGAATTCCAGAAGGTTCTCACAAGCAGCAATTGGGAAAACTGGCCAATCATCAAGGTTGCCCATGTTTTCTTTGAACACCTTTAAAGCCCATAAAGAAGCTGACAAAACAAACAACTGAACAGAAGATGGCCTGTAAGGATAAAGCTGACACTGAGCAATGAAGACTCAAACTTTGTACATCACCTCTGAGAAAAGTCATGTGGATAAAACCCACCAACTCTACCCAATTTACCACCCATCCGTTGAAACTTTGTGCAATCTCAGCCTATTCCAGAGCTGAAGAAAAACGCTGCAAATTTACCACAACACAGCCAAAGTAATATCTTCCACAGCCATGTGGTCACATCCTTAGAAGTTATAATTAGGGCTATGGATTAAACAGGACAGATCTTCGAAGATTTCAGAAAGATTCACAAGACAGAAAGCAAAAGATAATTCTGTCAACTTAAGCCTAATGCACAGAAGGAACCACCACTCTTATTCTAAAATCATTTGAATAAAATCAACCAAGAACAAATCAACAACAATGAAATAATAAAAAGAAAGAAATAAATAAGGTCAAAAAACTACTTGGTCTAGCTGCTTGCTATTACCATTAATTTATTAAACAAAAATAGCTTGCAGGAGAATTTGTGCAATGAAAGTAGTAGCAAAATATTATTTTTGAAAGTGATAATAGCAAATTATGTTATAATAAATGGTAGAAATAGAATTTACTTCCTGAAAACAAACAGAAGGTACAGCTATCAAATGAAATAGCCACAAGCCTCACAAAAATTTTTCATTATTTCTATTAAAATCCATCCCTCATATTTTAAATCTTGATTCAAGTATGGACAACGCTTAACTAGCCCTTGCTCAGTTAAATTCACTGAATGAATTTCTAAGGCGAACTACAGAGGCAATCAAGTTCTATAATTATTATTTTTGTTTAGATTTCAATTTGGAAATACCTAAATCTGTAGCTGCATGTATTTTAGCTATTTCTGAACAAGGTCTTATGCATTCAATACAGATACAATATCATTCTAGACCTTTTGAAATAGTTTCAATAGGATTACACACAAAGCAGGAAAGAAGAGGGATGTATGATTAGAAAAATTAATCCTAGGAAGGATAAATCCTCCAGGGGGAGCCGCAGGAAAACAAACTGCGGCACTTACATAAGAATGGAAAAATTTGGAATTCTCATGCATGGAGGCTCTTGAGTTTCACACACATGAGCATACTTCAGACATGTAAGAAAAGCCAATTTTAATGAGTAATTCTCAAAGAGCAGACTTAAAATATGCTTTTGCTTTTCCTTTAAGTAGCCCCGCTAATATCTCGAGTAAGTTATGAACTCGCACATTTACAGTAATAAACGGTGCCTTTCTGGAGAGAATCCACACAATCTAACAGACATTATTCAGGTAAAATTACACTTAAATATCCTAGGAGTTCTAGCTACCTAAGATTTGCAATATTTGGTGCTACTTAAAAAGTCAGACTGTCATTTTCTTCACATGGAATGAACTACTCCATTAAAAACTTTTATTATAGTTGCATTATAGACAATATTAATGTGTCGAGTTTTCAGTAATTCCTACAAAATGGCACTTACTCAGTTTGTATTTCTGGATCGTGGTCACTTGAGTGACACATGGCACTGAACCGGGACACAAAGAAGTCGTAGCGTCTGTGATATGAAGGTGTGTCTTCCTCAATGTTGGCAAATTTGACAAACTGGAAAATGTAATACATTTAAAAATGCTTTTAATACCAATTTCTCAAAATAGAATAGTAAGTATTAAGCTTTATTTAACAAGTAACATAAAATAACTGCATTAAAGTAAGAACCCAATTTTGAAAATGCTTTAGAACTCTAGAGAAGAAAAATTTGAATAGGAAGGTTTTCTTTTTAAAGTCTTATCACAACAACTTCATTTAGATAGTTATGGAAGAATGAAACTGCAAGAAATACAACACACTATGCAAAATAGAATTAGCTAACACTTGAATAGTGAGTGTCATCAACTGTCAGAATCATTTATGTTGGAAAGACCCTTAGGATTATCAGGTCCAACCTCCTACCTAACACTGCCAAGTCCACCACTAAAACGTGTTTTACGTAACACCAGGGATGGTGACTCAGCCACTTCCATGGGCAGCCTGTTCCAATGCCGATAACTGTTTCAAAGAAGAAATTTACCCTAATACCCCATCTAAACCTCCCTTGACACAACTTGAGGCCATTTCCTCTTGTCCTATCTCTTGCAACTTGGGAGGAGAGCCTGACACCCACCTCGCTAAGCCCACTCTCCTGCAGTTGTAGAGAGCAGGCCAATCAATCAAATGCCACACTGTCATTACCAGGTTACCTAGCAACATTCTGATGTACCAAAATTTAAAGGAAATAAACTTGGAGGCATTCTGTCAATTCCATCTTGACAAAAGGGAAAAAGCAGAAATCAGAAAATTATAATACAGTCAATTCTAGCCCATTCGCAGAAAAACACTGAGAAAAAAAGGCCAATTTGCCAACATCTACAAAGCATTGAAGGGCTAAGTAACAGTCAACATGGATTTGTCAAGAACAAATCACAGCAACCCATCTTACTCCTATGACAAGTAAATAAATTCTGTGAATCCAGATGAAGCAGCATCTGTCAAAATTTCAGTGGTGCTGCTGAGAAAAAAATACACTAAATTCTCAAAGGGAAGCTAGAAAAACACTGTCAAAAGAACCCTCCTCATAAGAGAGACGCATAAGAGTTTGGAAAAAAATACAGAAACACTTGTAAATCATCACAGTAGAAAATTATGATTTAAGCTTCACTAGAAACTTAGACGTCAGACTGGGCTCATCAAATTTGCAAAGAACACTAAGCTGGCCAGAGCTATAGGCACACTTGATGCCTGGTTCTTGAGCAATTGGAAACAGCACCTGAAAAATCAAGGAAGCAATTTGGGAATGGTACTGCAAAACAGTATATTAAGCCAAAAACAGCTGAATGAAGAAAAGAAACTAAGCCAATACCAATACAATGGCATGAAAAACAGAACAATATACTGTGATACATCTGCATTACTCATGACACCTATGAAGAAACGTTTGCCATCTAATTGGGCCAAATAAACTCTTAAATGAAGTAGTCCATCCAGTTGAAACATCACAGCTGAAAACGGTGAATAACTGATAAGAGTCCTCAAATTATTCAAGAGATTAACAAAGCTTTAGATAAACATCTGTAAAAGAAGAATGAAATACATTAAATTACCTAGACTATAGCTGCCTAAAAGGTATTGGTCTTAAAGTGTGCAGAAGCCAGCTATAACAAGAGAAGAAGTTGTTTTCTTTTACTAAGAGTAATAGAAAAAGCAATAGGCTTACACTGAAGCAAAGGCTATAAGTCAGACATTAAAACTTCCTCCTTTTCAAAGTGAGCAGGCTGCCTAAAGACCTTTAGGATTCTCCATCACTGACAGTTGTAAGAACAGACCACAGACACGAATAAAAAGCAGAACAACTTTGTCAGGAAAGGTTGAACACAGTGCTGATTCTGCCCTGATGTCCCATTAAGACCACTCTGCTTTTACTCACACAATTTTATCAATTCCTAAGCTCAGGCTGAGGCATTTCCTTTGTATTTTTCATTATGCAGAACCTGCTTTCACCAGCACATTACCCATAGACATCCAGACAAGCCCAAAGCACTTTGGCATAATCTACAGCACACCGATTTGTGGAGGTTTTGAGGTTTTCAAGCTGACAGTGAAAGCTGTGTATTTCTGAAAAAAAACCTCACAATTTTTTTCTACTCCTTTTTAAGTCTTGTTTTCTGTTTTATCTAGAACACTTATCTCTTTCAGCTGCACTACCAGTTCACCCTCTAAAAGCTATAAGCATAGCTGAAAATGATATAGTTCATAAAACTACATCCCCAGATATTACTGAAAATGGAGTAAAATTGTATAACGTGACTCTATTTTACAAGTCCGTCTGTTAGGAATATCCTGTATTTCAGGGGTTAGGAAAGTGACAAAAGTCAAAATCTAATTTTGTATGGTCCACTGCCACAGACTGAAAGACAATCCACAAATAGCACCTGCATGTTTTCTCCAACAGAGAGACTTATAAAAATGATAATTTCCTTCCCAAAAGACCCTGGCAAATGCTTCATAAGGATTATGGCTTCCTATTTGTTTCAAGGAATTGTACTATCAAATAATTTTTTTTTTTTTTGCAGACAAGAATTTCATTAGTCCTTACATCTCAATAAGGCATGAAGACCAAAGATTTTTAAAAAAACCAAATAATATGATCTTAGTATTTTCCAGACATTCAACTGCTCAAGTCTACAATTGATTCACCCAGCAAACTTCCATAAACAAATGCAAACAAGAAGTTTGAAGAACACAGAGTACTGTGGGAATGGCTGTGAGAACAAGAATATTAATTCACGTAGCATTTACTATCAGCATTTAATATTAATTAATAGTATCTGATGTACTACATTATTTGATTGACAGGATCTCCCAACAGGAAAACTGAATAAACTCTAGTAACTGTTTTGTGAGCACAAAGATTTATTGTGCCACGAAGCTGCTTTGTAAGAATAAATGATGAATTTAGGCCAAGCAAATGTCAGGGACTCCCTCATTCTGAGTACTTCTCCTGTATCAAGATGCAGCTTTGCAGCAGGGACGCAAAGACATGAAAGTCACACCTTTCAAAATGGCATGCACAGTAAGAGACCCAGAAAGAGCAAGGGTTTTTTATGTCCTCATGTGTATAACAAAACAATTTCACCCACTGAAAATACAGCATTTCCAAAGCACATTCCAGGATTAGCATTCAGATGACTGAGCATTTAGGCCACAAGAAAGCTGACTGTGGTAACAGTTTTGAGTTGTGCACTGTTGTCCAGTAAAATGTAAAATTCCATTTCATCATAGAAATTTTAAGTTTTTACAGTAGACATCAGTTTATATTTTGCTTTGCAATGGTGCTCCTGTTACTGTTGTTAAAGAATGTATTACTCCTAAGCACATATATTCAAACAAACTTCAAATATAAAAATTATTCAACCTAAAAAAGAATAAAGTTCTTATGATAGCTGAAGTACTTGCCTAGGAATTATTTACAAAGCTTTTATAGATCTAAACATGTCATTCAGCCACAGAAAATGCTTGCAAGCACCCAATTGTAACTTATGGAAGTTTTACCAGTACAAGCATCTTCTATATTTTATAATACAGAATGTACAGAAAGGAACATATCTTGGTAATATCTTATTTCCATTAATTTTGAAACAAATAAAATTCAATCAATAAAAACATATAAATCTCTCACAAAGTAAAGACGAAACGTATTATTTATTCAGAAGATGTTTGTTCCAGACTAAGTCAAGAAAGCTGGATCTTATTACCAAGGAGAGAGACATTGTAGAAGCCCTGTAAGTAAATCATGCAAGTGCTCAAGGACAAAATTTCTTCTATGCATTTATGGTGTTTTATCACTGTTATGTAGCAAGTACATTAGGAGGAAAGTCTTAACTTTTAACAGCCGCTGGATGTCTTCAAAGAAGGTCAGTTTTTTCAAGAACAATCACCATGAATCATATTTGAGTTCTGTTACCTAAAGTATATCCCATAAGAACAGTAGGCTGGACCTGAGCAATAATTTTTTCATATCTGAGCTCCCCAATCTGTCTTCTACAGCCTGCAATTTTCTCTTATTTCAAATGGGGAAAGAGGGTGCTGATACTGGCAGTTACCATCTTTTATAGGCCAATGTACTGTATTTCATTATTATGAAACTATCACATGGAAAGACATGATCTCCTATAAACATAAGACTCTTACAAACCACACACTACAGCCTTAATGAGAAGTGTGAATGCATGTGTGCACTTCAATAAACAAATGCCAGAAGGACAAGCACTTCAACTTTCCTAAACAGAAAGGCTTCAAACACTGGATACATTAACTTCACACTGGATAAATTAACTTTACAAAGACAGTATTAAAATGAACACAAGACAAGGTTCTCAGCAACGAAAATCGGTGATTTAGTTTATTTATTAATACCTAGGCTCACCTGACACTTTCAGTTTTATGGGAATGGGATGGATAATTTCACATTCTATTTTACTTTGTGCCCCTTGGATGACAATTATCATGATCACCACATGTACCACTGTGTAACAAAGTCAGCAATGGAATGTTAGCTTACAGGGCCACGGTAGTGTGGCCATGGAACTGCAAAAACAGAGAGAACAAGTATGAGCAGGGGAAAGCAATACTTAACTTTGAGTGACCCTAAAGGACTCACTCAAATTCTAATAGATGCAGACACACAATTTCTAAGATAATTTAATAACCCACAGGATGACAAAAAGCACTGTGTGTTAATCTGACTCCCTGAGCTCTAACTCCTATTAAAAAGATAGAGCAGGCATCCCAGAGATGGAATTGTTCCATTGTGCACTAAATCACTACCAGCACATAATTCTTTACTGGTACATGGAACGAAAGAAGCGTCTTGCAGTAAGCGTAAGTTTCCATTGCATACTTCAAGATGAGCATGCTGCAGACAAGGCAAACAAGTAAGTACCCTACTGGGAATATTAATTCTGACGTTCCTTAATTTCAAAGTGTTGACATTTTATACTATTTTTATATACATATGCATTTCAATTGTGCCCAAACCAACTGCTTTTATAAGTCAACACTAATCAATATAAAAGTCTTGTTGTCTCAGGCACTGGTTGATCACTTTACCACTTGGGATACTGCTTGTCTTCCTTTAAATAACAAATGATGACAATCAGCAGTAACATCCACCTCCTCATGCACAGGAAGCTCAACACTGTCACTGATGGAATCATTATTTTACTGCTCCTAAAAGAAACTCTCTTATAAAAAGAAACACCCCATCAACTAAAGATGCATTTGTGGTACATAATTAAAATGTGGTGATAGTGGGTTCCACATATTATCTGCTATTTTTCACAGATAACCCCAGTATCTTACTGGCAAAATACAATGAATTCACTCCATCAGCATTTAAAATTAGCTTAAAATGTTTTGTATTTAACTGAGTCTTGTAAATATGGATTAAGATGAAAATTTTATTAAATTATGTATCCAATTGTTTTTGACCAGCTGCTTACTAAAGAAATTTTCTGAACCCTCTTAAAAAGCTTTAGAAATAGACACAAATTGGATATAGAAAACAGATATAAATAGGATCTCTTATTCAAACAAATTTTGACCACAAGGTCAAAGATTTTAAAGCTAGTGACTTCTATCTAGTTATATAACACTATGGACCTAAGCAATACATTTAATTATTTGTACATGAGCAATGCAGATGTTTTACATGCTACTCAGTTACTGAAATTCTGCAAGAAAATTAGAGAGAGAAATTAAGCACTGTGATAAGTTTCTATGGAAAAGCTTATTGCAATGAGACTTCAGATCCTGTAACATGTCAGCCAAGGAGATATCACTTTTTCCCACCACATTTTTTCAGTTTCTTCACCAGCATATGCTATCCTAGCATGTGGTCTATAAAAATATCCTCCATGATAGAAAAATCCATTTTGAACCTTACAGACATTATCAATTTGAGATTTGGTCTACATAAAAAAAACCCCTCAACAGCTACTCAACATATCCACTATAGAATTTTACCTATTTTCAAGTATCCACCTTATAATAATTACATTTACAATTACGTTATATTAAAAAAAAAAAAAATATCACTGCTGCTGTAGGAAATAAGTTAACATAACTTATAAATGCAACATATTAAAAAGTCACAGGAATTAATTATATGTAACCTGAAGATCAGGCTTAAAAGGACATAAATAAACCCAAACAATTATTTATCTAAAATAGTCATCTTCAGGTTTGCTTTTCAAAAAAAGATCAACTTATACTGTGATTTCAATGAAATTTAAATTCCAAAATAAATTTAAGATAAACAACAGCTAAGTGAAAGTTTCATATTTTTCCTAAAATACAAAGCATCAAGTAGAATAGGTTCTGCATCCAAACCCAAATATTTGGAAATTAGCAAAACACACTCAGAAGACAGTGGGTGCTTCCAAATGTGTTCAAGCCTTTAAACTACTCAAAGATGTTCAGTACAGAGATTTGCTTCAATTGGAACCCTGACTTTTAAGCAATCACGGGAGTCCCCACAGCTGAAGCAAAATCTGTGAGGCTGAAAAAACCCTACAGGTCAAGTAAAGAGGTCTGAATATTACTTCAAAGACATCACTGCCTTTCTATCTCAATAAAGCTTCGGGTAGAAAATAATCAAAATCTGCTCATAGCCACAATCATACTCCATATATTTTAAATGTAAGCAGATTATAAATTTGTAGGGGCCTTAAACTTAGTTTAACCCAAAAATACTATGTAGAATTTTCCAAAGGTTGTCTTTTTACCATTTTACAGACATTTACTTCATATACAAACCAGTCTTCACTTCTAGTCAATACCAGTTTCTGCTGTAAATTGGTACATCAGAATGCATATGAAACATTATTCAGTCACCATTACCCCCTCCTCTTATTTTATGGTTTTGGTTTATCTCCTTCTAGATGAGAGAAAAAAGGGTGAAGAAGAATATGATGGAAAACTTTCTCCATATCTAACAAAATTTATTTAACACAGTAGAGCAGTGCTCTTAGTAACAGACAAGCTGTTACCCTTTGTCCCTCTTAAGTCAATACAAAAAGACTTGTTATCTTTTGTCTTCGTTAACTCTAGAAGGCACCTAGGGAAATTAGCAGAGTTAGGCTAAAATTAGGTTTTGGAATACTGCGGAAGAGCCATAAAAATTCTCTCTCCTCACAGAGCTTCACCTCTTATTTAGGGAAACTTAATTATTTTTTGTTTCTGAGTTTTATAGAAAACAAACACAAATTATCTCCTAATTCGGGAAGTCTATTAATGTCCTTTACTCACAAAAGACTTAGGAACTGACAGGAATATCAAACAGATTACCCTAAAGTGCAGTTCTGTTCAGTAACAAGCATTTTGAAGTGACACATGCCTTGTACATCAGAATGGAAGCTGGCAGTAACCATTTGCCACTAAGGATTTTAAACAACTACAAAGTGATGTACACCTCACCATTTGGCAGCCCAGGAAAAAAGTTCCAAAGCCATTTCCCTAAGAGGACTCAGCCAGGCATTATTACACAAACAAACCAAAAGAAGCAGGGTAGCCTGGCTCAACGCTATTTAAATAAAGAAATAAAATTTCATATATATGAAATATAGATCTCATTATCCTAAGTTAAGCTGCTCTGTTCGTGGGGGAACATGGGGACACTTCTATCCCACATTACCGCAAAACTCTCTTTATTCCATTATAATAAGAAATTCTGCTCTGGGATAGCATCTCTCTACTACACCCTCCTGTCTTTCTGAACTGTGAACCAAGCCCAAAAGCCCAACAGTTTTACTGATTCCACAAAGAGCCCCCTCACTGTTAACAATGGCAATAGCTTACATGAAATGCAAACACTATTCTATAATCATGCAAAAGTAATCACTCTAGGTGAAAAGAGACCACATCACAATCCTGGAATTTATGAAATTCCTATTTTATCAGCTGGAAAATACAACAGTTAGAAGGGAAGTATGTCAGAGCTATAACCCTGATTTCACCCACCTCTCTAATTGGAAAACTAGATCTCTAAATCTTCATTTTGCCCTTCAAGCCTGGATCTGAATCCTGAAATATTTAAGCTGCTAAGTTGGTGAGATTGCAATACTCAAAGGTACTTTTCAGCTAACAAGAATCTTTCCATGTATTGTAAGTCACTGGAGAACAAAACACTCTCTTACCTACACACTGGCTCCAGGAGGGCTGCTTAAAGACTCAAAACAAGAACTCACAGAACAGCTTTCCTGCTCCTTCCAGGAGTTATTTTCAGAGGGAATGAGCCCAGACATCAGAAGAATTTGGGACACTGAAAGGAAACAGTTTATCTGCCTCCAGCTGGTATCTGCTCAGTGTTGAGGCCCAAAGGATACACCCTGCTACAAACAGCATCTTTTAATTCATGTGAACTGGCAGATCCTTTAAGACTTCTCAAAGTACTTTCCCAAACAAGGATTTTCCCTGATTTGATTTAGCATCTGAGCGTACTCACAGAGTTAGTCCCAAGGACTTGCAGCTTTGGTTCGCCTGATTCCAGCAGCTTGGCAACCATATGAAGGAAACTTTCCACAAATGGTTTTATGCTTTGAGAATGGCAAGCCATTAGAAGTTGGTCCAGTGCTTCCATGGCAATTAAAACGTAACTGAAAATTAATCAGAGACTCACATAAAGACGTATTGCATTTATCATTCACTCAATTAGTTCAATTTAAGCTCTTACCACAAAAAATAGAAAAGAAAGAATGGAAGGCACATATTTCCCCCTGTATAAAAATGACACTTAGTGTTATTTCCTACATCCGTATTTTCTCTTCTTTTCCTGTTTTTTGGGGCGGGAGGGGGCGGATAGGTGGAAGTGGGGAACTGAGTGTTGCCCATTCACCCTTTCTACAGTTATAAAAACAGCTTCAGAAGTCATGAAAGGAAAAAAATTATGGTCTGTGATGATGTTGCTTTTCTTTGCCTATTCCTGCCACTTCTTAGACTCAATATTTCTCACTTAAATATTTGATTTAGGCAAAAGAGCTGAAAAGAAAGAGTGTATTGGGCTTACATAGCCAGGTTTTAGCAGCAAGGGGCTGTGGGCGTGGTTTCTGTGAGAATCCAGGAGCTGCCCCCATGACAGACACAGTCAGCTCCAGCCAGCTCTAAGACCAATCCGCCATTTCCCAAACCTGAGTCCCTCAGGGACAGTGGAAGTGCCCACAGGTAAGCAGATATCCACAGTGCAGACCATGAAGGACACCAAGCCAGAACAGGTGGATGTGCCCTGAAGGAAGCTGCTGCCCATGGAAAGGCCTTGCTGGAACAGGCTCTTGGCAGGCCCCATGGAGAGGAGACCATGCAGCAGCTTTTCTGGCAAGACCTGTGATGCCATGGGGGACCCACGTTGGAGCAGCTTGTTCCTAAAAGACTGCACCCTGTGGAAAGTAGCCATGCTAAAGCAGTTCTTGAAGGACTGCCTACAAGGACAGACCCAATGCTGGAGCAGAGTAAGAGTGTGAGGAATAAAGATCAGGAGACACAAGATGGTATAAGCTCACCACGATCCCCATTCCTAATCTGCATTGCTTGGTGGGGGTGGAGGTAAAGGACTTGGGAGTGAAGTTGAGCCTGGGATTAAAGAGGGCTGGAGGAAACATGTTTTTTAGCTTTGTTTTCATTTCTCTTTCCCATGATGGAACTGAGTGATCTCCCTGTCCTTATCTCAAACCATGAGCTTTCCATTTTATTTTCTTCTCCATCTGGCTGAGCAGGAGGAGTGAGATCAGCTGGATGGGCACCTGGCAGCCAGACAAGGTTAACTGACCACAAAGAGACTGGGTCTGTCTTGCCCTCCAGACTTGATCTGAACAAACATGATGAAATTCTATGACTTGTTAGCATCTATTTTTAATGCTATGACTTCTCTCCTTACCCATAGCGATGTCTGACCACATCCCTGCTCAGTCTCTCTGCCAGGTAAGACCCAATTCGATCCAGCTTCTCAGGTGCAGAAACTGCATAGAAAGTCAGCTTCTCCATGTCAGCTTTAACAAGACCATCCTAAAAACAGAAATACAAAACAGCAAATTAAAGAGTTCATAGGAAATATAAAGCTTTCCAAGTGTTTTTCATTTTTTTCCTAGTTAACATTTAAAGATCAGAGCCTTACAGATGGAAATAAGCTACTGAAAAAAAAAAACCCAAACTTCTGAGCAAAACTGCCATTAGCTTAGCTGCAAAAATCAGCAACATGAAACAACTAAAACATTTTTTAAGCAAATGAAGCAACTAGCTTGCTCCACCATTTTTTGGTGAGGGAAGGGGTATTCTAAGAGAAGGTATGTAGTGAGATATGTAACCAGTTCTAAGACACACTCCTTTCCTACCAGCACAATGTAAATTTTTTCATTTCCCACACCCACCCCCAAAGTATATCTGATGCATAATTTTGACAAAATACATAAACAAGATTGTAGTTTAAATATTTTATTTCTTCAGTGTCAGATCTTGAACAAGGCTGACCCCCAGGCACCTGAAGACTAATTGTCAGAACAAGATCAAAGATTATCATATCAGTTCCAAAGTGAACTGCAACATGAATCTGCTCAAATGAGGTTATAATCATAACTATCAGGTAAACAGGATAAGACTTTTTGTCTTTTTAGCTTTTTTTTTTCCTGGAAGTTCATAAAAACATTTATTTTTCAAATAAATTACTTAGAAGCTTTTAAAGAACTCATTATTGATTAATGGATTTTACCAAGCAAATCTTCTCATACTTTAAAGTTCTACAACTCAAGGGAAACATCACTGACTAGCCCATGCCCTGTACTGAGCCAATGAATATTAACCAAAGCAGAGACTAAGAAGTGCCAACTCAGAGCTACTGAGTGAGATTTCAACTATAACACTACAGTTGTAGCAATTCCAGGTATTTCTCCACCTGTATCAAAAAAGAGATCAGAAGTAATAAACCTATAAAACCATACTGTTCCATGCATTCAATATACTGTATACACAGAAAACATTTCCTTTAAAGCCAGTAACATGCACTTACATAATCACTGGCACTCAGTAACAACACAATTTAAAAGAAAAGCCCACATACTTTATAACATGTAAGCCAATGCAAATACTGACTGTTCTGCTTACTTCTAGTATAACAAAAGATAAAAATTTGGTAACACACTTAAAAAAAAACAGAGCAGCAGAAACACAAGCTCTTGATCAGTCTGAACTGTCAAATGATTATTTGTAGACATAAGCATTACTAAATGGTACATTGGAGTTATTTATTTTCAGAGAGAGTAAAAGGCTTTAATATAGCTCCAAGACTATTGCAGTGAAATGAAAAGAAATAAAATTGTAGATGAGTACCTGGAGAAACTAAAAAAAAACAAAAAAAAAAAAAACAAAAAAACCCCAAACAAACAAAAAAAAACCACACCAGAACAACCTTTTTGGGTCACAACAGTCTACCAGAACTATAAAAATGTTCCCAGTCCATAAGTCAAGAGTTAAAAAAATCAAAATCCTGTAGAAAACCAGAAGATGTTCACACCTGAAACCACAAGAAAGCATCTGTGGTTCTAAGAAGTGATGAAGTTAAGTGCTACCTCTGCAGCAGAATACCTTCTTTAATTAAATCTCTCTTTCTCTGAGCAAAACATACTAATTTTATTATTCAATGTGCAGCCCTGCTTTGGAAATGGAATTAGACCAGATGATCTATATGGATCCCTCTCTAGAAAAATTATTCTACCAAACTCTCTTAAGGCTATTAACTGCTAAAGCAGAATTTATGGTAAAATGTTAAAAGATAAAAGAAAAAATAAAATTTATTAAAAATTGCTAAAGCACTAGCTATAACCAAAAATTTTCAAACACCAACCCCTTAAAATTTTAAAGTCATGACTCACTTTTGGATCTTCAGGAAATATGTTATCTACCAGACGCTTATAGCGAGGTCGCAGCGCAGCACAGCAGCAGCAAACTCCTGCAGAGAGATTTACCCAACAGGATTTAGGATGCAATTCTAGGGACTCATTTGAAGGGACAAGCTGACAAGCACGGAGGAAGAAGGTAACACTGAATTTAGCTATCAGCAATAAAGCAAAATCAAGGGAATTGAAAGTAAGTACAAATAAGTCAAATAAGCAAAATTACTATCACACTGTAATATATGAGAAAATACGCAAGCATCTTGGGTGCTAAAAATGCACCTGTCATCCATTCTTCAAAACATGCAGAAAAGACAAAGCATTTTAAAATTCAGTCATATTAAAACCAAAGCTACTTTATTTGAGGGTTTATCTTCATTTTGAACGACTATTTCAAAACATCAAAATGTACATTACGTTCATTATTCTAAAAAAAGAAAACAAAAATTATATCAGTTTTAAAGGCACCCATATAAACCATAATATATGAAACAAGCTCTGCATTCCTTATCCCTTATCCTTCCTTTTACTGGGCATCGGTGAAATGACAACCACTTGAAGCAGAGAAATGAATTTTTTTGATCTCATTTCTACTCTACTACTAGTCCATATAATCAGAACAATGCATGTAACTTCAATTTTATAAATTTTAAAAGTCATACTGCCTGCTCTGGGAAGATAACAAATCTGCAAAGTATTGTTTGGTCTTTTTTCTAGCACTTAGGACTACTAGAACTTCGGAATTAGGTTAAAACTCAGCACAAAAATAAATAAAAAAAAAGTTTCTAGATACCTGTCCAGCTGTTTATCAGGGTAGACTTATTCCCTTTTTGAAAAACTTTTTGACAAACCAGATTTTAAATGTTTCAGTGGGCATATTATCTGACTAACACACTAGTCAGGCCTCAGATCAACACCACAGGACCTCTAACACACAAGAGCCACTGAGTAAACAATAACACACTCAATAATAACATATCAAGCATACATACAGATCATGTCTTTCAAGTCTCAACACGTGAACGTTTCAGAGTAGCTAAATACCTTGCAAATGCCTTATTAAAGGTATCCATTTACATACTCAAAAAAATCTTGTAACATCTTGCTAAGAATAGTAAAAAATGGAAAACAATAAAGGGTATCTTGGAAGAAACTTTTGATGATTACAATTTATCTGCAAATGCATCAAGACTTGTATTTCTTTTCTTAAGATATCTAAGTAATCTTAGTGGTTTTTATCCATATTTATCAAAATATCTGGGAGATTCATGACAAAGACTTCCCCTGCTGTACTTAGTTTTATTACAAGACTCTATAGGAGTAGACATTGTCCCTCTATTCCACCTGTTTTCTGATCTTATTCATCTTTTGGACAAAAATTGTATTCCGCTCATGCTTTGACAATTTAATTATTGCAATTTATTTAATTTAAAACAATTATTGAATACAGATCTATGATTTTAAAACTGTGCATTAACTCCAAGTTCTCCCCAATGGTCCTGATTTCTCCCCAGCTCATGAATTAGAGAGTCCTGTATCATCAGTAATATCAACACTGACTTGTGACTTCAATATATAATTATTAAAACAAAAAGCACTCAAGGAACAAACAACTGGAATATTGAGAATTTTTTTTTGTTAAATATTACTTTGTAACCACTGTCAAGTTCTTCATACGACTCCTGCTGAAGTCCTACTGACAGAGGTCGAACAAATGTGAAAACCTACATTTACATAAAAGCTGCAGGTAAGTGAAGTAATTAAAATCAAAATTCTTTAATATGCTACTGGAAAATGTAGGTGAGTAAAGAGGTTAAAACCCTACTTAATTTAAAATAGAAATAACTTAGACAGTTGTACAAAATGTTCTATTGACAGTATGCTGTGCAATATTTTAAAAGTAAATAAAATCATAATAAGAAAGGAGTACTCTATTGGTGTCTAGTATATCATTCTGTATCAGGAAATTCAAGTAAGACCATCAAAATCCATCAAAAAAGACATAATACTGCTAAATATTTCTTGAGTTAGGTATGCAACTGTGCACTTGGCTAAGCACTCTTTGTACTTAGTGTTCCTACTTGCTTTTCTACCTCATGGTTGACCATTAACTTTGGTCCACAGTAAACAGTATGTTTGATTACTACTAAATATAGCAAAATAGTCTAACAATAACTGTAGCAAATATTTTGATTGAAATATCTAAAACATAATAAGAGCAGGAAAATGTTATAAAATATTGCAAGACAAGCAATTAAAAATACTTTTAGAATTACTTTCTCCTTTTTTAAGTTACAGAAGAAGAAAATCTTTGCAAAGAACTGCAATTTAAATCTTAAAATGGTGTTTTAAACCCACGTTAATTACATAAATTTAACATAAAATCTGGATACAATTACTCCTTTGAGATGGATAAAAAAGATCAGATAACAGTACCAACTCATTCTGGCAGCCTTACCAGATGGTTTCAGTTAATGGAAACATAATATTGTTTAAACACTGCTCTTCAAATTTATGGCACATGGTTAATTTTGACACCAAAAGAAGGCCTAACAGTAAGTACATATAAGATTTAAAATTTTCTCCTTATGTTGGATTTTCGGTAGTATCTTTACATTGCTATATATTTAATTATAGAACTGTTTATATGGAAAAAACCCATAAACTTGTCAAAAATTCTTTATCATCAAAGTATAAACCTAAAATTAATATGATGTTAATACCATCAAAAGAACTTCCTACATTAAACAGAACATACAAGTATCAGAACGTGAGATTTAATCTGTCAAAGCTTTCAGCCTCCAAGCAGAACACTATCAGAAATAAAACTGACAGGCACTCCAAACACAGAAAAAAATTACAACCAAAAGAATAAACCAAAACAATTAACAGTCATGACATGGATTTTGTGAAGAAACTACTAATCATTGCTCATTTATGTAATTTTGATATAACCATGGAAGATTAATAAAATCGTAGGAATAGGTTTAAAGAATGTATGAATATTAAAAAAAAAAAAAAAGACAACAAAACAAAATGCCCCAAAAATCAACTCAATAACTCATATTAAAAATAACCCATAAAATTTAGGAACATTTGACTACATAGGCTAAAAAGATTGATCTTGTAAAAGAAGGATAGAAGCTGAGTAATTAAAAACGGATCTCCTACTTCTTGGACAACAATTTAACACAGATAAAAATTTAACCAAATAAACAGATTTGTTTCACATAAATAAACTGTTTTGTAGATCTGTAGAACAGTCAGGTAAAAAGAACCTGTTCCATTTTATGCAGGTTTATTGAGGAAAAATCCAATGACAATTCCTTTTTAGTGTCAGGCAAAATTTGCATTTTAATGGCCTCCCCCTTGCAGACATCTTTACATCATTTTATACGAGTAAATATAAAGGTTAAAGCAGTATCTACAGAGGACTCCGCACTGTAACATGATAGTTAATGTAAAAGGTTTAAAAAATACTTATTATTTGCTTCTCCAATAGTGGGACTTTAGTCAAAAAAACCATGCACATTCACTTCTGCTAAAGGAGTCATATAATCTGCATTTCACATATTAAGACTGTACACATTTAGCAGCTGCATAGGTACTTCTTTTTACACATATTCATTCTAAAAACAGCAGTAAGATACAGCCCCCGCTACCAGAAAATGGGAATTTCACCTACCCAAACACATACACAGTCTCGGTTCAAAAGCAGAATTATAATCATAGGCTTTTTCTTGCTCAACAGTTGGAACTTGCACATACTGCCTCATCCTGGATATTAATTCACTCCCCGGGAACTGTCTCCTTTCCCAGAAATTTGCTCCTTTCCCAGAAATTTGCTCCCACTCACATAGCGGCGGTTACTTCCCTTGAGGGCTCTGCAACACTGTAAGCTTATCTGATCAGCTCAGTGACAACTGCATAAAGCCACCAAACACGTGAAAAAACTTCAGTATCAAATTCTGTTAACAAGGCCAAGCACAAGAAAGGAGAAAAGAATAAAAGATACATTGTCAATGCATGATTCACACCTCCTCAGTGAAACTGCAAAGAGAGTTTCATTGCTTCAACTTGCCCAGCACACACAGTTCATTATTTCTCTGACTAGAAATAAAAAAATCCGTATAGTTTCAGGAAAAACTATCCTCAGTCAGCTGCCACATATCACTGTAGAATGATAAATATTTTAGCAAAACCTATTCCCTTGGTCTTCCTGGAGAACAGACAGAGAGAAATGTATTTAAGGCACACTGCTGAGCAAAAAGACTTTTTTAAACAAGGAAGTTTACCTCTAAGATTAAAGAAACAATTTTAAAATAATGAAATTAACATTATCTCTAATAATACTTCCAAGTTTAAGAAGCAAGGATTACAGAACTTAAATCATTAACATGATTATGACACATCAGGTAGAAAATCAATTTTGAATTAAGCAATTCTGAAGTTACTTTCCAACTTCCCATTAATTTTCAGCATTTTATTGTTTCACTTCCTACATAACATCCACTTGGGCAACACAAATTCAGGATTTTCCTACAGACATTTTTACAAACCCTGGAAATTATAAGTACTGTTTTTATTAAAAAAAAAACAGCTAATAATTTCCACTACATAAAATTCCATACTCATTCTACACTTAGGAGATAAGTGCTAATAAACTCAAAGAAAAATCTGAGCTGCACAGAAACTGTCACAACATAGTTTACTACATGAAACCCTACGGTGCAAATTAGAAAAATGTGTATCACAATAAAGCTGTATTTCAAATTAGTCTCTCTGAATATTCATGCTGGATCTTACTCATACAAAATTGCAGGAAAACAAAACCTTCAAGGTGGGTTTAAACATAAAACACCAAGTTTTGCCCATCAAGTTTAGAACTGCCACATTATTTTCTTCTTTATCAAAACCTAGGAAAAAGGAAAACAGATCATCTGTTTTATCTAATACTGGAATTTTTTCCGAAGTTTTGTAATGTTGTCTAATGTTGTTGTTAACCGTTTACAGAGCATTAATAACCTGAAGCAAGAGTTCATGTTCACTCACGGGATATTTTTGTTATGTCTCAAGCTTGGATCTGGTCATCCCTAACTTTATTTGCTATCTTCCAAGTGTTTTTAAAAAAATCTTATTCTATCAAAAAAAGGTATAACTAACATAAAAGTTTTAATCTAAAGAAAAATGCACATTTTGCTAATATCAAGAAACTGAGCAACATTGCATTTGGTTGCTCAATGTACTTAAATATAACTATGTAAAAATTTACTTGACTTTAATACATTAAACTTTCATTTTACCTATTTTTCTGTAACTGAGATGAAAAATATAAATAAAATAAATTTATTTCAAACATCCTGGTGAAAGTGCATAAAATAACACTTCAACCATAATAACCTTGTTATTTCTGAACTGCTAATATCAGTTGATGCATTTAATTCAGAACTAAAATGATTTTCAAGGGCATTCCCATTCCACTATGAAAAAGAGATCAGACATTTTATAATAAGGAAATTATTCCAGCCATATAAGGGAGTTAATTAAAAATATTCTTCAACCTGCTATAAAAAGAACCACTGCTGTAAGGACGTGCTGATCAGCCATTGCAATGGCCCCGGAATGCACTCCCAGAGGGCACAGTGGACTCATCATTTAGACAGAATGAAGTCTCATCCCCCCGATGAGTCTCTCCTCCCCTCACCCGAGTGCTAGCTGACTTGTAAGTGGTTGCTTTCCAGCCTGTCTCCATCAAAATGCAGCAAAGAAAATGTCCAACATGCAGATTAAATTTTTGTCTTGAAAAGACGGTATTTATCTTGATGTGAACTTCTTACC
The DNA here is from genome assembly GCA_013397935.1 of Dasyornis broadbenti. Lineage (NCBI taxonomy): Eukaryota > Metazoa > Chordata > Aves > Passeriformes > Dasyornithidae > Dasyornis > Dasyornis broadbenti. Next base: position 21,383 of record VZRN01004509.1, on the reverse strand, counting down.
CCACCCATGACAGCAAACCCTCAGTAACACCTAATGGGGGAAATTCCATCCATACCTAAATTTGGCAATTTTACATTTATTTTTAAAAATATTTTGGTGCTCCATTTATTTAAATGAAAACAAACCCCCCAAAAATAGCTTTCTTCTTAGAAAGCCTTACAGTAAGCTAAAAAGTTAACTGAAGTTAATTCTGGTGCAATATGACTTCAAGAAGAGTTCTTCCAAACTGGAATCATGGAATCATTATGGTTGGAAAAGATCTCTAAGCTTATCAAGTTCAACCATCAATCCAGCACCAACACCATGTTCACTATTAAACCATGTCCTGAAGTGCCACATGCACACATTTTCTGAACACTTCCATGGACGGTGACTCTACCACTCCCCTGAGCAGCCTATCCCAGTGCCTGATCACATTTTCTGTGAGATTACTTTCTTAATATCCAATCTCAACCTCTCCTGGTGCAACTTGAGGCCATTTCCTCTCGTCCTGTCACTTATTACCTGGGAGAAGAGGCTGACCCCCAGCTGGCTACAGCCTCCTCTCAGGAAGTTGTAGAGAGTGATAAAAGGAGGCCCCTGAGCCTCCTCTTCTCCAGGCTGAACACCCACAGCTCCCTCAGCTGCTCCTTATCAGACTTGTGCTCCAGACCCTCCCCCAGCTCTGTTACCCTCCTCTGGACACACTCCAGGATCTCAATCTCCTTCCCACTGTGAGGGGCCCAGAATTCGAGGTATAGCTTCGCCAGTGCTGACTACAGCGGAACTGTCACTGCCCTGGTCTTGCTGGTGACACTGTTGCTGATACAGGCCAGGATGCCATTGAGCTGGGCACACACTGGGGGTCATGTTCAGCCACTGCTGAACTCCCAGGTCCTTTTCTGCCAGATTCCCAGCCACTCTTCTCCACACCTGTAGCATTGCACGGAATCAGCATGAAGATATACACACCTTTGCTATGATGAAAAGCATGTAAAAGTAATTTGAATATAAACTTCTGGTGAAAGCAAGAAAGGACAATGCATGTGAAGTTACTAATAAGTAGGGAAAAAATCCCAAGCTAGTCAAATAATGCTCACCACCAAGCTTCTTCAATGAAGTATTCTTTTCAGAACCAGTAGCAATTAAAACAAATCCCCCCAGAAGATATTATCTGTGGGACAGTGTGTTTTAAAGACTTCTAATCCATTAAAAGAAAGTTTTCCATTACATCAGGTTCTCCAGTTGCATTCCTTAAGTTCTGCCACCTGCAGTGTTTCTGTACTGTCTCTCCTTTCTCCCACCTTTGTTGGTTTCACATAGCAACTTTGTTTTACTTGCTCATTTCTGTTCTCCTGAATACCGCCTCCTCCTCTCCTGCTCTGAGATAGTACTGTCACTCTCTATTTTTAATACAGCATTAAAATTACCTAAAACTAATCTGGTTCCAGTGGAAGAAGCTCTATGATATTATGAATTTTGCTTAATTCCTGTCCTTACTTATATTCTTATTAAGCTGGCCAATGTCATTTACTTCTCATCACTGAAGCAATCCAAAAAAGAGACTTTAGGAGACTAGGAAGACACATTTACATAAATCTCCTTGACACCTCTTCATCACAGCTGGCACTGATAATCTGTTCAGGGAAAAAAAACAAACGGGCAAAGTCCAACTTTCATTCTTGCTTTCAGTATCTGGTTTGCAGTTGGGAAATGAGTTCTAGGTGATAAATCCAGAGGAGAGAAAAAAAAACAAACACAGAGGTTTTGTGTTATCATACTCTTATTTCTAAACAAATACTGATTTCATAATCAGGTGTTTCATAAATCAGTGGAAAATGCGACATAAGTAAACTACTGGACTAAAGGCAGACGGAGCAAAATGAAGGCTCAGTGCTTTGTGTATTCTCTGAAGCACATGAACTGCTATTATTCCTCCATCCAGGCAAACAGCGGAGCATGGAATGGACTCCTAACACTGACAAAACACCCACTGTGCATATCCAGTAACACACTGAGCCAGGAGGACATTCTTTACTTAATTCAGAGTAATAATAAAAGTAAAGAGAGAGTGACATTATCACAGCAGCCTCCTTCTACTCCTACTACTTAACACAAATATTGTGACCTATCTCTGCTTGTCCAAAACGCCTGGCTCCTGCCAATATTGACGGGTACCAGTGAATGGAGTCTCCCCAGCACAGTGATGATCCTGGCACAGAAGTAGCCTCCCAGTTCCAGACAATCCTGGGCAAAGTCTGGTTTCACTTTGACCCTAAGCAATTCTCTAACCCAGATGAGCCATTTCCAGAATTCTGCATCCTTGAACACTTGCCAAGTGCAGAAGACAGTTGCAGGTGACAGTGAAGTGCTGTGAACTTCACACGTGCTCAAAGGCCAACTAACTCGCTTTATACTCTTCTACAAGTTCCACTGAGAAGAGGGCCTGCAACACCTGCACCTCTCCTACCACCTCGTTCCCACTTTGTTTGAGGTTAAGGAGCAACATCTAACACCAAAGACCATTCTACAGAAGAGGCTGGTGCACCTCCAGATTGATATGGGCACTGAAGGAAAGATGCTACACAAAGCATGGCTGAAAGGTAACATTCCAAGTAGCAACACTTTGCCTATCTCCAGGGTGGCCAGCGGTGGGTAACAAGCAGTTCTTAGGGGTGCCAGAGATAAAATCATGCCAAAAGGGTCACTGTCAGCCTCTGGGGCCTTCAAACTATACTTTTGATCAGCAGGTTGGCCAACTACAGGTAAAAATATGTATCCTTTGCTAAAAACCTCAATAAACTTTGGTGACTAAGTTCAGGCTACAGCATGCCTCCCAGATGCTCAAGCTGGTCATACCTTTTCTTCCCAGTCCCAACTCCAGGCAGCACAGCAGACTGCTGACAGGGACTTTCTTTGTGCCACTCTGCCCATGCCCAGTGTTAGTTTTAAAATTCCTAATCTAGATGTTCCACATTTCCCATTCCATTGCACTTCCTTATATGACTGAACACAGCCCTTTTTTCCCAGCAAGGGAAAAACTGGATACTATAGGAGTTAAAATTAATGGAACCTTAAGTTTTCAAGCTTAGGGCAGTAGCACATAGGGATTACTTGGCATCTCAGGACACAGTCACTCAAACACCACGAACAGTTTTGCTTTTCAGCAGTTATTTTAATTTCAGGGTCTGCATCACAAAAGAAACTGGAATGGTTCCTGACACATGGGAAAGTTGCCAAGATGTGTAAAGTTCTACCTTCTTGGTCAACTGAAATCTGCATTACATAGTAATCTCTTCTGCTTTGGAAGCTGTTGCTTCCTATACCAAGGAACTGATGCAAGAGTGTCAAACACTCTCTACTTTTGGAATTTCACGAAGATTTTGTCAGTACTACGTATTTTCATTATTTGAAGAGAGCTATAAGCATGGCACTGATAAACTGACTATCACCTGCCCTACAGATGACCAGCCCACTTCAAAGCAATGAGTAACTGGTCAGCACGTGCCCAGGGTTTCAAATCTTCTTAGGGGATAATAAACACCTGAAACTTTGCGCATTGAAAAAACATGACTGTAAAATGCATCAAGAATTTTTCTGATGACTGCTACCTTTTCCATTTTCTTAACACCATGCAATTTACTTTCTCAATCCAATCTACAGGGATGAAGTACAGTTGTAGGGGTAAGACTCACAGAATCTTATGCTGCTGTCCAGCTTTTTCCTCAGAAGAAAGGAGGCTCAGACCAATTGTGTCACCTCCCCATCACATGTATCCTATGACTACAGTATGCAGGATGGGAGGATTTAATTCTCCACTCCTGCCTTGCAGCTCATGCTGCCCAAATGCACAGGGCTGAAACAGACCAGGGAGCAGGTACCACACTGTCACTTGAAAAACAAGGCATGAGAAACTTTTTGTGAGAGGAAAATGCATGTATGTCATCATTAAAAGTCCTTATGATGAGGAAGCAGAGGTTCACAGGCCTTTTTAGGGGGAACCCTCAAAGCTAATGGAGAAGGCAAGCTTAGCTCAGGAAACTAGATTTTAACTAGTCTAGCATAAACCACAGACCTGTTTATAGGACATGTGTGTTATTCTAGAGATCCTTTCTTCTATTAAATCATCCCAAATACCAACAAAAGCATGGCCAAAGCTTCAAAAACAAGTTTTACCTTCATTTCAGCAAACCCAGCTACAGACCATCAGTGCATATGCATAGATTTTGAAAAACATTTCCTAATTAAAAATGTTCTGCTCACAAGTAGTTCAACATCACATTACATAAACTTTATTTCCTGCACACATACACAGTGTACACAGTAAGTAACATAAGAGTGGACGAAAAGTGTTTCTGTGAATCTAGAACCATACTGTGATATTTATGCTGAGAAAACAGAGTGCAGCAATTCCTCTGAGGCACATACACAGAGTTCAAAGCATGACAAAGCATCTGTTCCTGTTCAGTAACAGAAGTGTTTAAACTGTATTGACATTAATGAAAAAAGAAATGTTAAACAAAAATGTTGTAATGTTACTTTGAAAAACAGAGTCACAGAAGATACTTATGCTTCAGAATTCAAATTCTTGTTTAAATATCACCAGTCTTCTACTAAGTACTCCACTTGTATGTATTCCTAGCTGTTTGATTTTTCCAGAAATCATTTACAAAATGAGATATTGCCATTTGGACATGGAAACATACATACTTTCATTAAAAGAAAAAGAACATTAAAAAAAACAGGGAATCAAAAATTTGAAAAAAAATCTCTTTACATATTATCAAGAACAGGTCCTTGGAGCTGCCAATACACTCCATTTTACACATTTTCCTTCCTCTGCAAATAGCTTTACCTAGTTCATCCTGCCCTCACAGAAGGGTAGCTTTTGAACAAATCAGCAAACAGAAGTTTATGCAACAACTTTTCAATTATTCCGTTTTAAACATATACATGAAAGACACAAGTTTCACTGCAAAAAACCCCACCTCCTTCTAGGTTAATCCAAATTATAAAATATCCTCATAGTTGTTATCTTTCCCATTAGTTCTAAAGAGCACTGCATCTTGAATTCAGGTTTCCTCCAAGAACCGAAAAGCAGCTCTTCTCACAAACAGTGGGATATAAGGTTAGAACATATCCCAGCTAATTAAAAAGCAATTTCTTCCCATCTGTAATGTCTAATGAGTCAGAGAAGAACACAGACACAGTAGATTAGCTCTTCTGTGCCCCATCACTATAAAAAGACTATCTACGTCCCTGTACTACCACAACTTCTGTTTCCCACCAAACTGAACAGGCCAGTCTAGAAGACAGTCAGTGCAGAAGACATACAGCTTTGTATCTACACACAAATAAGTAGTTTTATAAATACATCTTGTTAACCAGTAAATCTTGAGTGTCTCAGTTTTCTGTAGAAAACCGGGTATCTGTGGGCACACAGGCTCATTGGTTTCTGTAGAAATCCAGCAGCTTTTGCCCACAACCAGCACTTCTAACCACACTGCAATTGCAACATCAGACTCAATTTACAAAAATTATGTTTTGTCAGTTCTGAGAAACTTCAAGCTCATGTCTAAACCAATGTCAGTAACAAATCACAAACTCATTTAATAAAAAAACCACAAGCACACAGAAAGTCTTGAAAACACCTGGCACTGCAGTTATTACATGACAAGAGAACTCTGATAGCCCAATCATTTCAGACACAGATCAATGATAGTAACTATTCATGTTTTATTACATATAAAGTTCGTAAATAGGGTATCAGCATCCTAAAGTCCTTTTCTAATCATTAGATGGTTACACTCTAGTCTAATGAACACAGGAAAAATTTGTTTTAATAGCATAAATTATTGTGTATTTGTTGTATCTACCAAAATATCCACAAAGCTTTATCTTCATTGATTTCCTTACGTATTAAAAGCTTTATAAAACTATCAGGAAGGAGTACTGATTAAGTATAATTATGTAGCTAAGTGTTAGATTGGAATTCCTTACTCATTCCCTACTAAGAAATGAGTAAGCATTCTCAAACCACAATTAAAGACTCAGGGTGCCCATTTCCAGCCAAAGTACAGACCGTTATCAGCAAAACACTGTAACAGGTCCAAGTACAATTTAGAGTCACAATTGTGCTCTTCTTGAAAAATGAAAAGGACTGAGACCTTTAACAGATCTCAAGCTGGACATGAAAACAAAGGCTGAGTTACACTGGCGCTAACTATTTTTTGAAGTCTCAGGGTCTACAAGTTGTTAGATGAGGAATCACAGTATTCTGAGTACAAAGGGATGCAACAAGTTGGATTTGATAATCCAACTCCTGGCCCTGCACAGGACAGCCCAAAGAATCACACTGTGTACCTTAGAGAATTGTCCAAGTGCTTCTTGAATTCTTGGAAGACTTGGAAGCATCTCATCCATCCCACCTGTTAGTCGTTCCTGTCTAATTCCTGCATGAATTAATCTTGATTTATGTAACTTTCTTTTTTAATGCTTAGTGAAACAGCATTCTTTGAAAGCCAAGAGTGGTGCACACAGCTAACTTTCATCTTCAGCAATTCACAAGGAACCTGATTTCCTACAGAGCCACTGAGGTTCACAGTGGTCAATGGAGGGAAAGTCCATATACCAAAGAAAGGGAAAGCTAAAATACTTCTAAAAGCATTTCACCCTGGCTTTTCCAGAGGCATGCATTTAATCACATAATGGAAATCCTACCCCAGCTCCCAAAATCAATTTTCCCTTGTTGTCATGCACAAAAAAAATAGGACACTTGCATGCATAATCAGTATGAGCCTTCTTACCCTTTCGTCCCATGATTCAGAAATCAATAGCAAACAAGGCTGCACATGAAGATTAATCGATTGAGAGTTGCAAAGCGATTTCTGTAAATAACAATGACAGCCATCTTTTAATAAAAACTGAAAAAATTACTAAGATACATTTCAACACTTGGTGAAAGGTCCATGTACAGTTTAAAAGCACACAAAGGCTCTGATGGGCACTAAATGAAGTTAATCTGTAAAGCATTTGATTTTTTATGTTAGATGACCAGAATGTGCATACATAAGTAACAACAGCTAAAAAAAAAAAATTCTTCAGGTTTCGACAAGGAATGGATGAAACACAATTATTCATTTCTTGGCTATATTGAAGTATGTTCCAAAACAAAATGGAAGAAATGGCAGGATGAATGATGATAATGATGTCACTCATCATGTCTTAATACGAGTGTTTTTGACTCTCTATGAAACTGCTCCTGAACATTAACCTTCCCAAATGGGGTTAAGATGATGTGTACATAGAAACGACAGCTAAGAGAAAAGGGAAAACTTGCTCTAAATTAATCAAAGAAATCCATGCATATTCATTAAATATGGAAGCACCAGTTCGATGGTACATAAAGTTGCTTAAGGTACCATGAGTCAAATAAACAGACGCACAAAGAGCTTCAGTTTTCCAGCTGCAAGTTTCTATTTAGTTTCTTTTCTTAGTTTAATCAAAGATACATTTGGAGAAGTTACTAGTTTTTCTTCTCAGTGTCAAAGACAATCACCTAAAAATCAGCTGAAAGACCCTGTATCTAAGTGTTTACGTATTGAAAGCATTTCTTGCACATGATTATGCAAAGAAACCATTACATATTCTGTGACCATAGTATTATAATAGTTACAGACATTCTGAAATACAGTTATTTTCTTTTTCTCGCCTAGGTCTAGCAAGTAGCAAACTGCTGAAGGAAGCCCAAACCATGACTTTCCTCTGGCAGCTGTTTTCCCAGTTCCCATGTCCTTAGGTCAGTAGCTGAAAAGGACGTGATACAGAGCTTCTGATGTTTCTCATCCTAAGATACCGGAATCACACAGCAAACAATTATTTCAGATACCCCCCTAATGCAACTCTTCTGTAATAGCTGAAATATGAAAATGTTAGAGAATTATAATGTATTTGACACTACTGTAAGCAGTCAACAATGCTGTCATAAAATTAAGAGGGTTTCTACTGCCCATAAAATAAATAAAGCAATTATGAAGAATACTTTTTTAAGCAGAAGATCCCATTTACTGTTGTAAAGTGTAAAAACTACATGACAAACACATTCCAGATGAGGAAAAAAATATGCTGGATGGAAAGAGTGGAGACAGTAATTAATAAGAACTATGGCTTAATTTTCACTAAAAGCAACAGAAAGCTTAGTCCTTGAAATATTTATATGGACACATCTCCAGCCATTGGCATATCACACGGAGAATTTTATTTCATAGGGAGATAAATCTTCCCTTCCCATTAACAATTATGGTAATACTTATTTATTATACATACAATAAAAAACAGAATCACAAAACACAAATAAATTAACTTCTAAAAATTGTTGTGAGGGGAGAAAACCAAAATGAGGAAGTTATCTGCCTCTTAAAATGTGTTAACAATGTTAAATGCCAGTTAAGAATTCACTCATTTCAAATTCCATTTCAACTGCTGTTTTTCCTCCTACACTTGGCAAGAAAGCTCTATTCACATAGAAAATTATAATTTTAAAAGTTTGATGGATACTTTTGGGTTTTGGGGAGGGGTGGACCACTTATTTGTTTAAAGACTATGAAGTAACACGACTGAAAGCAGCAGCGTGCATGAATACAGAAAATAACAAGCAGTACTCAACTGTTCCATCTTCTGTTTGCTTTCACCTTGCACGAAGCAGGGAAGCCACCAGAACACTCCACCTGCTGTCAGAGGAGCTGCCTCTGCACAGATAAGTGGCAAAAAGCCACATGGTGTTTCGGAGGCCAAGGAAATAAAATGTTATGTAATGAGAAATAATCTGCACTGAGCATGCTTGGAGCCATTCTAGAGTCACCAGAACTACCACTTGACTGTAACCAAGAACAGGCCAAATCATGGAATATTTCCCACATAACTAATATATGTACCTCTTAAATCAGAATGGTCCCTTTCCAACTGGCAAATATTTGACAGAAGAGTGTAGGAGGTGTGCATATTACTAAATTTCACAGCAGTAATTCAAGGAATAATGTGGGAAAATTACATTTGGCAAAATCCTTATTTCTTCTCTTATTGTTAATTATTTGTTCTCTTAATTTATGTTACAGTCAGTCATAAGGACATGCTAATCAGCAGCTAAAAACATTGTAACTAACAATTATTATTAACAAAACCTTGAAAACTAAAGATAAAATTATGTTATGACATAAGCCAGAAGAGAAAAAAATAAGCTAAGAGAAAGTTAAAAAAAAAACCACAGAGCTACCACAAGTAAAATATATTCTTATAGTTAACAGGTGTTCTCACCTGTACCACACATAATTCTTCTAGTTCAAGCAATTTTATTTTAGTGTAAAAGCTGCCTTTAAGTTAAACATTTAATTGAAGTTACAGAATACATCCAGCAAGTAGGTTAGCTGTTTCTAGAAAAGACAAACCTCATTATCTACTAAGCTGTGTTTCAAACATCTGATTAAGTGTGAATATCTGGAACATAATGTTCAAAAAGAAGAGAGTCTTCCACAAATATTTTGATATTACTTATTGTTTTTTCTTCTTACCAGAAGTATTTGTAACATTTCAATCCGAATGCAGCCAACAAAATGCCTACCGAACCTACCCATATTCCATAACAGAAGTATGCTAAATTAAATTATCTGCACAAATTATTCAACAGGAAAATTGAGAGCACAAGAGGCAAGAGAGAAACACATACTGCCTGGACTGCCAAGGCTATCTGGTTATAAGTTCTTTGGTTTTGTTTTTAAATAAAAACACAATTTCATCTTTTAATCCACATTTTCTTTGTGATAGCACAGCTTAAACAGTTACTAAAACAGCTGTAGTTCAAAACTACTCCTACTGTACTATAACAGCAATGAGAAAACAAATTTGCTTTCTCTACATTTCAGAATTTGCATTTCAGCTGAAGACACCATCCATGTCTGTAATTCCATCAAAGATTGATGTGTTATTTGCACAAGAGAAACTCAAAGTTAAACATAAAAAGTTTAGAGAAAAGCTACACCTCAATGAAGTTGATACAGGTGCTGCAGCAATCACAGAGCATCACACCTCCACTACAGATGTCAGCACAAATGCCATGTCATGGCTGGTCAAAGCCAAGCACTTTTACATCTCATGGCTAAGAGAGCAGACTGAAAATACTCTATTTGGGCTACTACAACTGCGTTGAGACTAAAATCTTAACATTTTTTAGGACTCAGTGCAGCACTAAATCCCCACATTCCTAAGTGTACTAAGCTAAAACATCAATAGAAAATGTGATAATCCGAATATGCAATGAACAACTCTTGCAGAGCCCAGCACCCATGGCTGAGCAGAGGTTGAATGCAAAGAACATCAATCACCTCTGGCTAATGACCTTTGCTCATCTCTCCCCCTCTCAGTACCACAGCCCAGTTCTGACTACATGCCTATTTTTTCACAGTTAATGTTGAAGGAGCTAAAAAACATATTATCCTGTGAATATTTCATGCATAATAACTTCAAGACTGACTTCTAAAGTGTCACCTGGAACAGCTAAAGTCCCCAGAAAGACTAATTATGCTCTTACTCAGTCCTTATGTAATACCAGTATCTAGACCTCTTAAGATATTCCAGAACATCACCTTTAGACCTATACATTCATTCAACTACAATTGTATTTAAAAAAAAAAAAAAAAAGTAAAATTACCATCAGGAACTGAAACATAAACCCGGGAAACAAAGCAGGACAATTGTGGATGAGGGAGCTGGTCAGTATGACCCAAGAATGCCATCAAAATTTTCTGTTAACTAGATAATATTTTTCTACTTCATTTGCAAAGAACTCATTGTAGCATGACAGAAAACATTTTTGGAAAATATCTCTCTGTAACAGCCTTCTCTAAGTTTTACTCTTAAAGACGGTCAATGCACTTCTTGATGTGTGAGATGAGAGAACTCCATGCAAAAAGAAAATAAAATTTAAAAAACACACAAAAAACCCCAGCCTTTAGAAACTACTGAGTTTTTCAGATTTCAAGGAAAAATACTTTAAGATTTCAAAACAACACTGTAGCAGCAGCTTGTTTCATCAATATGCTCTGGAAAGAATCCTATGGAACCTTTAAAGAAGCCTAAATTAGCAGGCAGAAGATTTCCTTTTCTCATGCAACAGAGTTTAATTCCTTAAGGCTCTCTCTATCTCTATTGTTAAGAGTACAAGCAGCCACAAAAGGATGTTTGCTTGCCTTAAATTCCAATCTGATCGTACTTCATTGACATAACTTTTGGATGTAAAATATTATGAAAACACCATTATTTCACAAAAATTGCCCATCCCTTCACTCATGTAATTAAGTTCATTAACATAGGCAAAGATAAATAAATGGCTGTGTACTTCTGAGAGTCTCGCTACAGATAAATTCTGCAATCAGTTCTTCTGATCTCCTATAATTTCTATCTGACTGCAGTAATGCAGACTCTACATGCACTGATATGAATGACCCCAAACATAAACACATCTGGTTCAAAAGGAAAAAAAAAATCTTAGTTTTCTAGTTTAATTGGTTAAAAAAGCCCCCACACTCCTCCACATGGCAAATGTGGCATAGTTACAGTAAGGTATTTTACATGACAGTGGTTCAAAAACACAAACATGGAACTACTGCAAGGCACTTCTAGTATCCACAGTCACAGCTTATTACAAATCGCAGCAAAGAACAAATGCTCAAATATTCCCTCATGAAATTAAGCATCCTTGAAATCCATTACAAACCTATATAATTAAAATGCACTCAATATGACTGATACTGTAACTTTATGAATACTTCTTTATCCTCTGGATAAAGCAGACTGCTTTATCCAAAGACTGGTGTTAGCAATTTTATTAGAGATCATGTACAATTTTTTTCTAAACAGAACACAGAAAAAATAATTAAAGAAACAGTTAAATTTATACTTGTGTAACACATTTTATAACTTGATTCTTTGTGTTAGAGAAATTTGCAACTCTTGAAGGTAAATAATTTGACTCCTAGAAACGTCTGCCTCAAAAATCGCACATCTTTGAATGTTAAAAATGTTAAGCCTTACCACTTTTTATCCTAAATAGTGGTTCTATCTTCTATAAACATGAGTTGTAATTTTCCAAAGATAGGATTATAGCTATGTCAAAATACGGCTTTATTTTTTTAATACAACTATTTCAGAACATAGTCCAAATCACAAAATTCAATGTTATACTGTTAAGTTATAATCAAAAAGGCAAACGCAGAGCTCATATTTTTATTTGAAAAATATATGGAGATTTTCAAAGGCAGAGACCAGATAATGTTAAGATCTTAAAATTCTTAAAAATTACATCAAGCATAATGTTTTGAGTTTTTTACATTTAAGTTTTACATTTTTTACATTTAAGATTTTCAGAATTTTTAAACCCCAAAGAAAATATCTTAACAGTAAACAGTCCTAAAAACTGTCTTAATGTACTTAAGATAAGAATACTTACTGCCAGGCATTGTTAATCAGAGACCAGTCTTCAATTTTGCAAAAACATAACAAACTATAAAGAAAACAAATAAACAAAATCAAGACAATAGCTTTAGGCAATTTGCATCCAAGTACGTTCAGTAACTTATGCAGAATGAGCCAAAGTCACATTCTTCAGATCCAATACCAAAGAGTCTGTTACCACAGAAACCCAGATATCCTCTTATCTGGTCAGACTAGATGTAGGTTTTGACAGTTCTTGAAATGCAGTTATTCTGTTCTTGCCTTTAATGCTGGAGTAAACATTTTTCTGTGCACCTTTCCAAGTGCCACTGTTTAGGATGCTACATCCCGTACAGCCTCACAGGATACTTGCACTTCCAATGTAAACCACAGCATTTCTCTATTAAAATGCCTGTGAAAGGTTTCTGTTCAACACTATGAAAAACAACTGAAAAACCTGTGTGGCACTTTAAAAGCATTTTTCTTCCAGCATCAAAATAGGCAGATTTTAGATCAGAATGCAAACTCCTATACACAACAGCTGCTCAAAAGATTTTTGGTGCAATTAAATATATTCATAAAATTAACTCATCTGAAGTTACAACCATCTATTTTAGATATAAATGAAGCCTAATCTACTCTTCAATTAATTGGCACTAAAATGCAAATAATTTGAAGATTTTTCTGTATAAAAGCAGTGCATTTGGGTTTTACTAATTGCCAAATGCAAACTCCCCACAAATGTACCTTTCCACAAATAAAAACAAACTCTCAGTTAATGACACTGAGTGTTGCTGTCTTCAAAAATAAAATAAAAATTTAAATAAAAGATCTTCAGCAATTGTATGCATATGCACACCAAAAAATTGTAATTATAGAGACTGATAATGTGAGAATAAATATTTCATTTGGTCAACATATGTCTTAATGTCTACATATTAAAGCAATGCTCATAGTTGCTAAAATCAAATTTTATTCTTGTTGTATATGTATTTCAGTCAAAGGTTCTGATTTGCTGACAGCAACTGGGACTAAAAATAGTACTTCAAAGTAAGTTATTTAAAATATCCAATCTATTAGAAAGCTCTATGTCCCTCTCCAAGGACAGAGTGAAAAATAGCGTAATTTTATAAAAGGAAACATGCTGTGTATCGTCATGTCCAACACACACATGGAATAGCAAAATCTCTAGATCAGAATGTAGTTATGGACTTAGCTAAAACATTACAGAAGACAGATTTACTGATATATTATTAAATAAAAATGCAGAGAACCTGGTGAGAGTTTCAGGGAGACAAATGCCAGAGACTCAGTGTTTTACTGACCATCGCTGGTTACCAGGAATTCAATACACTTTCCTAGAACATAACCGTTGCTGTTCCCTGCAAATTCAACTCACTTTTAGAAGATTTTTAGAAGACTTTTTTTGCTGAAATTACTAGAAACATTGTATAATCAACTAAGACATAGAGAAGATACCTGGTTCTGTTTTTAAATAATTCACTGGATTTTTAATCATTTTATGGTCTGTAACAGGACTAAAGATGCCATATGGAAGTGGCCTGGCCTCTACATGCAGAACAGACCACATAATTTCCTCTTCATAAAGTCTTCAATCACTGTCTCACTTGGCCTAGAATAAAGTTTAATCCACAGATGCTGTCACCTGTTACAGCAGAACAGAACTAAACTAAACCAAGAAGCTTCCTTCCCATCATGAGCCTGCTCAGCTGTTTGTCACTGAACAAATATTTTACATAACAAGAGAGGGGAAAAAAACATCACAGAATTTGATGAAGTAGAACTAAGCTAATAAAAAGAGAGATATGGTAAATCATACGATACCATTTAGTTTCCCAGTCTAACACTTACTGTTTAACATATTCCATGTCAATTTATTACATTTGACAGATCATCAGATGCAACTTATAGATGTTAAGTACTATATAATATTTTCACCACCAAAGCAACTGACTCATGGACATTAAAAAGGTAAATAAAATCGTATCTGCTTTTCTGTGGAGGACTAAGTTATTGTGGTTTTCCTAAGAATAAAACTATAGTTCTAAATGCAATTATTATCAAAGTGCAAAGATAATGAATGTACCTTAAAAGGCAGATGAACACTTGCATGACACATAAAGGTTTTTCTTCTGAACAAAAGCTTTCAGTTTCATTTTGAGAAGATTCTACACTATTTGGCTAAGAAAAGCTAGGAAATGTCAATTCATTGTTCATCAGAACAAGAACAAAAATACAGTTTGTTTGTTTTGGTTTTTTTTTTTTTTTTTGCATTAACTAACCTGGGATCTGAAATAAAAGGTTTATTTGTAAGCACAAATATTCCTTATTATCACAAGATTGCAGAAAAGGTATTGAAAGTCAAATAGAAGAGCAGAGATCGTTTTCCTGTCTGCCCTAAAACAATGACCCTCTTTAAAGACCTAAAATGGAAAAATGTATTTAACCTTGTGCTACAGGTAAATAAACAGAAGTCAGAATACCTGAGTTTTTGTATTTTCTTCGAATAAGCCGTCTACTATGTTATTGCATTATGTAACAACATAAATGTTTAACTTGACTTTGAGTCTTCAAAATGAAATTGCCAGCTGGGCTCCTATTCATCCCTCCAACTCAAGCCAAAGGAGAGTAGAGGTTTAAGAACCTCTGACAGCCATGCAACCCAAGCTACATAGGCATGAACTGAAAAATTAAAAATCCACCACACATTAAGCTTTTACATCACTTAGTTTCCCCACTCATATTTCCTCTTTGAAAAATTAATCAATGCCTTTAGCTTTGAAAGCAAGCAAACAGCCAGTGCAATGCAAGATTAATATATCACATGTTCATTCCTGAATATAGACAGTTAAGCTACAACTGTGATTCCTAGAACCCAAAAAATGCAATATAAAATGGATTTACATACCACAGTGGAATTCTGGGAAAGTACTTGACTTTAGTCTGAATTAGCTTTCTCAGGTGGAGAAGCAATGCCACGTATGAGGCTGGCTGAATTAATGAGACTACCCTGCTCTTTTACCTAAGAGAGAATGCAAGTACAGAAAACATTATTTGCTTTTACTTAAAAAAACTAAGTATCTTCAAAGTTGTTTAAAAATTGCATGGTAACTTTACAAAGATTCCTTCCTTACAGTTAGGCTGGGCTATTAAAAGTCACTGATATCAACCAAAGCTGCTCCTACCCCTATCCTTTATAATTTAGATTTCATAATTATAAGTGCAATCCCCTTTCATTATATTTGAACTTGAACTGCCAACTATGATTAATATTCTCATACCTCCTTCAACCTGCATGTAATATAAAATTTGTTCACTCTTTTCTACTGCACAAGTTTGGATCAGAAGTAGAGAGAAGTTACTGTCCACCATGAACTGCAAACATTTGCAGTATTTAAAGCAGTTTTTTTAATCACAAACTATTCTAATTCCATTTTTGTGAGGTTTTTCCTGAATCAGAAATTAATCTCATTCTAGCAGCCTTTTTTAGACAAATATTGAGTGTCAATAAAAGGCATA
Organism: Dasyornis broadbenti; assembly: GCA_013397935.1. Taxonomy (NCBI): domain Eukaryota; kingdom Metazoa; phylum Chordata; class Aves; order Passeriformes; family Dasyornithidae; genus Dasyornis; species Dasyornis broadbenti. Next base: position 5,381 of record VZRN01004509.1, on the reverse strand, counting down.
TATAAAACTTATAGATAATCTTTAGACCTGTCAGGGCACTACAATCAAGATTTCAACTCCAAACCACCAATTTCTCAGAGATATTTTACCCTATGTTTAAGAGCATCCACACCAAGTCTTCCAGCAAGATGCCCTGAAGTTACTTGAGAAAATATTTCAAATTATTTAGAATTAATTACAAATGTTTTAGAAAGTAACTACCTATAAAATCCCAAAGCCTTGGCCATTAGCTCTGGGTTTAGCTTACCTACTCAGTTTGCACAGCAAACATTGATGTAGCTTTGCAAAGTATAACATCTGGTCTAGCAAACTTGATTTTGATATAGGAACTAAAACTCTGGTTCAAAGTCATAGGCTTTCCCACAAGTTCTGCAACACCATAGATACAGTTCACGCCAGGATCTTTTCTCCCTTGTATCTCAGCTCAAAGGACCACGCGGTACTTTCCAGATGGACTCAAAAAGGACGTTGTACTACAGTTTTTAGTAACAGGATTTGTGAACCCACAGCTCAATTACCTAAAGCATGACTTCGTGATGCACAACTAACTTTGAAAACGAAGCTACGAAAGGTTACAGTGTTGTCCTGCTGTGAATTCGCATTGTGTTCGGTTAGTATGTCGCTGTCTCAAGGTCCGTTGGAGGAAAATCTGCTGAAAGAAATCCCAAAGCCACAACCCTCCCCCGTAAAAGCAGGGGGATCCGTTCGCTGTCCCCACAACCCCCATGGCGAGCAGCCCCGTCGGGAGGCGAGAGCCAGCCTGCCAGCCCTTCCGCCGGGACAGTGCACCGCAGCGCCCAGAGGGACACCCAGAGCCGCTGCCACGGCGGGTCTGGGCTGAGGCGATGCCCCGAGGCTTCTACTCCCGCGCCAACCGGGCGGTCCGAGCCTCCCACCACCCCCTCAGCGCCCGCTCCTCTGGCGCGTCCTCCTCCCTCCCAAGCGTGGAAAGGATGCAGGAGCTCGCGAAGAAGAAGTGGCTACGAGAGTGAATACGAGTAGCGATAGCGCTGCCTCGCTACTCCAGACTCACCTCAGCTTCTCCTCCGACTCTGTTTAGCAGCCGCCATCTTTTCCCCCCGCCCCGTTGAGTTCTCCAGAACGCAGTGGACGCCGGGAGTCGTAGTTCTGTCGGGGGCCGTGCTGTGCCCTTTTTCGCCCATCCCTCCCACACAAGAGCGGACGCCGAGAGGTCGCGACGGGTGAAGAAATGCCCCGACTCGGCATGGAAGGACACCTCCGGGACACGGGGCCGGCTGAGCACCGCCAGGCGCGAAGCTGGCAGGCGGAGGCCACGGACACGGACCACAACTCCCAGAGGACCTTGCGGCGTGGGCTCGCCGGTTCTGGGGCGGTGCTCCCTGTGTCACGTGTCAGGCCCGCGCTGGGAGGGAGTTGATGCCGGTGTCCGGCTGGTCCCGGCTCGAGCTCGGGCTTGAGCTCGGGCTTGGGCTTGCCTCAGCCATGGATTGAAAGAAGGGGCAGGGGAGGGCGAGCGGTGCTGGGCAGCTTCCCTGAGACCAGAGTTTAAACGCGCCTACACCGATCTTGATGCCAAACCCCGGTGAAAATCAGTGGAACCCAAGCAGCACAATCTCTTAAGTCTGTTTTTCTTGAATACTACTGCCAGCTTCCAAATCTGATGTATGTGATACCTGATTTTCCAGACAGGCAAGAGGAAATCTGAAGTCTGTTTCATAGAATCATAGAATTGTAAAGGTTGGAAAATACCTCCAGGATCATTGAAACCAATCCATAACCCGACACCACTTTGTTGAGCAGACCATGGCACTGAGTACTGCGTTCAATGGGTTGAACACTTCCACCTCCCTGGGCAGCCTGTTCCAATGCTTAACCACCCTTTCAGTGAAGAAATTCTTCCTAATGTCCAACCTGAACCACCCCTGATGCAACTTTAGGCCATTAACTCTTGTCCTGTTGCTTTTTGCCTGGAAAAAGTGACTGACCCCCACCTGGATACAACCTATTTTCAGACGGTTGTCAAGAACAAGAAGGTCCCCCTGAGCCTCCTTTCCTCCACGCTAAAAACTCAGAGCTCCTTCAGCTGCTCCTTATCAGACTTGTGCTCCAGACCCTTCCCCAGCACTGTTGTCCTTCTCTGGACATGCTCCAGCACCTCAGTGTCCTTCATATCATGACGGGCCCAAAACTGAGCACAGGATTCGAGGCGTGGCCTCACCAATGCTGAGTACAGGGAGACAGTCAGTGCTCTCTCACTATTGCTGACACAGGCCAGGTGCCATTAACCTTCTTGCCCACCTGGACACACACTGGCTCATGTTCAGCCACTGTTGTCCAGCATCCCCAGGGTCTTTTCCATCAGCATTTTTCCAGGCACTCTTCCCCAAGCCTGCATGGAGCTGTTGTGACCTAAGAGCAGGACCTGGCACTTTGCCCAGTTGAACCTCATACAATTGTTCTTGGCCTATTGATCCAGCCTATAGCCCTAAAAGCCCATTTCTTGTTGTAGTAGTTCCTTCTGAAAGAGGACATGTCAATCCTTTTTGGTTTATATCTTTCACTGACTTCCAGTCTGCTAATGTTTCATCTGTTAAAAAACAGCATTTCATTTTCTTATGTTTTGAAACTACTTGAGACTTTCCTTGCACCAATAGCAGAAAGAGGATCAGTGTTTCACTTGTATTCCTTGAAAATAATCCCTAAAACCCTGAAACTGAGGAAGTGAGATGTCTACAATCTTGCAGTTTTCAGCAGTATCCAAAACATTAATTCATGAAAATTGGACAGACTATTACATGTAGGTGCAACTGAGCAAGTTAAAGGAGTAAACTGAAGTACTTCTTATTAGTTTATATGATTTCTGAAATACAGCTTATGGCTTTGAACTCTTGGGACCAAACATAATGAAAGTGATAAGACACAGTGAACAGTCAGCCTTCCATAGATATGCGTATTGAGTCACTGCCAGCAAAGCAGAACATGTTGGCATTAGCAGGCAATTTATTAAGGTTTCTGCCAACAACAGTCAGAACTGGGATATTCCACAGAGCTACATTTGCCCTTTGTCCTGCAAGTGCAGCTGGTGATAATTATCCTCCTCATTACTTTCTAGAGGAAAGTTTTAATTTTTTTTTTCTTTAGTCAAAAATACAAATGCATTTTATGGTCTTAATTCATGTCAGATGCAGCTTTAGTCCAAAGATCATTCTTCCAACCATCAGCTACAGGCAGTTTGCTCTATTGAAGTGTTTCATTCCAACCATTTGTCTCATCTTTTTATTAGCTGTGCATAAGGGCATGAAGGCTCCAACATTCTCATCAGGCCATATGGTTTCAGCAGAATGCTGGCAAATAGTGCAGTTGCTAGATCTTACTAGTTGTCTAAACGAGACAAGCAGCAAGCCAGCTTGGAGCCACTACTCACAGATATTCAATGTAACACTGTAAGTAACACTGATTTCTCTAAAACAGTTTAAAACCAGTTTCAGTTGCCTGACATTCCAGTCCCTGTGATGAATACCCTTTATTCTCTGAGGATTTTCAAAATGTTTTCCCCATTTTTATTGTTTTACAAACATCTGTGAGTATGGAGTAGCCTTACAAAGATAACAGAATAACAGAATAAATACAGTGTTGGGATTGAGTTTTGTTTGAAGACAGATGATATATTTTAAAGCAGGCCTCTTTTATGACAGTATTACATAAACCATGTAGTATATAATACTCAATAAAAGTCAATAAAGCCCTTAGCATAATTGTAGTGCTGTTGTTTAAAACAACTGTTTTCCTAATTCAGTTTCAAAACAGAGGAAACAGCTGTAGTCTGTGAATACGTATGTGTTTATCTCTTGGAGCTTTCTTATGTATTACGTAATAGGTAGCAAATTAAGTTGTGAATTGTATATCAGTGATGCCAGAGAGAGTAGTGCAGTTTCCTTACTCAAAAAAGAAGCTGAAAAGCTCATTCTTCCAGGCTGGCTTCAGACAAACTGGGAGAAGCTGCTGGCTCGAGCTGCACTGCAGGGAAGGGAGCCTTCGGAGAGGAGGCTGGCAGGAGGAGGGGCTCAGTGCCACACGAGAAATTTTACTCTGATTGCAAAAATAGGCTGCTGTTCTAATCCAGCTCAGTAAAATCTAGGTGAGCCTGTTCGGCTAGCAGGAAGCAGGCAGAGAATGAAGTGGGGAGGAGGACAGAGGGAAGTGCTGCTGGCTTTGCCACATTACTGCACCGGGAGCCTTGTGGAAGATCTGGCGCTGCTATTGCAGCAGCCATTGATTTTTCAGAGGTCGATACTCCATTCCCACAGATCTCCTCGGCAGGAGCTTTAATCATATCTCCTGCTCCGATCCTGTGCCACCCCTCCTCTCTTCACTGAAATCACACAATCTGCTACCCAGAAGAGGGGGCAGGAGAGTTCATCCCTCAAAGGGAAAAGGTTGCAAGCCCTGGCATAAAAGGACAACGAGCCGGGTGGCTGGAAAAGGCAAGACTGGAAGGGTCCCCTCCCTTGGATCTCTCTTTGTTGGCTTTCTGACTGGCTCTAAGGCAGGGGCTGCGATTTCTCAATTGTGGGGAGCAGAATTGCGCCCAGGATCCCGGCACTGCCTGGCAGCGCTCCCTACACTGGGATGGTTGTGTGTCAGAGCCTAAACCATTGTGCTGCTGCTTCATTTGCTCTTAGGCAACCCAAACCCCAGATGCTTGCTGGTTCTGCCCTCTTCCCTTGCTGTGCAGGGATGGAGCATTTCTGTGCTTCCAGAAGCTATTCTTGAAGACTTCCAGCATTCCAAGCTCCTTGGCCCTGTGTGGATTCTTGCCCTGGAATTCCTTGCAGCTGCCTTCAGACCATAAACAAGTTGGCTCTTCCACAGTCCAAGGTGTTCCAGGTTCTGGACGATTGCCATACTCAAAGAAACTCAAATACCCTTGTGATAGCAAATCAAGTTTTATTTGATTAGTTGCTGTAGCAAATACACACCGAGCCTGGACAAGTGAAAAGCTGCTGAGCAGGAGAAAGAGTGGAGCATGGTGCTCAGGAAGGAGGGGTAGCCAGGCCACACACATTCAGGGCATCTCCTGCATCGAAAGGGAGTGAATTTTCTCCTTCTCGCCCCTCTACCCAGAACCAGGCCTCGTATCTTCTCCTCTGCAATAGCGGAATTTTTTCACTTACTATGTGATCTCACACGTGGCCAGCGCATAAGATAAGGCTCCAAAGACGTATGATACCACATCCATGCCAAAAACAGCTTCACTGCACATGGTTCCTTATTGACGGGTTAACTTCCCATCAATTGGCCAATCTATTGTATCTCAGAAGGGTTTCATTCCCACTGGTTTGTTTCATTATATGTTCCTCATGATTTTGTTAACGAGCACAACAGTGGACCAAATATGG